>CM060915.1:425012186-425612186 GCA_030737875.1 Allium sativum
TTTCAATATCAACCTTTTATATCAAAATATAATTTGCGCAAAATTATTTCATTTACCCTCTTTTCAAAACATATTGTGTCGGTTCATCGTATTCGAGTGTTTAGAAACACCTAACTATACACTGGATCAAACTGATCGACCAGAACTTATAAACAACTCAACCAATAAATCACCACAATATAAAACCACTTTATATCAAATAACAAATACGTTCACTCGTATATATATACACTCAAACTCAATCTAGGGCATTACTAACCCTATTTATACTGATTCACGCCACAGAGCTAAGGTAATTACTTAACCTTCAGCTCTGGTACCAACTGTAGTGTCCCGAAATTCCGGTACCATTTGAGCTGACCAAATAACACAAGTCCAACCCAAATTGCACAGGAAACCAGAAAACTAATAGAAAGAAAATAAAGGGTGAGGAAAGATAAGATAGAAACTTAGAATAGAAGAAGAAGAACATACATCATGAGAGTAAACACGAATCTCACAGCGGAACGAACAATATATAATAGATACATAACTTTGAAATAAAACTAGTATATGTATACAGTAACATTATCAGAGTACAACACTTACAACATAGTGGAAATAACAATAGCTATATAATCCTGAAGCCTCCTGCTCCAAGCTCTCAATATATCTGAAAAATCCTGACTACTTGACTGCCCATACAAAATTGGGCACCCAAGAGTTTAGGGAAAACAAAACAAAATAAACTTTGGGTCAGTCATGTGACTGGTGTGAGTAAACTCAAATCATTTTTTTAACCTATCAATATCCTTTTAAAACAAAGGATAATCGTAAGACCGATCCACATAAAAACATGGACGGTTTTTACCTTACGACAAACCAAAATATTGTTTATATCAAATCTATTCTGATATTATAATAATGTCATAATCATGTAGATAGCAATCTAGTAGAACGCTTTCATCTCACGCTCTACATATATAATATACAATGAAAACCGCAGGCGCTCATTAGGTAATGGATTTCCAACTATGACAAGGTATGGAACCACCTTCCGATCAGTGTACTCTAGAAGTGAAACACTGGAGTTCAACAAGAACATCTTGTAACTCGGCCACACATGATCGACCATTCATTTCTCTTGAATGTTCCGAATATATTATCACCTTATGGTTGGTATACCAACATAACCATTCCTGGGAGATATAGAAGAGAAAGAAGTAACAAATATGAATATTCCCTAGATGGTGACAATATACCCCACTTGGGTCCGACCCACTTAGCCATGCTGCCTGCCCGATTTCTGTCATTTCTCAGTTGATGAGGCTTGAGGTCATAACGTATCTTTCAACAGATCAGTCTTTTAATTACTTTGAATGCCACATCATCATACTGGTCAAATCACAAATTGATTTCCCTAAAAATACCACGGGTATAAGCTAAGAGAAACGAATTCCTCCGCCACCAATGTAAATACGTTTGAAACGATTAACTTACGCGATCTGCCAGACATGCTCTGTCAGACATTCGTCCATTCAAGTTGTCCTGGGATTGGAGAATCCGAAGGCACTATTCTATAAACAGGACAGTCCTTGCATAACTCCGTCTCCCATTACCTTCATCATATTTGATTCGCAACACTAATGCCATGCAGAGTGGTTTTCAGATAATATATCTGATCCCGGTCTCTCCGTATTGACAATGGAAATGGTCAAAATCTTTGATAGTCGGTGATTTAACTATCAAAGGAAAACATGTGTGCAAACAACGATATTATTTCTAGATGGAAATTCTATCGATCAATCATCAATCAACATTTATTCACTTCCCCATTTCTCATTTCCATATATTCATCAAATCCTTATTTTCTAATTTTAGAAAATATACGTTATTAACTTTGAAAAACGTTTCCATTTCTGATTCACGCATCAATATCTTCCCACCTCTATCAGTCTCTAATTGTAAACTAGTAAGAGAACAACCCCCTATGTATTAACCACAAAGGCCGAAACCAACATCAGATCGATACCCAGAAAGCTATTCAACTCAAATAATTTCCAGTCAGTTTCTAATTCCAGTAATTCCCTTTAAATTCCTAATTCAAACCCCAAGTTCCTTTATAATATTTTATTTGCAAAATATTTACTTTAAATCAATATCATTTTACACCCGTGTGCGAAGCACGGGTCTAAACCTTCCTAATATAAAATTTTCTTTTTGTAAACTCTATTCATTTTCCAAATGTTTCCCTTTTATAGATCTATTTACTTTCTAAATCAATATTCCTTTTATAATTCTAATTATTTTATAAGTATTTCCTTTTATAAAAATTCTATTTATTCTATATAAATCCTTTTCAATTCTATTTATTTAACAAATAAATATTTCCTTTTCAATTCTATTTATTTGACAAATAAATATTTCCTTTATAAAATCCTTTGATTTTATAATTATTTTCTTTTCAATATACACTTTGAAAATTCCCATTATTCATTCCAGTATTTATTATGGTATTTAAAGTACCAAATAACCATGATCAATATCATCCAAACACATATAATCAACAACAGATTATATATCACATCATATATTACAATATATGAAAAACAGTAAAATAAATATTGAGGAATCCAGTTGGATTCCTCCGACCTGTTTCCCTACATCCACAGATGTTAAAAAATATAATAACATCGATTTCATTTCGATATGAAATATTCTGATAAACAGAATCAACATTTGATTAACGGTTTATATATATATCGTTATCTATAATTTCAACCAATACATCAGCAATTCAACCAACCAATCAACACACAACAATCAATTATCATTTATCATTACTAGATTATATTTATAAAAATATAAATTGATCAGAGTTAGTGAGTTTTACTCACATTGGACGATCATCATTAAATAATGATAACTGTCGCTTGATTCAGATCGGACAAATTATTTCGCTATAAATTGTAACGAGCTCCACTTCACTCCCGGTCAGTTCCATGTTGTAGCCCTTGTCTATACAATCCTAACGGATCTTGTTTTGCTGAATTTGAATAACGTATGACAGAGTTATAACATTTACAAGTTATATGATTATTTAAATTAAATTAAAACTAACATTTATTTCAAACTGGCCTCAACCCATTTAAACTATCGGCCCATCACTTTAAACCCGTTTGAACAGTAATCCTTCTTCTTAGATGAGAACCACAAGTTACTGGCCTACTTCAAAACATCATTGTAAAATTCTGGAGCTTCCATCCTTACGTATTCTTCATCAATTTACACAATCATCACCACCGAAATACTCCATAATTAATTATTAATTAGCACCTTACTAACCTCACAAATCACGTTTAGAAGACTAACCCTTCCTCCCCTTTTCTTAGTACCACGACTTCCTGGAAGAACACCATGACCATTTCCGCATTATTTGAGCCTCAACGCACCTTCAATACTTCATGAAAAATTAAACGAACAACATCGCTCCTCCCTACGCCCTTTCCAATCAACTTGCCACTTCCATTGAACATAAATCATCAACTCCTTCACGGACACCCAGGAAAGAAGCGCGACATCCTTTCCCTTCGAATCCTACAACTCCTTTATCCTCCCAATCAAAGTTCGATCCCTCTCTAATGATGCGACGTATAGCATCCAGGCCAACTCAGTGACGAGTATCGAACTCTATTCTCGCCGGAAATGCCCAGAAATACAGGGTAGATGCTAAAGCACCCCATAAACTCAGAAACGAGATGGGTTTTGTGAATTAAAGTTTCAATTGATCCCAATATCGAACCCTAATTCTAATTTTGAAACTCGAAATACCAAAAAAATCCATCGAGACTGATGAAACCCGTATATTCATGAAGCTTTTTTGGTGTTGAGTCCAATGAAATTCAATTCAAGATTTTAGAAGTTTTACTTGATTTTCTATGATTTTTAAGAGCCACGATTTATTGAATTTGCTGAAAAGTGGCGGCCACAGGATTGACCAAAGAGAAAGTAGGAATTAGGTTTAGACAATGGGAAGGGTATTTATAGAACAATTTAAATATTTTTATATTCATTATATTATTCATTTTTAAGCAACCGCTATTTGTATTGTTGAATAAAAAATTATATAATCACACACAATATCCAAAAATCATGAAAATGGACACATAACAAGAGTTTGACATTACGGACCCAACGAAACTGGTTTTGTCGAATTCCGACTCAGTTTGCTCACACAGCATATTTTTAACCGTCAAAATACGAACTGTTTTTCAGATTAAAAATCCATACGGCCACATACTGGCTCCAAAAATCATGGAAATTGAAATCTAATAATAATTTAATATTATGGATCCAACAAAATTAGTTTCATCGAAAACTGAGGTCATTTGCAAAACTGGCTATTTTTAAAGCTCTAAATAACCCATTTAAATATTAATATATTTAAAAATAATTAAATTAAATATAAATAAATTTATATTATCGTATATATTCACAATATAATATCATATAGCTCCAATATAAATATATATGGATTTACAACTCGAAATTTCATCATCAGAGTTATATCGATATTCAATTTATATTTAAATCCTTTTATAAATCGTTATAAATTATTAAGGAATTCCATAGAGACTTTTCGAAAATTTGATTTGGGCATAAATCAAAATCTACACAATGAAATCCCAATTTTTCTCTTCCACTAGAAAAAATATACTTCACCAGCTCCGAACGTTTCTTGTTTCGCAGAAATCCAACTTAAAACGGATTATGTATATTCAATTGAAGTTCGAATCGACAAATAACGAACTGCAGTGCCATTTCGAGCTTGATTTTAATTATAATATAATTATATGTTCAACTGTCGTTTTTATAATATATTCATTAATATAATTCAACTTTAAACTGAATTAGATATTTTGAATTGCCCAATTCACACAATATAACTCCAATGTAAATTGTTGTAATAGCAATGAAATATTCTTCTATTTGTGTCCTGATTTGTCGTGTTCTCAGACAATCCGTTCTTTCTCCTTTCTTCGGAGACCGGGAGAGTTCGGGTTTTCACAAAGGCTCTGAATATAAGTTATATCGGCTTATATTTAATATCAAATTCTGAAATCAGCACATATCGTAAGGGGAATAACAATATATGTCTATCTTCCAGATTCCTCCATAATATCCGTATAGTCACGGAATCCAATATCGAAATCGCCCGAAGATGATTTCTATTCAAATCCATTCCAATTTATATATTGAAAATTTCTGGTTAGGTTAAAACCACTCTCAAACCCAATTTGTTTATTTAAAAACGTTGGACTATTTTTCTAGTTAATAACTATTTCATTTTGACAAAAATATATTTTTATCTTTACAAAATTGGAATTTTCATCCAAATCATTTATTATTATTCTACACAAATTATTAATATTATTAATATTTTTATTAAGGCCCTTTCAGACGATTTCCATAAACGGTCATCGAACTGCATTTACAGCGACCTTTTCCAAATTTGATTTGGATATAATTCCAAATCCAACCGTTCAAATTTAAATCTCTTATATTCTTTGGAAAGCTCTTTCCGATTCAAACCTAACGGTTCTGGGTTTAGAAGAATCCGACGATTGGATCTCCCGTAATATCAATTCGAAGTCAATGGTCGAAATTCGCGAATGGTTGCAGCGCGGTGCGTTCTATTCAAGTCATTAATATATATATATATATATATATATTATATATATATATATATATTTCATACAAAACGTATTTTATAAATTCTTTTTAATAACGATTCCCACTTTCACTTCAATTTTAAATCAAAATTGAATACTCCTTATCATTATAATATTTAAATGATAATATTTTCAAAATATCAGATTTTGAAATAATTTCCTTTTTGATATTCATTATAAAAATGAATAAAATCGATATAAATATCGTTTGCGTCAAAATAGCGTAGATCTAATCAATGCAGCTTCGTATATTTCAATATTTTTGTGTCCGTCCAAGATCGGACATCAAATTCACGTTTCAATCCATTACTTCATATTATTTTAAAATATTCGTTCTTTCTGAATTGGAATCAGACACAGCCAATTACCATATAATGTTATTTATATGGATTTCATACTCACAAGTACTTAACAATAATGATACACAGTCAACCATCATCCAGAGTGCATTACACAACTGCATAAGCATTAAATATAAATAATTAACACTTACAACAGTCAATCGACCAATCGATTGACATACAACTAAATAACTGAGATTAGTGTATGCCAAATATCATCCCAATACCCGTGTGGGGTTTCAACCTCTTAATATTATTTGTGCAGTTGGGTGATGTGTAAAATTTATCGTCCCAATCCATGTCAGTTAAATGGGTGTACATGAACAAATCGTCCGATTTGTAAATGAATATTTATTTTCATTTTAGGAGAATATATGTTGTTCATATATACGTTAAAAATTATATTTTTTAACGATAAAATATTTATTTCCACACTTGACTATTTTACATAATTCATTTATTCAATAAAAATAATATTTTTATTGTTCAAACATTTTATTCAACACATGAATATTTTATACAGTTCATATACACATTAAAAAATATATTTTTAATGAACAATATTTATTTTAGGAAATTTTGGCATTATAACGGCGCGATATTAAAAACGAAGTAATGTCTAGCATTACCCCTCTCCTGATACTGGCTTGCGCCATAGACAATAGTCAATCAAATTCAATACACCACAATACAATCAATTTTCAAAACAACCTAATTTCCACAATACAATCCAAACAAACAATCATGGTTTGTACAATAAATAGTGTCGTGGGCCACTAAGCCCCGTCTGCAACCTTGTATATATTTAACTGTAAAATAAATTGAGTGAGAAGGTGTTCTCACATTGGGATCCACTCCGCCGTTATTTTCTAACGTTCTGATTTGTTGTTCTGGTCCCAGACTTTGCAAATGAGCTCAAATCTTCACACCGTCTTTTTTTTAGCCTAAACGCGCTATCGCGGACAACTTTCACCTAGTGGCCTTTCTTAATAAATTGGTCCATTTCGCGAGAAATCGCGAAAAGACAATATTTGGACAACAGACTTTGGACGCGTTTTCTAAACAACTCCGCAATCCAAAATATAACTTCCATATAGTCAAATCGAAGAGAAAATTGGGCTCTTTGATCTGATACTATGGAATTTTGGCCGTAGGGACTCATATTGGAAGTTATTGATGAAAGAATGACAGGGGGTTAATTGCACATACGAGAATTTTGTGAGAATGGGTTTTTGGACAATGGGGGAGGGGGTCCACGACTAAAAGGAGGACGGCGCAGGTGGCTGCGTGGGGTTTGGAGGGGGCAGGGGTGTTGCAGGTGATGTTGCAGGTGGTGGCGCCGACGGTGTGGGTCCCACGGTGGCTGTGGGGTGCGGATTTGGGGTGTTTTGAAATGGAGAAGGAGTGAGAGGAGGGAGAAGCTGGGGGCGATCGTCGGAGATGGAGGGGTCGCGGCGATGGGTGGCGACAAGGGTTCTATCGCTCTTTTTTTTAAAGAACGACGGGGGGGGGAAGAGATAAAGGAGGGTTGACTAAGGATAATAATATATACATATATAATTTAATTTATTTTAAAATTGTTACTTTTTCATTCGAACTCCAAATCGAACCCAACGACTGTTGCCCCTAGCCAAATACCTCCATTCTGAACATAATTGGATATGTCCGATAAGCCAATTCGACTATTTCGATTAATTTTTGATAAAATTAAAATATAAAGTAATATAACGTTCAAAATCGATTTCAACATACATTTTAATTTACCGGGGACACATATTGACTCCAAAATTCCAAAAAAAAAATCTAGCCATGTTTTGACGATACGGTCCTAACAAAACTAATTTCGTCGAATTCGGAGACCGTTTGAAAAATGGTCTTTTATAGTCGATTAAATTCAAACTAGAAGTACCAAACGCGTTTAAATTCACCACACCCACATATTAATTCCAAAAATTATGAAAATTGGAATATAAAAATAATTTGACATTCCGGATCCAACAAAAGTGGCTTCATCGAAAATGGAGGTCGTTTGCAGAATATAATTAAATTCCATAGTGACTATTCTAAATTTTAAACTGGACATAACTTTCAATTTACATTATGAAATATTAGTTTCTTAACTTCGTTAGAAAGATATTGTTAAACAGATCCAAATATTTCTGGTTTTATTGAAATCCGATTTATTTTGAATTTTATACATCCAATTGAAATTTGAAATCGAATTTTCAAACTACTGCGTCATTTTAGGCTCGTTCTATAATTAAAATAAATTTATATGTTCTAACTTCGATTTAAATAAATCTTTAGTCATTATTATTTAAAATAAATCATTTTAAATATTCAAAATCCATTAAATTAGCTAAAATAAAAAAATTAATGTGGTTCTGAAAATCCGGGTTGTTACACTTCACATCGAATGGATTACTATTGATTCCTTCGATATGGGTAGCTCCCTTGAAGAGGTTGCAGTGGTAGTGGTCCAGACGTACTTGTTTATTGTCCGGATGTGTGAGGACCTCTCTTCCCTATTGGACATATGGAATGAGGAAAAAGGTGCCTCCAGTTACGTTCAGACCAGAAACGGACTTGTAAATGGATGTGTGTCTGACATTGGATTTTATTCTGTATTGGTAGATTTCTATTAAATATATATCTGTTTGGTGGCGGAGAATTTATTCTCTTGCTTAACACCCTTCTCTGAGACATATGAGCTTAGGGTTATATATTGATAGACATCATTCGTATGGTGTGAATTGTCAGTCTGGCATGCTGAGATGCAAAAGAACAAGGCTTTTTCTGAAAAACAGAGTGTTGTGGATGATGATTAAAGCACAACTTTAATTAGCGTCGCTTTGTGTATAACATTAATTCGCGAGCTTCACACCCTGGTATGAACCAGAATCGGGATGAAGGAATGAAGGGAGAACATGCGTTTCATTCTAGTTAGGAGTGGTGTCATGGTATGGAGCCTAGACATTTTACTTATGTGGTTGTTGGAAAGCGAGGTACCACGGATATGATGGTCGACATACTGACTATATTTTACGCCCCATAGGGCAGGGAAACGTATTGTTCAAGGATAACTAATCCACTAAAGTAAGTGTGGACCGATCCTGAAGATCCAAGGGTCAATGCGTTCTATCCCTGGGGCATGGGCTAGAGTGTCTCGAATCGGAAGGAAGATCCCTTGCCTTGTTCATAATGGAAATCCAATTTCCAATATGACATCGTGCGGTTTTGATTGTAAACCTATATGGTGGTATAGTGACGTAGGATGCTCATGTCGTCTATGATTGATACATTTATACCGAAAAGTGTTTTAAATTGAATAGACACTAATAATAATATCAAATGATTTTTTTGTATGCATCAAGCATATTTAGCCACTATAAGGTAAAACTCTATCCTCCGACTTGCGTTGCATTGTGTGATGAGACTTGACTCTTATAATGGCTTCATTTTTCTAAAAAACATTGCGTTGTTTAAACGATTTACTTTATGTCATGAGCTGGAAATCGAATGGAGTAAACCCATTTTCCGCGATAGTGACGTGGTCCTGTGATTTGCCTTATTATTAAATAAGTTAGGTAAGATTTCTCACACCGGTCCCATGACTGACTCGTAGTTTGTTTTTCACTTGCAAACTCGGGTGCCCTTATTTTTATATGGGCAGCCAAGTAAACAGGTAATAGGCTTTATTTTGGATATGCACCATAGCATGGGGTGCTCTTTTGGCTGAAGAGGATAACTTATCTTTTATCATTCTTTTGGACTTTTAGACATTACCTTATGTATGTTGAACTATGTTATGCACTAAGTATGATCCTGACACGACCCGAACTTCCCCTTGAAGGAAAGAACGGATTGAGTTGAGAACACGACAAATCAGAACACAAACAGAAGAACATCTCATTGCTTATTACAAAAATTCCATTAGAATACAAGAATATACAGAGTATGAATTACATATTACACATCAGAAAAATATCAGAGATTCAAATTACATTACATAGCAGCGGAAAATAATACAAAACGCAACTGAATGCGATATACGGATACAGAGCTTTCCGAATATCATTCCAGCTGTAAACCAGGATCCTGTGAATATTAATCTGCTAAACCGAAACTACCAGCTGCCCGTGGAAAATAGGGGCACCCAGAGTTTAGGTTAAAACAATAAGCTCCAGGTCAGTCATGTGACTGGTGTGAGAACTAAAACAGTTATTCAAAACTTTTCTTTAAACAAGATATATCAAGGGACCACGCCGTATAACATGGAACGCGTTTCCTCCTAAGAATACCAGTGCATATAACAAAACAGCGCAATGCTTTTTGAAAAAATGAAGATATTACAAGACCTAGGTCCTATCACACAATGCAACGCAAGCCGGGGGATAGGGTTTTCCCTTATAATAGCCAAACATGCTTGGTACGTTTAAAACAAATCATTTGATATTATTATAAGTGCATAGTGTTTAAAACAACTTCAAATATAAATGTATCAATCATAGACGGCATGGGTACCATATATCATGTCTCCAATACGAGGCTCTACATTCAAAACCGCAATTGTCACGTATTGGAAGTTGGATTTCCATCTGTGAACCAAGCCAAGGGATCATCCTTACCGCTTCGAGACTCTCTAGCCCGTGTTTCAGGATCAGAACGCATCGACCCTTGGATCTTCAGGGTCGGTCCACTCGATGTGGATTAAACTTAAACCCTGAACAATACGTCTCCCCGCCTTATGGGGCGTCAATGAGCCAAATGACTCCATCGGTCCCGGATCGACCGATATAACCGAGGCGCCTCGCAATCCATCATCCACAAAAGTAAAATGCCAGGGCATGTAAAACACTGGCACCACTCCTAGCTAGAAGGAAACGTATGCGCTCCCTGCAGTCCTCTCCCGTTTCTGGTTCACACCGGGTTGTGAGGCTCGCGAGTTAACGCTACACAAAGCTATGATGTATTAAAGCCGTGCTTTGATCATCAACCACAAGACTATGCTTTTCAACAGAAGCCTTGATCATTTGCATCTCAGCATGCCACACAGGCAATTCACGCTATGCAACCGATGTATATCAATCACACAGAATGAAATCCAATGTCATACACACATCCATTTACAAGTCCATTCTGGGTTTGAATGAAACCGGAGGCACCTTATACCTCGCATATCCATCAATCTCCAAGTACGCCTGGACGATCACCAACTGATTCCCTCCTCTTGGGTGTACAGCCCAATCAAGATCATTAGTAATTATCCAAATGATGTGAAGACCTCTGGTCTTCAACCACCGTCTTCATCGTCAACTTATTGTCGATTCAGTTATTCAGAATGGGTATAAACCCGGCCTTTCTGAATAACTCACGTATATAATAAACAAGTGTTATAAAACACAACATACACCTCATTCCAATCTAGAATGCTCCTTTATTCAAATATTCTTACATTTTGGGAAAGGTTCCCATTAATTTTATCAAGGATAAATTCTTTAAATTTATTCTTTAATCTTCCTTTGGATTTCAAACCAAATTAAGGTTTTCCAAACTAGTCGGGATTAGCGCACCTTACCTAAGTAATCATTTATTAAATTTCCTAATCCCAACCTATTCATCTCGTGAAGTAAAACTCGTAATACTTCATATCTAACACCACGGTGTTATCGGTGAAGTTAATTACAATTTCACGTTCAAATCTAATTAAAGATTTAACTATCGCCTAGAGTAAAACTAGTGGTACTCCATTCTCGATCATTTCTTGGATTTGATAATTTTAGTTATCAAATTCACCTTTCAATCTAATTAAAAATTCATTAAAACTCTAATTCAGTTTTAATTTCCAGAAATCATTAGTCAATGATTTTCTTCAAGGTTAAGAAATTAATCTTATCTTTAACTGGGTTAAAGAACTAATGTTATTTAAAACACAGCCCACGATAAACCCAAAATCACGTTCCATTCCATCAGCCTTTAACTGTAAATTAGCAAGTGAACAATTCCCTAAGTATTAACCCTGAAGGCCGAAACCAACATCAGATCAATACCCAGGAAACCATTCAACTTAACTAATCTCCAGTTAGTTTCTGGTTTTCTTAACTCCGCTCGGTCTAAGAACAGTATTATTAAAGATACCATTCATGACAACCCAAAATCACATTCCATTAACAATGGAATCTTCATGGAAGACAAATCGATATATATATAATCGATATAAACTTCCATATCCAACCGATAGTATAAATGGAATAATGACAAGGCCTTTTAAATTCCATATATATTAACCGTCTTCCTCTATAGAAGCTTACTTCGATTATTACCAAATCGAATTCCATTCAATTCCAATTTAATATGTTAAATTGAAAAACCGTTACTTTGGAAAATTCCCGTTAAATCTTAATAAAAAGATTTATAAATTCCAAATCACATTTCACTGTAAATCGGATTAAAGAACGAATGTCGTTAAAACACATTTCACAACAAACCCAATTCACATTCCATTAATTATCGGGTTAAAGAACAAGTGTTATTTAAAACACCGTTCACGATAAACCCAAAAATCAATTCCAATTCAATTCCAATTAATTCTTAATTAATTGGTATACTTCATTAAATCTAAATAAAAGATTTAATCTTTTTCTCAACTGGGTTTAAGAACAGTTTTAATAAAGACACCATACACGACAAACCCAAATCTCATTTGATACTAAATACAAGGCTATGAATAGAAAATATATCGGCTTATATTCAATATCAAATTCTACGACCAACAAATATCGTATTGGAAATAACGATATAAATTTATCTTTCAAATTTTCATAACAATATCTGTATAATCACGAAATTCAACATCGAAATATCCCAACAACAATTTCGATTCAAATCCATTTCCAATTTATATATTGGAAATTCTGGTTATTTTTAAAACCATTTCAAATCCAATTTATTTTAGAAATAAATGGATTATAATTCTAGTTAAAAACTAGTTCATTTCGATAAAAAACTATTTTTATCTTTCCAAAAATGGGATTTTTCATCCCAATTCTTTCCAAATCATTTCTTATGATTTTGCACTAATTATTTTTATTTTTAATAATTTTATCAAAGCCCGTACAGTCGATTTCCATAAACGACCATCGAACTGCACTTACAACGACCTTTTCCAAATTTGATTTGGATATATTTCCAAATTCAACTATTAGATTTCTAATTTCTAATATTCGTCAGAAATCTCTTCTCGATACAAACCCAACGGTTCCAGTTTTAGGAGAATCCGACGGTCGGATCTCCCGTAATGTCCTTTCGAATCAATGGTCGAAATTCGCGAACTGCCGTTGCGCGGCGCGTTCTATTCAGGCCATTATATATAATATATATACTATATATATTTCGTCTATTTCAATTTAAAACGTATTTTATAAATTGTTTTAAATTCGTTTTCAAAATGATTTCAACTTCCTACTCAATTTCAAATCAAAACTGAATATTCCATATCATCGATATATAAATGATAATATTTTCAAAACATTCGATTTTGAAATCAATTCCTTTTCGATATTCATTATAAAAATGAATAAAATCGATATCATATCGTTCACGTCAAAATGGCGTTAATCTAATTAACACGGCTTTATGTTTTTAAATATATTCGTGTCCATCCCAAATCGGTCATCAAAATCAGATTTTGATTTTTTTCTGGATATTATTTGAAAATATTGGTTATTTTAAAATGTTCATTCTATCTGAACTGGAATCAGACACAGTCAATTTCTATATAATTTGATTATATGGATTTCACACAACAAATGTGTATAACAACAATGAAAACAGCAATCCATCATCCAGAGTGCATTCTACATTGTATAAGCATTAAATATAAATATTTAATGCTTACAAAAAACTGTCGATCAATCGATTGACATACGACTAATTATTGGGATTAGTGTACGTCAAATATCATCCCAACATCCGTGTGGGGTTTCAATCAACAAATAATGAATTTTATTTGTGCAGTTGGGCGATATAAAAATTTTATCGTCCCAATCAATATCAGTCAAATGTGTGTACATAAACAAATCGTCCAATTTGTTTATAAATATTTATTTTATATATACATTAAAAATTATATTTTTAACTATAAAATATTTATTCATTCCACATCACACAATCAATTTTCACAACGCAATCAATCAAACAAACAAGTCATCCATGGTCTTTGGACGATGGGTGTCGGGTGCTGCTAAGCACCATCTGCATCCTAGTATATATTTCAACTAGAAAAATAAATAAAAGTGAGAAGTTCTCACTTTGGAGTTCCACACCGCCATTCTTTATTTGTGAACTATAATGATTCCGTTTTGATTTCCGTTGTTACCATCGCTATCTTTTCCCGCTGTTCACATTAAAAATCACATTTTTACAATGGCATTTCATATATAAAAATCATATATTTTATCGCTTTCTATATAAAAATTATATTTTTATATTTCCACTTCTTATATAAAGATCGAATTTTTATCGCTATTCTATATATATATAAATCATATTTTTATCACTATTATATATATACATATATATAAATCAAATTTTTATATATAAAGATCGTATCTTTATATCTCTACTACATATGTAAAAAATCACTCCTTTACACCGCTACTTCCATGATAAAAATTATATTTTTATCTTGTTAGTAACATAATAAAAATTATATTTTATTCCTCTACATAATAAAAATTATATTTTTACCTCACTATATATATAAAAATTATATTTTTATTACTCTACATAAATAAAAATCATACCTTAATTATTGATAAAAATCCTACCTTTAATTGTTGATAAAAATCATACCTTTCTTGAATAAAAGATTATACCATTACTTAACAAAGATTATATCTTTCCTTCTTTATATTAATTAAAAACTAAATTTAAACACTATGTATTTATAAATTAAAAACTGAATTAAAAATAAAATAATATAAGACTCACCTCGATTCAAATGGAGGAGGGGGGTTTCGGGCGTCACTGAAGGGGGAGGAGTGGCTGTTTCCGGTGCGCGGCAGTCAGAGGCGGGCCCTAGCGGGGCGGCTCCGTTGATCTTGTGGTGACTGGAGGTAAGCGCACCCTCAAAACTCACACTCACGGTCTAGTTTTAGCCATTGGGGGTTCGGGGTTTTTGAATGGGGACTGAGAAGATAGAGGAGAGGCGGAGGAGGATCATCGGAGGGCTGGGGGGTGCGGCGGTCCAGGGAAGTTGCGACGGTGTCTTTCTGGGTGGCTCGCGGGCGATTTTGGGGGTTGCTCGTTCTCGAATGGAGGGTGGAGATGAGCTTGGAGAAGGTGGCGGTGGCGTTGCGCAGCGGCGGAGCAGTGGTCAACCAGAGGCGGCGTTGGCAGATCATCGAGGGGAAGCGGCATCGATCGGGGAAGGAGTGGTTTCCCCTTTTTTTCTTTTGAATCGTTGACTGAGAATAGAGTGGAGGAGGGGGTATTATATAAATATATATTATATTATTTAATTATTTAATTATCCAAAAAGTCAGTTATTCATTTGAACACCGATTCGAACCCAATGACTGTCGCCCCTAGTTAATTACCCCCATTCCGAACACAATGGGATATGTTTCGTAACCCAATTCAACCATTACGATCAATTTTCATTAAAATAACATTTAAATCATTATATTAAATTTTAAACGTACTTTTCAATTTACTGGGGTCGTATACGCACCCCAAAAATTCCAAAAAAATTATTTCTAGCTTCGTATTGACGACATGGTCCTAACAAAACTAATTTCATCAAATTATGATATCGTTTGAAAAATGGCCATTTTCTGGTCGATCCAAATTGACCGAAACTATCAAAACACGTTTTCTTTTGCCACGCTCACATATTAATTTCAAAAATTATGAATTTTGGAATCTATCGATAACTTGACATCCTGTATCCAACAAAAGTGGTTTCGTCGAAAACGGATGTCCTTTGCAAAATTTTCATTTTTAAGGGCTATATTTTCCATAGCGACTATTCTGAATTTTCTACTGGGCATAACTTTTTATTCCCGCTATGAAATTTCAATTCTTCGAATTCGTTGGAAAGACATTTTCAAATAGATTCTAATATTTTTGGTTTCGCTAAAATCCGATTTATTTTGAATTTTGTACATTCATTTGAAATTTGAAATTGAATTTTCAAACTACCACGCCATTTTCAATTCCTTTTATATTTAAAATAGAATATTTATATTCTAACGTCGATTTAAATAAATATATATGTTCTAATTCTATTCAAATATTTTTCTCGTCGTCGTTATTTAAAATAATTCATTTTAAATATTCTAAATTCATTAAAATTGCCAAAATAAAATTTTTAAACTGGTTCGGATTTTCCGGGTTGTTACAATCTCCCCTACTTTAAATCTTTTCGTCTCCGAAAAGGAACGGAGCTGAAAGTTGTTTTGCAAACCAACTCAACTTTCATTATTTTAATTATAGCTTAAGTTCTTCAACTTTTCAGTTTCTAAGAACTTTCCAAATTCTGAAAAATTTGGCTAACACCCTAAATTTTCGAAAAAAATCGCCAAAATCTCCCCTTTACGGGAGCACCGAGAAAATCCCGAAATTGCCATACATGCCTCTCCAATCCAAAAAGAAAAAGAAACAGCTAAGCGGCTCATAAAATCATCCAAACCCAAGAAATTAGTAAACATGTACCTATTTGTCAGGCAAATAATTTTATTCTTCTGCTCTTGCCTCTTCGCAATGATCTGTTCAATGTATACACATGTATATGCATGCAATTCCAAACAATTTTCAATACAGTTCAATATTTGGTACCATTTGGCTAAATACACCGTTCTTTCACATAATGGTTTAAATAAATAATCACACAACACAATCATCAATCAATCAGTGAATTAACGTTTCAAATTCATAATTTTGATACATATACAGAAAATCATGTTTTTGATGCCAATTCACAACAATATATTCTAACTATATTTTAGTTCTCACACCAGTCAATTGGAAATATATAGGCATCCCACTTTCGAAACTCGAACACAAACCACTGATGCTATATAGTCATCAGTAGAATCATACTCGGGCGACTAGAGTATGATTTTGTATCTATCCAGTATATCAAAACTTTGAATATACGTTCATGACACGTATAGAAAATTCTCATACACTTGATTGCCCAAAATAAAATAAAATAAATAACCAACTACGTACAATAATATTTAATTTTTCAAAAAAAAATTTGTTTTCACTTATATTTTAAAAATAGCACTCCTTACACTCGTTCTAGGATACTGTTGATCCCATCTCTAACGAGTCATTCTCATTGGATATTACTAATCCAATCTCTGATGAATTCTTTCGTTCGGTTCTAATGTGTCTTGTTCTCGAGCTCTGTAAACCAGAGCTCTGATAACAAACTGACACGACCCGAACTTCCCCGTGAAGGAAAGAACGGATTGAGTTGAGAACACGACAAATCAAAACACAAACAAAAGAACATCTCATTTCTTATTACAATCAGAATACAAGAATATACAGAGTATGAATTACATATTACACATCAGAAAAATATCAGAGATTCAAATTACATTACATAGTAGCGGAAAATAATACAAAACACAACTAAATACGATATACGGATACATAGCTTTCCGAATATCATTCCAGCTATAAACCAGGATCCTGTGAGTATTAATCTACTAAACCGAAACAACTAGTTGCCCGTGGAAAGTAGGGGCACCCCGAGTTTAGGTTAAAACAATAAACACCAGGTCAGTCATGTGACTGGTGTGAGAACTAAAACAGTTATTTAAAACTTTTCTTTAAATCAGATATATCAAGGGACCACGTCGTATAACACGGAATGGGTTTCCTCCCAAGAATACCAGTGCATATAACAAAACAGCGCAATGCTTTTTGGAAAAATGAAGCTATTATAAGACCCAGGTCCTATCACACAATGCAACGCAAGCCGGGGGATAGGGTTTTCCCTTATAATAGCCAAACATGCTTGGTACGTTTAAAACAAATCATTTGATATTATTATAAGTGCATAGTGTTTAAAACTGCTTCAAATATAAATGTATCAATCCTAAACGGCATGGCATCATATATCATGTCGCCAATACTAGCCTCTACAACCAAAACCGCAATAGTCACATATTGGAAGTTGAATTTCTATCTGTGAACCAAGGCAAGGGATCGTCCTTACCGCTTCGAGACACTCTAGCCCGTGTCTCAGGATCAGAATGCATCGACCCTTGGATCTTCATGGCCGGTCCACTCTATGTGGATTAAACTTAAATCCTGAATAATACGTCTCATCGCCCTATGGGGTGTCAATGAGCCAAATGACTCCATCGGTCCTGGATCGACCGATATAACCGAGGCGCCTCGCAAATCATCATCTACATAAGTAAAATGCCAGGGCGTGTAAAACGCTGACACCACTCCTAGCTAGAAGGAAACGTATACCCTCCCTGCAGTCCTCTCCCGTTTCTGGTTCACACCGTCTGTGAGGCTCGCGAATAAACGCTACACAAAGCTACGATGTATTAAAGCCGCGCTTTGATCATCAACCACAAGACTCTACTTTTCAACAGAAGCCTTGATCATTTGCATCTCAGCATGCCACACAGGCAATTCATGCTATGCAACCGATGTATATCAATCACACAGAATGAAATCCAATGTCAAACACACATCCATTTACATGTCCGTTCTGGGTTTGAACGAAACCCGAGGCACCTTATACCTCGCATATCCATCGATCTACAAGTACGTCTAGACGATCACCAACTGATTCCCTCCTCTTGGGTGTACAGCCCAATGAAGATCATCGGTAATTATCCAAACGATGTGAAGACCTCCGGTCTTCAACCACCGTCTTCATCGTCGACTTATCATTGATTCAGTTATTCAGAATTGGTATAAACCCGGCCTTTCCGAATAACTCATGTATATGCTAAACAAGTGTTATAAAACATAACATACGCCTCATTACAATCCATAATATTCCTTTTGTAATGACCCGCATATTTAGCAGTCGAATAATTTATTTATTTAATTATTAGTTATCGATTTAACGATATCGATAAATGGAATTAAATAATATTTATATTTAATTAATATAAATAATAGAAAATAATATATTTTTGGAATAATTGAAAATAACCGAATTCATGATATGGTGTGAATTGGACGATATAAAATATATAATTCAGTTTATATTGAATTATATTGACGAATATATTATTTAAAACGAAGACTGAACGTATAATATATATTATATTTAAAATCGAGCTCGAAATGGCGCGGCAGTTCGCGATTTGGCAATTTGAACTTCAACTGAATGTACAGGGTCCGTTTTAAATCGGATTTCTGTGAAACAAGAAACATTAGGGGCTGGTGAAGTATATTTTCTAATGGAAGAGAAAAATTGGGATTTCATTGTGTAGATTTTGATTTATGTCCAAATCAAATCTTAGAAAAGTCATTGTAGAATTTCCTTTATGATTTATAAACGATTTATTTATATTTATAAAATGAATTTCATTTTAAAACGAATATCGATTTAACCGAGATTTGAAATATTAAGTTAGAAATTCATATAGGAATATTGTGGAGCTGTATGGTATTCCACTGTGAATATATACGATAATATTTATTTATAAATATTTAATTTAATTACTTTTAAATATATTTATATATTTAAAAGGGTTTATTAGCGCTTTAAAAATAGCCAGTTTTGCAAACGACCTCAGAATTCGACGAAACCAGTTTCGCTGGGACCGTAATGTCGGACTGTAGCTGCATGACAATTTCCATGATTTTTGGATATTTTATGTGATCCAAGGGATTTTTAGAAGGCGAATGAATTTGATAATGGCTTAAATAAAATATCTAAAAAAATTCCTAAACAAAATACCCTAAATTTGTACCGGTCAAAAAGAAGGCCATGCATTCTTTGTTTCATCTGCCAGTTTCTCGTGGTCCTCAAGCAAGAACGTGGCCTTCAACTATCCTCACAAATTCAAAGAAAAATTCCATAAAAGCTAAAACCTAATTTGCATTTGCTTTCCCCGATCAAAACGTATCAGCCGCCACAAAATTTTGCTTCAGCAAAACATTTTTCGAGTTCTCTCCTCAAAAACAAAAGGGGACTGAACTTATAAAAATCCACCAAAAATCAGAATAAAACTTGTAATTCATGAAAGAGCTATATCTGGATTCCTGAACTTATTCTCTTCGATCTGGTGTCAAACTCGAGGGGCGCGACTCAAAAAACTGAGGCTCGGTGAATAGCAGTAAACTTGGGCTGGAGTTTCAGGAATTAGGGAATTGTTTTGGGTGAATCCAAGAATGATGCAACGTTCATGAGTGAATCTAGCACCGGATTGAGGAGTATGAGGGGATATGGCACCAAAAAGATGTCATTGGTTTTTCACTGAGCTGCCGCGGAAGGTCACGGAGTCGCAGGTTGGAAGGATGGTGCGAGTTGCCATAGACTAGGGGGTGACGATAGGGATTTGGAAGAGAAAGGGATTGAGCGTTTAAGCTTGGAGTTTCATGGAGAGTTGGCGGAAATATGGACATTCGAAGAAGGCGAAATGGAGTGTTGGATTTTCTGGAGTGCGGCATCTGTTTTAATCGAGGAAGAAAGTAAATTCGGGTTTGGGCTTCAACGGTGAATAATGGGCTGGTGTGGAAAGAAAAGGGTTAAGCCCATTTATATTTTTAATCCAAGTTTAATTCATTTAAATTAAACATATAGCTTGTAATCTCAATAAATTTATCATCCGATATCAGAATCCGACGAAATTAGTCACACTGGAATCGTATGGACGAGGGCTACACCGTGGAACTGACTGGGAGTGAAACGAGGCTCATTACAATTTATAGCAAAATAAATTGTCTGTCTGAATCAAGCGATGGTTATCGTTATTAATGGTGATCGTCCAATGTGAGTAAAACTCACCAACTCCGAACAGTTGTATTTTTATAACGTATTCTTAGAACTGATAAATATTGGTTGATTGTTGTGTGGTGACTGTTTGAATGAACTGCTAGTCAGTCGGTTGAAATTATACATATATATATATATATATATAAATTGTTAATAACATATATTGATTCTGTTATCAGAATATTTCATAGTGAAATGAAATCGATGTTAATTATACTATTTAACATCTGTGATGTAGGGAAACAGGTTGGAGGAATCCAACTGGATTTCTCAACATTTATTTAACTGTTTTTCAAATATATATATATATATATTGATATCTGATGTGATATACAGTCAGTTGTTGATTGTGTGTGTTTGGGTGATACTGAGCAGTGATATATGGTATTTGAAACACCATAAGAAATACTAGAATATACAAAGGGATTTTTCGAAGTGTATATTGAAAATAAATTATATTTGCAAAACAAATATAATTGAATTGGAAATAATTGCAAATCAAATATAAAGGAAAATATTTGCAAAACAAATATAAAGAGAAAATATTTGTAAAACAAATATAAAGAGAAAATATTTGTAAAACAAATGGAAAGAAAATATTTGTAAAACAAATTACAAATAGAAATAAAAAGGGAATATTTATAAAACATTTACAAATGGAATTGAAAAGGGAATATTTATTTAGGAAATAAATAAAGATAAAAGAAATATTTATTTGTTAAATAAATAGAAGTATAAAGGAAATATTTATTTAGAAAATAAATAGAAAGATAAAAGGAATATTCATTTGGGAAATAAATAGAAAAGATAAAAGAAATATTTATTGGTTAAATAAATAGAATTAAAAGGGAATATTTATTTGTTAAATAAATAGAATTGAAAGGGGATATTTATTTGTTAAATAAATAGAATTGAAAGGGAATAGTTATTTGTTAAGTAAACAAATAGAAAAGGAATTATTTGTATAAACAAACAGAAGAGGAATTAATCAAAGGAGTTAATTCGAAGGGATAAATCGAAAGAGTTAATCGAAAGAGTTAATCGAAATGAGTTAATCTAATATAGTTATTCGAATAGAGTTAAATCGAATATCAGTTATTCGAATAGAGTAATTGATTAGAGTTAATCAGTTAGAGTTAATCGACTAGAGTTAAATCGAGTTAGAGTTAATCAGTTAGAGTTAATCAGTTAGAGTTAACCAGTTAGAGTTAACCAGTTAGAGTTAACTAGTTCGAGTCAACCAGTTAGAGTTAAAGTTAACCAGTTAGAGTTAGAGTTAACCAATAGAGTAATTAAATAGAGTTAATCGAATTAGAATAAATCGATTAGAGTTATTCGAATTAGGAGTTATCGAATATTAGTTATTCGAATAAAGTTAAAAGGAGTTATCGAATATTAGTTATTCGAATAAAGTTAAAAGGAGTTATCGAATATTAGTTATTCGAATCGAGTTAAAAGGAGTTATCGAATATTAGTTATTCGAATAAAGTTAAAAGGAGTTATCAAATATTAGTTATTCGAATCAAGTTAAAAGGTGTTATCGAATATTAGTTATTCGAATCGAGTTAAAAGGAGTTATCGAATATTAGTTATTCAAATTGAGTTAAAAGGAGTTTATCGAATTTAGTTATTCGAAAGGAGTTAACAATTATTTTAATCGAAAGGAGTTAATCGAATTTAGTTATTCGAAAAGAGTTATCGATTAGTTTAATCGAAAGGAGTTAATCGAATTTAGTAATTCAAAAAGGAGTAATCAAATATAGTATTCGAAAAGAGAGATTATCAAATATCGTTTATTCGTAAGAAAGAGTAATCGAATATTAGTTATTCGAAGGGAGTTAATCAAATATTAGTTATTCAAAGAAGTGTTAATCAAATAGAGATTACTCGAAGAGAGTTAATCTGCGAATTCGATTATATCGAATTCGGGAAAGTACTTATACTTTCCGGTGTTTAAATCAATATTTATTTATTTGTAAATTAGGTGTTTATTTATTTGTTCACATTAAAGAATAAAAGTTATAATTGAAGTTAGATATTTCGAAAGTAGGGATTATAATGTTATCGTTATAACCAATGTTTTCAATAAAGAAATGGATTCGTAAATTGAATCCAAGAGAGACATAAAGAAGTTCGTTAAAGGTTTAAAAGATAAACTTTGAATACTTCAAAGTTAAAACGTTGTTCAGTTAAGGTCTGAGAGGTAATTATACCGCAACTTGATTGACTTCCTTCTTAACTAATGAATGGTAAGGTTTGATATTGAATGATGGTTAAGTGAATTTAGTAAATGGTTTGAGTTGCCATAGCGATGTTTTATTTAAACATCTGTTTAAATCCAATAAAGGAGCTTTGGAAATGTTTTCCAAATAAGAGATCAGAAATGTTTTCTAATATAGAAAATAGGAATTGGAAATGTTTTCCATTGTTAATAACGTATATTTTCTAAAATTTGAAAATAAGAAATGTTGAATATATGGAATCAGGAGATAAGTAAATTAATGAACTAAAGAGATAAATGTTAAATGATGATTGATCGATATAATTTCCATTTGGAAATAATATCGGTGTTTGCACACGTGCTTTTCTTTTATAGTTAGCTCACCGACTATCGAAGTTTTTTACCATTTTAACGTTGTTAATATGGAGAGACCGGTTGGATTATTATCCGAAGAACCACTCTGTAGTGGCATAAGCTTTGCGAATCATATATGCCAAAGATAATTGAAGACGGAGTAAAGTGCAAGGGATGTTGTATAAATCTTAGGTAAAGATTGCCTAAAATGGATGTACTGAATAGTGCCTTTGGTTTGTCCAGTCCCAGGACGACCTGTATGGAAGAATGTCTGACAGAGTATATTTAATAGATCGCGTAAGTTGATCTCTTCAAACGTATTTACATTTGGTGGTGGAGGAATTCGTTTCTCTTAGCTGTATACTCGTGGTATTTTTGGGGAAATTAATTTGTGATTTGGTGGGTATGACGATGTGACATTCAAAGTGAATAAACATGTGATCTGTCAGAGATAAGCGTGGCCTCTAGCCTCACAATCGGGAAATGATAGAAATCGGGCAGGCAGCATGGCTATGTAGGTCGCACCTATTAGGCTGTATAATCACCTGATCTAGAGTTTCATTTACTTTTAAAAAAAAATCTATTGTCGATGTTGTCCCATTCGGGAAATGGTTGTTGATCCCAACCGTTTGTGATATACATTCGATACACTCAAGCGAAATGAGTGGTCGGTCATGTGTGGTCGGGTTGCAAGATGTTCTTGTTGAACCCAGTGTATTCCGCTCTAGAGGTACACTAGCGAAAGGTGGTTCCATACCTTGTCATAGTTGGAAATCCATTACGCAATACGTCTTGCGGTTTTGATTGTATACTATATATGTAGAACGTGAGATGAAAGCGTTTCTGCTAGAATATTATTATATTGTGGTTGATAGACATTATTATAATATCAAAAGTTTTTTGATATAAAGATGTTTTGGATTCTCATAAGGGAAAAACCCTTTCCGTTATACGGCGTGGTCTTACGAGATATCGTTTACTTGTTCAAACTGTTTTTAACTGTTTTACTCATACCATTCCCATGACTGACCCGGAGTTTATTTTGTTTTGCTTCCCCTAAAACTCTTGGGTGCCCAATTTTGTATGGGCAGTCAAGTAGTCAGGATTTACAGTTACATGAAGAGCTGGAGCAGGAGGCTTCAGAATTATATAGCTATGGTTATTTTCCGCTGTGTTGTAAGTTCTGTACTTTGGAAATGATATGTATATTCAAGTACAGATTTATATTTCAAAGTTATCTTATATATTATATGTTATTCGTTCCGCTGTGAGGTTCGTGTTACTTTAATGTTGTGTTGTTCTTTTTCTTCTATTCTAAGTTTCTATCTTATCTATTCTCACCCTCTAATTTCTTTCATTAACTACCGATATTTTTCGATATTTGGTTAGTTGTCATTGAGTTTATGTCGATAACCAAAGTCGCAAAAAAACCGGGTCGTTACAGTTAGTATCAGAGCTTAAGGTTAAGTGAATTACCTTGGCTCTGTGGCGTGACTCAGTAGAGATGGGGTTAGTAATACCCTAGATTGAGTTGAGTATATATATACAAGTGAACGTAATTGTTATTCAATATAAAATTGTTTTATATTGTGGAGATTTATTGATTAAGTTTTTTTATGGGTTCTGGTCGATCGGTTTGATCCACTGTATCGGTAGGAATTTGTAAACACTTGAATACGATGGGCCGACATGGTATGTTTTGAAAAGAGGGTAAATGAAATAATTTTACCCAGAGTATATTTTGATATAAAAGTGAATATATATTGAGGTTATTATATTTGATGTGTTGGTCATTTATTATAATCGAGTAAGATTATAAATGAAATGGTTATGTAAATAACCAATCAAAATTCGTGTAAGTGTTACGAATGAATTGAATCTGAAATTTAAATCAGAATGGAAATTAAAACCCTGGAGATTTGGAAGGGTGTTTGTAAATGGATTTGAATTGAATATATGAGAATTTTAAAATCCTGGGAGATTTTAAATTGTTTTACAAGAATTGTGAATGGAATTTTGAATTGATTTCAAAATGGAAATGTTAGAAATGGTTTTGAAAAGTGATATAGTATTGAACTCACTTCAGTAGCTGGGAAATAACCCTGATGACGTTGGCCACATCATCAGTGTTCATTTTCAAGTTTGTAAGTGATGGATTACTACCAGAGTTACTGTTTTGAATTTGTTTTGGGAAAAACAAGTTGTGTTGAATTTCAAAAAGGAGATATTTGATTTTGAAAAGCAAAGCTGTTTAAAATTCCCAGGAAGAGATTGTTCGAATTAAAAACCAAATTATATAGAAATTTGTGAAAGCAAATTGGAATTAAAAATAAAGCCAGTTAAGGGGTAACTGAATTGGATTAGAATGATATCAAGTAAGTTGGATTGATAGGAATTTGGAATCAAGGATAATAGTTGAATTTGAAATGAAGTTTGGCTCGGATAAAACCAAACGATTGAATTGAAAATGGAATTTGGCTTAGTTAAAAGCGAATGGTTGTATTGAGATAAAGGTGATTGGAGTTTGACCCGAAGGACTTTGGTATATGCTAAATTGGTAGCAAGTGTAAAGGATATAACGATATGCCCGACAAAAAGGTACCAGTTTTGTATTTTATATGGATATGAGATTTATGAGCCGAATTGGCAAGCCGCTTGGCTGTTTGATTTTCTTTTGGGTTGGAGAAGGCCTAGAGAGGCGAGTTGTGGTTTTACCGATAGGGCTGTATAAAGGAGGTTATGGCGAAATTTTCCGAAAAATTAAGGCGTTAGAAAATTTTCAGAATTTTTGTAAATTTTAGTTAGTCGGAATAAATTAATATTTTAGTCGATATTAATTCGTTCAGTTGAAACTGAAGTTAAGGGGTAAACCGATAAATATTTACCCAGTAGATAGGGTCGTCTTCTAGCTTAGCAATTTCAAGGACGAAATTATTTTATGGGGGAAAGATTGTAATGACTCGCATATTTAGCCGTCGAATAATTTATTTATTTAATTATTAGTTATCGATTTAATGATATCGATAACTAGAATTAAATAATATTTATATTTAATTAATATAAATAATAGAAAATAATATTTTTTCGGAATAATCGAAAATAACAGAATTCATGATATGGTGTGAATTGGACGACATAAAATATATAATTCAGTTTATATTGAATTATATTGATGAATATATTATTTAAAACGAAGTCTAAACGTATAATATATATTATAATTAAAATCGAGCTCAAAATGGCGCGGCAGTTCGCGATTTGGCAATTTGAACTTCAACTGAATGTACAGGGTCCGTTTTAAATCGGATTTCTGTGAAACAAGAAACATTAGGGGCTGGTGAAGTATATTTTCCAATGGAAGAGAAAAATCGGGATTTCATTGTGTAGATTTTGATTTATGTCCAAATCAAATCTTAGAAAAGTCGTTGTAGAATTTCCTTTATAATTTATAAACGATTTATTTATATTTATAAAACGAATTTCATTTTAAAACGAATATCGATTTAACCGAGATTTGAAATATTGAGTGAGAAATTCATATAGGAATATTGTGGAGCTGTATGGTATTCCATTGTGAATATATACGATAATATTTATTTATAAATATTTAATTTAATTACTTTTAAATATATTTATATATTTAAAAGGGTTTATTAGAGCTTTAAAAATAGCCAGTTTTGCAAACGACCTCAGAATTCGACGAAACCAGTTTCGTTGGGACCGTAATGTCGGACTGTAGCTGCATGACAATTTCCATGATTTTTGGATATTTTATGTGATCTCAGGGATTTTTAGAAGGCAAATGAATTTGATAATTGCTTAAATAAAATATCTAAAAAAATTCCTAAACAAAATATCCTAAATTTGTACCGGTCAAAAAGAAGGCAATGCATTCTTTGTTTCATCTGCCAGTTTCTCGTGGTCCTCAAGCAAGAACATGGCCTTCAACCATCCTCACAAATTCAAAGAAAAATTCCATAAAATCTAAAACCTAATTTGCATTTGCTTTCCCCGATCAAAACGTATCAGCCGCCACAAAATTTTGCTTCAGCAAAACATTTTTCGAGTTCTCTCCTCAAAAACAAAAGGGGACCGAACTTATAAAAATCCACCAAAAATCAGAATAAAACTTGTAATTCATGAAAGAGCTATATCTGGATTCCTGAACTTATTCTCTTCGATCTGTTGTCAAACTCGAGGGGTGCGACTCAAAAAACTGAGGCTCGGTGAATAGCAGTAAAACTTGGGCCGGAATTTCAGGAATTAGGGAATTGTTTTGGGTGAATCCAAGAATGCTGTAACGTTCATGAGTGGATCTAGCACCAGATTGAGGAGTATGAGGGGATTTGGCACCAAAAAGATGTCATTGGTTTTTCACTCAGCTGCTGCGGAAGGTCACGGAGTCGCAGGTTGGAAGGATGGTGCGAGTTGTCGTAGACTAGGGTGTGACGATAGGGATTTGGAAGAGAAAGGGATTGAGTGTTTAAGCTTGGAGTTTCATGGAGAGTTGGGGGAAATATGGACATTCGAAGAAGGCGAAATGGAGTGTTGGATTTTCTGAAGTGCGACATCTGTTTTGATCGAGGAAGAAAGAAAATTCGGGTTTGGGCTTTAACGGTGAATAATGGGATGGTATGGAAAGAAAAGGGTTAAGCCCATTTATATTTTTAATACAAGTTTAATTCATTTAAATTAAACATATAGATTCTAATCTCAATAACTTTATCATTCGATATCAGAATCCGACGAAATCATTCACACTGGAATAGTATGGACGAGGGCTACACCGTGGAACTGACTAGGAGTGAAATGAGGTCGTTACAATTTTAGCAAAATAAATTGTCCGTCTGAATCAAGCGATGGTTATCGTTATTAACGATGATCGTCCAATGTGAGTGAAACTCACCAACTCTGAACAGTTATATTTTTATAACGTATTCTTAGAACTGATAAATATTGGTTGATTGTTGTGTGGTGACTGTTTGAATGAACTGCTAGTCAGTTGGTTGAAATTAGATATATATATATATATAAATCGTTAATAATATTTATTGATTCTGTTATCAGAATATTTCATAGTGAAATGAAATCGATGTTAATTATACTATTTAACATCTGTGATGCAGGGAAACAGGTTTGGATCCAACTGGATTTCATATATATGTTGAGGAATCCAACTCAACATTTATTTTACTGTTTTTCATATATATATATATATTGTGATATCTGATGTGATATGCAGTATGTTGTTGATTGTGTGTGTTTGGGTGATACTGAGTTGATATATGGTATTTGAAACACCATAAGAAATACTAGAATATACAAAGGGATTTTTCAAAGTGTATATTGAAAATAAATTATATTTGCAAAACAAATATAATTGAATTGGAAATAATTGCAAATCGAATATAAAGGAAAATATTTGTAAAATAAATAAAAAGAGAAAATACTTGTAAAACAAATATAAAGGGAAAATATTTGTAAAACAAATGGAAAGAAAATATTTGTAAAACAAATTACAAATAGAAATAAAAAGGGAATATTTGTAAAACATTTACAAATGGAATTGAAAAGTGAATATTTATTTAGGAAATAAATAAAGATAAAAGAAATATTTATTTGTTAAATAAATATAAGTATAAAGGAAATACTTATTTAGAAAATAAATAGAAGGATAAAAGGAATATTCATTTGGGAAATAAACAGAAAAGATAAAAGAAATATTTATTGGTTAAATAAATAGAATTGAAAGGGAATATTTATTTGTTAAATAAATAGAATTGAAAGGGAATATTTATTTGTTAAATAAATAGAATTGAAAGGGAATAGTTATTTGTTAAGTAAACAAATAGAAAAGGAATTATTTGTATAAACAAACAGAAGAGGAATTAATCAAAGGAGTTAATTCAAAGGAGTAAATTCGAAGGGATAAATTGAAAGAGTTAATCGAAATGAGTTAATCGGATATAGTTATTCGAACAGAGTTAAATCGAATATCAGTTATTTGAATAGAGTAATTGATTAGAGTTAATCAATTAGAGTTAATTGACTAGAGTTAAATTGAGTTAGAGTTAATCAGTTATAGTTAATCAGTTAGAGTTAACCAGTTAGAGTTAGAGTTAACCAGTTCGAGTTAACCAATTAGAGTAAAAGTTAAGCAGTTAGAGAAAGAGTTAACCAATAGGGTAATTAAATAGAGTTAATCGAATTAGAATAAATCGATTAGAGTTAGTCGAATTAGGAGTTATCGAATATTAGTTATTCGAATAAAGTTAAAAGGAGTTATCGAATATTAGTTATTCGAATAAAGTTAAAACGAGTTATCGAATATTAGTTATTCGAATCGAGTTAAAAGGAGTTATCGAATATTAGTTATTCGAATAATGTTAAAAGGAGTTATCGAATATTAGATATTCGAAAAAAGTTAAAAGGAGTTATCGAATATTAGTTATTCGAATAAAGTTAAAAGGAGTTATCGAATATTAGTTATTCGAATCGAGTTAAAAGGAGTTATCGAATGTTAGTTATTCGAATAAAGTTAAAAGTAGTTATCGAATATTAGTTATTCGAATCAAGTTAAAAGGAGTTATCGAATATTAGTTATTCGAATCGAGTTAAAAGGAGTTATCGAATATTAGTTATTCGAATCGAGTTAAAAGGAGTTAATCGAATTTAGTTATTCGAAAGGATTTATCGATTAGTTTAATGGAAAGGAGTTAATCAAATTTAGTTATTCGAAAGGAGTTATCGATTAGTTTAATCGAAAGGAGTTAATTGAATTTAGTTATTCGAAAAGGAGTAATCGAATATAGTATTCGAAAAGAGAGATTATCGAATATCGTTTATTCGAAAGAAAGAGTAATCGAATATTAGTTATTCGAAGGGAGTTAATCGAATATTAGTTATTCGAAGAAGAGTTAATCAAATAGAGATTACTCGAAGAGAGTTAATTGGCGAATTCGATTATATCGAATTCGGGAAAGTACTTATACTTTCCGGTGTTTAAATCAAGATTTATTTATTTATAAATTAGGTGTTTATTTATTTATTCACATTAAAGAATAAAAGTTGTAATTGAAGTTAGATATTTCGAAAGTAGGGATTATAATGTTATCATTATAACCAATGTTTTCAATAAAGAAATGGATTTGTAAATTGAATCCGAGAGAGACGTAAAGAAGTTCGTTAAAGGTTTAAAAGATAAACTTTGACTATTTGGAAGTTAAAATGTTGTTCAGTTAAGGTCTAAGAGGTAATTATACCCCAACTTGATTGACTTCCTTCTTAACTAAGGAATGGTAAGGTTTGATAGTGAATGATGGTTAAGTGAATTTAGTAAATGGTTTGAGTTGCCATAGCGATGTTTTATTTAAACATCTGTTTAAATCCAATAAAGGAGCTTTGGGAATGTTTTCCAAATAAGAGATCAGAAATGTTTTCTAATATAGAAAACAGGAATGGAAATGTTTTCCATTGTTAATGACATATATTTTCTAAAATTTGAAAATAAGAAATGTTGAATATATGGAATCAGGAGATAAGTAAATTAATGAACTAAAGAGATAAATGTTAAATGATGAATGATCGATATAATTTCCATTTGGAAATAATATCGGTGTTTGCACACGTGTTTTTCTTTTATAGTTAGCTCACCGACGATCGAAGTTTTTGACCATTTTAACGTTGTTAATATTGAGAGACCGGTTGGATTATTATCCGAAGAACCACTCTGTTTTGGCATAAGCGTTGTGAATCATATATGCCAAAGATAATTGAAGACGGAGTAAATGCAAGGGCTGTTGTATAAATCTTAGGTAAAGATTGCCTAAGATGGATGTACTGAATAGTGCCTTCGGTTTGTCCAGTCCCAGGACGACCTGTATGGAAGAATGTCTAACAGAGTATATTTAATAGATCGCGTAAGTTGATCTCTTCAAACGTATTTACGTTTGGTGGCAGAGGAATTCGTTTCTCTTAGTTGTATACCCGTGGTATTTTTGGGGAAATCAATTTGTGATTTGGCGGGTATGACGATGTGACATTCAAAGTGAATATACGTGTGATCTGTCAGAGATAAGCATGGCCTCTAGCCTCACAACCGGGAAATGACAGAAATCAGGCAGGCAGCATGGCTATGTAGGTCGCACCTATTAGGGTGTATAATCACCTGATCTAGAGTTTCATTTACTTCTAAAAAAAATCTATTGTCGATGCTGTCCCATTCGGGAAACGGTTGCTAATCCCAACCGTTGGTGATATACATTTGATACACTCAAGCGAAATGAGTGGTCGGTCATGTGTGGCCGGGTTGCAAGATGTTCTTGTTGAGCCCAGTGTATTCCGCTTTAGAGGTACACTAGTGAAAGGTGGTTCCATACCTTGTCATAGTTTGAAATCCATTACCCAATACGTGCTTGCGGTTTTGATTGTATACTATATATGTAGAACGTGAGATGAAAGCGTTTCTACTAGATGATTATTATATTGTGGTTGATAGACATTATTACAATATCAAAAGGTTTTCGATATAAAGATGTTCTGGATTCTCATAAGGGAAAAACCCGTTCCATTATACGGCGTGGTCTTATGAGATATCGTTTACTTGTTCAAACTGTTTTTAACTGTTTTACTCATACCAATCCCATGACTGACCCGGAGTTTATTTTGTTTTGTTTCCCCTAAAACTCTTGGGTGCCCAATTTTGTATGGACGGTCAAGTAGTCGGGATTTACAGATACTTGAAGAGCTGGAGCAGGAGGCTTCAGAATTATATAGTTATGGTTATTTTCCGTTGTGTTGTAAGTGTTGTACTTTGGAAATGATATGTATATTCAAGTACATATTTATATTTCAAAGTTATGTTATATATTATATGTTATTCGTTCTGTTGTTAGGTTCGTGTTACTCCGATGTTGTGTTGTTCTTCTTCTTCTATTCTAAGTTTCTATCTTATCTATTCTCACCTTCTAATTTCTTTCATTAACTACCAGTATTTTTCAATGTTTGGTTAGTCGTCATTGAGTTTATGTCGATAACTAAAGTCGCTAAAAAACCAGGTCGTTACACCTTTATTCAAATATTCTTACATTTTGGGAAAGGTTCCCATTAATTTTATCAAGGATAAATTCTTTAAATTTATTCTTCCTTTGGATTTCAAACCAAATTAAGGTTTTCCAAACTAGTAGGGAAATAGCGCACCTTAATGAAGTAATCATTTATTAAATTTCCCAATCCCAACCTATTCATCCCGTGAAGCAAAACTAGTAATACTTCATATCTAACACCACGGTGTTATCGGTGATGTTAATTACCATTTCACATTCAAATCTAATTAAAGATTTAACTATCGCCTGGAGTAAAACTGGTGGTACTCTATTCTCGATCATTTCTTGAATTTGATAGTTTTAGTTATCAAATTCACCTTTCAATCTAATTAAAGATTCATTAAAACTCTAATTCAGTTTGAATTTCCAGAAATCATTAGTTAATAATTTTCTTCAAGGTTAAGAAATTAATCTTATCTTTAACTGGGTTAAAGAACTAATGTCATTTAAAACACAGCCCACGATAAATCCAAAATCACGTTCCATTCCATCAGCCTTTAACTGTAAATTAGCAAGTGAACAATTCCCTAAGTATTAACCCCGAAGGCCGAAACCAACATCAGATCAATACCCAGGAAACCATTCAACTTAACTAATCTCCAGTTAGTTTCTGATTTTCTTAACTCCGTTGGGTCTGAGAACAGTATTATTAAAGATACCATTCACGACAACCCAAAATCACATTCCATTAACAATGGAATCTTCATGGAAGACAAATCGATATATATAATCGATATAAACTTCCATATCCAACCGATAATATAAATGGAATAACGACAAGGCCGTTTAAATTCCATATATATTAACCGTCGTCCTCTACAGAAGCTTACTTCGATTATTACCAAATCGAATTCCATTCAATTCCAATTTAATATGTTAAATTGGAAAACCGTTACTTTGGAAAATTCCCGTTAAAACTTAATAAAAAGATTTATAAATTCCAAATCACATTTCACTGTAAATCGGGTTAAAGAACGAATGTCGTTAAAACACAGTTCACAACAAACCCAATTCACATTCCATTAATTATCAGGTTAAAGAACAAGTGTTATTTAAAACACCGTTCACGATAAACCCAAAAATCAATTCTAATTCAATTCCAATTAAATATTAATTAATTGGTATACTTCATTAAATCTAAATAAAAGATTTAATCTTTTTCTCAACTGAGTTTAAGAACAGTGCTAATGAAGACACCATTCATGACAAACCCAAATCCCATGTGACACTAAATACAAGGCTATGAATAGAAAATATATCGGCTTATATTAAATATCAAATTCTACGACCAACAAATATCGTATTGGAAATAACGATATAAATATATCTTTTAAATTTTCATAACAATATCTGTATAATCACGAAATTCAACATCGAAATATCCCAACAACAATTTCGATTCAAATCCATTTCCAATTTATATATTGGAAATTCTGGTTATTTTTAAAACCATTTCAAATCCAATTTATTTTAGAAATAAATGGATTATAATTCTATTTCAAAACTAGTTCATTTCGATAAAAATATATTTTTATCTTTTCAAAAATGGTATTTTTCATCCCAATTCTTCACAAATCATTTCTTATGATTTTACACTAATTATTGTTATTTTTAATAATTTTATCAAGGCCCGTACAGTCGATTTCCATGAACGGCCATCGAACTGCACTTACAACGAACTTTTCCAAATTTGATTTGGACATAATTCCAAATTCAACCGTTAGATTTCTAATTTCTAATATTCGTTAGAAAGCTCTTCTCGATACGAAGCTAACGGTTCCAGTTTTAGGAGAATCCAACGGTCGGATCTCCCGTAATATCCGTTCGAAGTCAATGGTCGAAATTCGCGAACTGCCGCGGCGCGGCGTGTTCTATTCAGGCCATTATATATGTAATATATATATATATATATTTCGTCGATTTCCATTTAAAATGTATTTTATAAATCATTTTAAATTCGTTTTCAAAACAATTGTAACTTCCTACTCAATTTCAAATCAAAACTGAATATTCCATATCATCGATATATAAATGATAATATTTTCAAAACATTCGATTTTGAAATCAATTCCTTTTCGATATTCATTATAAACATGAATAAAATCAATATAAATATCATTCACGTCAAAATGGTGTTAATCTAATTAACACGGCTTTATATTTTAAAATATATTCGTGTCCATCCCAAATCGGACATCAAAATCAGATTTTGATTCTCTTTTGGATATTATTTGAAAATATTCGTTATTTTAAAATGTTCGTTATTTTAAAAAATTCATTCTATCTGAACTAGAATCAGACATAGTCAATTACCATATAATTTGATTATATGGATTTCACACAACAAAGTGTATAACAACAATGAAACAGCAATCCATCATCCAGAGTGCATTCTACACTGTATAAGCATTAAATATAAATATTTAACGCTTATAACAACCTGTTGATCAATTGATTGACATACAGCTAATTATTGGGATTAGTGTACGTCAAATATCATCCTAACACCCGTGTGGGGTTTCAATCAACAAATAATGAATTTTATTTGTGCAGTTGGGCGATGTGTAAAATTTATCGTCCCAATCAATATCAGTCAAATGTGTGTACAAAAACAAATCGTCCGATTTGTTTATAAATATTTAATTTATATACACGTTAAAAATTATATTTTTAACTATAAAATATTTATTCATTCCACATACACAATCAATTTTCACAACGCAAACAATCAAACAAACAAGTCATACATGGTCTGTGGACAACGGGTGTTGGGTGCTGCTAAGCACTATCTGCATCCTAATATATATTTCAACTAGAAAAATAAATAAAGGTGAGAAGTTCTCACCTTGGAGTTCCACTCCGCCGTTCTTTATTTCTGAACTGTATGGATTCCGTTTTGATTTCCGTTGTTACCATCGCTATCTTTTCCCGCTATTCACATTAAAAATCACATTTTTACAATGGCATTTCATATATAAAAATCATATATTTTTATCGCTTCTTTCTATATAAAAATTATATTTTTATATTTCCACTTCTTATATAAAGATCGAATTTTCATCGCTATTCTATATATATAAAAATCATATTTTTATCGCTATTCTATATATATATATATGTATATAAAACAAATTTTTATATATAAAGATCGTATCTTTATATCTCTACTACATACGTAAAAATCACTCCTTTACACTGCTACTTCCAGGATAAAAATTATGTTTTTTATCTTGCTAGTAACATAATAAAAATTATACTTTTACTTCTCTACATACATAAAAATTATATTTTTACCTCACTATATATATATATATATAAATTATATTTTTATTACTCTACATAAATAAAAATCATACTTTTAGAGATACTATTACTCTACATAAATAAAATTATATTTTTCTTTTATGGGTATCCTGGAAAATAAATTGAATGAAGACAATTTGCAGTAATTTATTGAATCATTAGGAAATGAATGGTCTCACATTAATAACAATGATTTCTCAGATAAGGGTAGAATCCTCGTTGTTTGGCACACTAATATATGGAAATGTGACATGATAGACAAAGATGAACAACAAGTTACTGTTAAAATTACCAACATTGGGGGTCTAAATATGATGATATCTGTAGTATATGCGAGCAATAACTATAATCAGAGAGCTGCATTGTAGGACAAAATCAGTCAATTAGCAAATAATTGCAACATGCTGTGGATGGTAATGGGGGATTTTAATGCTATATTATGTGCAGAAGACAAGAAAGGTGGTGCGAATGTGAGAGTTTCTCAGTTATCAGAATTTAATACCTGTGTTGTCGCTTCTGGATTGGTGGAGCCAGTCCATTGTGGCCTACATTTCACATGGAGAAGAGGTGAGAGCAGGAAAATAGTGTGCAAACTAGACAGAGTGCTAATTAATGATGAGTGCGTAAATAAATTTGTTGATATGAAAGTCACAGTTCTCCCTTCTTCGACAAGTGATCATTGCCCACTTCACATAAATTTGGTTCCGAGAAACAACAATGCAAAAGGAAAGCCGTTCAGATATGCTAATCACTGGCACATGATTGAAGGATATAATGATGTTAATGACTTTAATGCACTTGATCAATATTCTGGGAATTTCATGTATAATTTTGTAGCATTTCTCAAACAAGCTAAAAAGAGGTTAAAGGAGTGGAATAAAACTAGAGAAAAAGATGGGGATAGCATTTTAAAGCTAGAAGAATTAACCGCCAATCTCTTACAACAAATTGACAATGGAGACAATTCTGATGATACTTGGAGACATTATCATGCAAGTCAAAATGATATCAGAAATGCTCTAAAAACTAAAGCAGTGGAACTCAAGAAAAAAGCGAAGGAGAAATGTCTTTCTGAAGGAGATGAATGCTCAAAATTCTTCTATACTAAAATGTCTGTAAGACGAAATACTAACTTTAATTCTCAAATTTTTGATTAGGATGGCAAAGGATGGGTGGACATCAAACAATTTGAAGAGGAAGCTATCAAATATTTCACTGAATTGTACAATGGCGTAGTGGAGAAAAACTTACCCCAAATTAATCCCAAAAGAATTCTTAATAGTCGAGGCAGGAGGATGATGAAGCACAACATTACCGAGGCTGAAGTTTTCGAAGCTGTCCAATCCGTCCATGTTGATTCCGCCCCAGGTCCAGATGGGATCAGTTCCAGTTATTACAAGATTCACACGTTGGACCTAAAAACTAAGCTGTTGTTAGCTATTCAGGAAGCGTTCAAAACTAGTGAAGTTCTCAAAGAGATAAATAACACATTTTTATGTCTCATTCCTAAAAAAGAAAAACCTACCATGATTGTTGATTATAGACCGATTGCATGTTGTAATGTCATTTACAAAATTTTGAGCAAAGTGTTATGCAATAGAATAAAAAAAGTGTTACCAGATATGATTGCAGAATGTCAGAGTGCTTTCATTAAAGGTAGACATATTTCAGAAAATTCGTTGTTAGCACATGAATTGATAAGAAATTTCAATAAGAAGGGAGCTAACAAATTTTGTTTAAAAGTTGACCTCCACTAAGCATATGTTAAAATTAATAGATGGTTTATCATTCATATGCTCAAGGCTATGGGGTTCCCGGATAATATGGTGGGACTTATTTTAGAATGTATCAGCATGCCTACCTTTTCTATTCTGATAAATGGAGTCCCGAAGGGTTTCATTACGAGCAATCATGGAATTAGACAAGGTGACCCGCTCTCCCCATATCTGTTCGCTATTGCAATGGAGTATTTTTCTCTCCAAATGGAACTAGTTGTGTTTGAAAAAAGTACCCTTCCAGTGCATAACTTTCAACCTTACATCAGTCACTTACTATATGCAGATGACTTGATAATTTGTGTGAAATCAAATGATAAAGTTGCCCATAAAATCAAGGAGAATTTTGAAAAATTAGAGAATTATGTGTAACACCCCACATCCATTAAGGTCACTCACAAAGGGAATGCCTTAACTTCAATGGAGCATTATGGGTACTGGAACAGAAATATTACAAGACAGACATATATAAAACAGCGGAAAGTAAAGTGGAAGTACTTAAAATCATTTATTTAATATGATTGTTTACAATAAAAGCCCACCAACTTCCAATACCCAAATTACATAGTTAAAATATCTGTCTTGCTCAAAAACAAAGAAGCATAAAAACAAACTGTAGTATTCCCCAATAAAGCAAAGCAAGCCATAGCCAAGAGAAATCCAAGCCATACATGAAAGAGCCTTGGAGCTTGGTAAGATCCGAACTAAGCTGTATTCCCACCCTGCGAACCTGGGGGGGAAACGGAAGAAAAAGAGGCAAAACAAAACGGGTCAGTCATAAAGACTGAGTAAGTCCTAGTGACTTTCAGCACAAAAATAGTTAAGGATAATATGGCATGAGTAAACTGAAAGTAAACATAAGCATGATGACAAGATAAGCAAACAGGCAAGATAACTAAGGATAACATGATGTGATTTTTGTCAAGTAACATCGCAAGGTTCCCATCCAAGATAAACTAAGTATAATTTCGTAAGATTCCTATCAAGCATGTCACGATTCCTCTGCTTCGCCATTAAAAGATCTCTGTGATATCTATTTGCTCTGCACCACCTAACTAGCATCTTTACAAGTGCCTTACATGGAATGTTTCGTATTCCTACTAGTACTCCAACTAGTGTCCTCTGTAAAAAGGATCCTTACCCCCTATTAGTGTCCCAACTAGTAGCCCGTGTTATATAATAAGGTGATCCCACCCACTACTTAGAAATCATAATATTAGTCTTTTGTACCCCTAGCTGACTACATAGGTGTCGTCTGCCCCTATCTCCACTAGGTGTAAATCATAATACTAGTCTTACGTACCCCTAGCTGACTACATAGGTGCCGCCTGCCCCTATCTCCACTAGGTGTACCCACCAAACCCCATGCGATCGGCTCCCTAACTCGTAGATACCCGTGTTGGCCCCACAGTGGGGTGTATCACTCCCCTAAAGTGGCAACCCGATACAACTTGAGAATGCACGGCTTATACCTACACGATGCAACAACGTCTTACCTACCAGCCCGGGTCCACACACGCATATGAAACCCGTTGGACTTGCGTTGCCACCGCTAACCCGTTTTGACCTCTTACAATCAAACCCAACATGCGTGTCCCGTCCTCGACATGGGTCGAGCTCACAAAGATACGTAATGGGCTACTGGTCTGAAAAGGGTCCCCTTGTCTCGACACAAGCTTCCCACCTATGCTTTGTCCCCTCTAGTAATTCTTACTTAACCCCTTCTTATTCATGTCCACTTACATGCTCAAATTTTGGTTAAGTATACACCAGTTATGTCTTACATGTTACCCATATCCCCCACTTAACCCCTACATCATCCTCATGTCTTAATACATGCTTTATCTTGGTTAAGTGCTTATAGGTTATATTTTACATGTCATTCATATTACCCCCAACGTATGGGTTTAACCAAGCGCCTTGGCTTTATCTGCCATTAGACCCTATGTCTATCCATTAACTATGCGCTTGTGCTACCTCATCAGTCTTATCATTTAACTTGGTTATTTCCATTCATACCAACCTTCAACTTTGCTTATTAATTCAATTCTTAACTTGCACTATATTAAGTCCATTAATAAGCCCACAACATGTTATTCCTATGATTCATACATTAACCCCCGTTATGGTACAATAACATGTTCTTATTCAATCTTTACAACCAAGTACCCTTTAGCTTACAAACACACTGGAGAGAGAGAATAATTCCCTAAATACCAACCCCGAAGACCGGAATCAACATCAGATTGATACTCAGAGGATTATCCAATCTAACCAATGTTTTATTCCTTTTTATAATATAACTTATGTCGCCTTCAATTGTAAATACATTCTTGTCTTTACATATTGCTTAATCTACAATGAAGCACACCTTTCCTTATTACATAAGTTATCTCATCTTATCTATTGTTCCGCCTAACTTACTTTATTCATAAGTTATCATTCCCACTTAGGCATTAATTCAGATTTACTTAACTCAACCATTCATGTCATAACAGTTAAGTGTCATTAGCCTGGTCATATTACTTAACCCACCCATTCATATCATATTGGTTAAGTGTCATTAGCCTAATCATATTACTTAACCCACTCATTCATACCATATTGGTTAAGTGTCATTAGCCTAATCATATTACTTAACCCACCCATTCATACCATATTGGTTAAGTGTTCTTAGTTTACTTAACCCTATCCACTGGTCTAATTACAATGTTATGTTGGTTAAGTATTACTATTCGTATTTCCATATATCACCCACATGTCACCCACTTAACCCCCATGTCCCACCTTACATGTTTATCTGGTTAAGTATTCCTTAATTCATTCAGGCCATAACCTCATAAAGACCTCTCACATTAGACTGGCATTTATGGCAGCTGGATTTACCGGGCGGGTCCGGGCAGTCTTACACCATAAAAGAGTCTAACCTCGTGTCTTTACAACTGTTATGCTTTAATTTGGGCCTAGGACCTCTCACATTGGGCTGACATTTGAGACCACTGGATTTGTCGGGCGGGCCCGGGCAGGTTTACGTCACAAACGAGTCCAACCTCGTGTCCTAAGCATTGATTAACACTTATAATCTTTTAACCCAGTCTTAATAATTTCCCTATTCAAATTATTAATTAATTCCTAATTTAACGATGTCCATAATTGACTCAATTATGTTCATCACTTAATGGTATGCAAAAAAAATCGTACCAATTTTACCACAATTTATCTTATGCCATTAAAGGCAACTTACCTCAATTTATATTTATCCCTCCTTTAAGGCTATTACATGCCAACTACCCAAAACCCACTTAGGCGTGTTCATATTAGCCCTTTTTCAAGACATAAATTATCATATGTGTTTCAACTACAAATCTCACATAATTAACATATGCCCAAGTTCTAGATTACATATCAGTTTTACATATGCCCAATTCATACCAAATCTACATATGTTCAATTCATGACTGTTTACATGTATGCCAAATTTATATATGCCTAATCTTAGATAATTTACATATATACAAAGTTTCATGCCTTTTTATACATATATCAAGATTCATAGTTTACATGTTTACAAAGCTATGCCCAATTCACATAGATCAATTTTTAGCCAAATATATGTATCAATATTCTTGCCATATTTTACATAGGTCAAGTTTCATACCAACTACATGTATTCCATGTTTACCCCAATTTACCCAAGCTAGCAAAACTTTAATTATAATGATAATACCCAAATTCAAATTTCGTGTTAATGGCAATAATACCCAAGTATCTAGTTTTCATATTATGCCTTTGATTCTACCAAACACATATATCCAACAAGGCAATATCCCAATATTTCCCCCGTATTCAATCGCACGCAAATCGCAGTTTAGGCCTAGGTCCGAAAGTGACCAAGGTTCATCAAAAGAAAACAAATAGGGGAAAGGTAGAATTTTGCACCAAAATAAGATCGGAGAGAAAACATCATCACAGGCATATTAAGATTTCAACAGGATTAATAGATCATGAACTAGACATGAGAATGAAAATAGAAAAGTTTCCAAGATCCAAGAAGAAACAAGAATGGATCTGGATCGATAAACATACTTAATCCAATTCCACTTTAATTCATGGCCACATTATAATTAAATATTTAAATCAGAAAGCAACTAGAACTTACAGAGCATGGCTAGCAAATTAAGAACTGAAATTGTCGTAGAACGTTGCAGCGTCATTGATCTATTCTCTTGAATTTGTTGTAGAAGCATTGATCTTTGTTTTGAATCAAGTTTGGACGCTTAAGCTTTAATTCGGAGGCGGCGGCCATGGCTCAAGAGGAATTTTAGCAGCATTTTGGTGTCATATGAATTTGTGTGAGTTAGGCTAGGTCTAGGTGTTATTTTATAGGTGTAGCAATTCATTTCAGCCATCGGATTAACCCTAAAACCCATCCGGACCATCAAAACTCGTCCCGGGCCTCAAAAATTGGTTATGGACCACACCAGGCCGACCAGGTCGACCTGTACAGGGGGGAGGTCGACACTACAGTCGACCTGGGGGGGCAGGTCGACTATGCAGTCGACACTATAGTCGACCTGGGTCCAGTCTGCCAGAAAGTCTGCTGAATCTTGTTTTGGCCATATCTTGGTCATACGGACTCCGATTTTCGAAAACTCGGACTCTATTTCATGTAAAATTTCGAGATGAACGCAATGGCGCAACCCATTTACCTTGATTCTTATTTTAAAATTTAATTCTTCCTTGATTATTGTATTAACATGTTATAAAAATTCGGGTTGTTACATTCTCCCCTCCTTAAAGGATTTCGTCCCCGAAATCTTCAAGTTAAGAAGAATGTGTCCTACCATCCAATCATCCATCTACCCAATCATCAATCACAGGCATTCATTGTCATTAAGAAATTTCTAATGCTATATGAACATATGCGAGAAGTGCGTGTATATGTTCCTTATCTAATGTAAATGATCAGGCCTGATTGATCTTCTAGATGCAAAATATGTTTAGTTCCATGAGTCCAACATGTATGCAAATAGTCCTAGTCACATAAACACTATATGTGTGCACAAACATCCATCCATATGCAACATCCACATGATAACACATTCAATTTCGTCCACAAACAAGTGTAAACACTCATGCATATGCAATATGAAGGGTGACTGATCCGATCTAGTGCCTAATGTGCGTGTATATGCATCCACGAGCAACCACTTGCAACCACTTGCAACCACTTGCAACCATCAATCATAACATGTCTCAAACACATGTTTACACCCAACTGTTCCTACCTAAAGATATAATCGAATGATAGAAGTAGGTAAAAACTCTGCTCCCCTCAAAGCTAGAAATCTACGTCACATATATACTGATTAGGAGAAGGATTCCCTAAGCACCAGCCCTGAAGACCGAAATCAACATCAGACTGACACCCAAAGGAATTCTCAACCCAACCAATATATATGTGATTCTAGGAAACTAAGCATGATGGACTCCTTTTAGGTCACAAGAAATCCCTTCCTAAAACCAACCCATATCCTATAAAAACCCAAAAGGTTTAATCAACCCAACGGACACCCTCAAGCCCCAACATGTAAAACTAACAGATGAGTCATACTCCCTATGGGGTTTGCAACAGAAATTGGATTGAGAATAGGACCGAGAGGATATACACAAAAGATAGCATGCAAGTAAGCTCTATTGGAAAAAGGAATCAAGGATATACTCTTAAAAAGAGATGTGATGCACAAATATAGTCTTCAATCTTCTAAGCCACGTTCCCTTGAGCTTAACTCCGTTGTGTTTTGACCATCTTTAACTTCACAATTTCGTAGCTTCTTAATTCTTGTTTCCAAAATATGAGTTGGAACTCATTTCACTATTGCCTCTCGTTCCACTTTCACTTATCCTCGTTTTTGTATACTCGGCTTACACATAACAGCGTACTCATGGTTTCACACAAGCTCTCCAAAATTTTACTAGTAAATCTTGGATCTCGTTCACTTACTAGAAAGTATTCCACATAGATGAATTATCTCTTGAAAATAAACAAATGTCAACCATGTTGCCCAATGTACTTACTTAGGTGACTCTCTACTACTCATGCATAAGCGAAATGACTCATCCGCCTTAGTGGCGAACACTACTCGAGCGGATCAACTAATGTATCAAGAGATTCTAGGTAACTAATCCTAATAGAACCCTAAAGGTTACACGCGACTTCGAGGGTATTACCGAGGCAAGTCAAAAGTCTAACTACCCTCCTTTCGAAACCGAGAATGGCACCCTTATCGGATAACCACTTCATCCCTAGAATCAACCCATAGCTCACCAAAAACATGAGCATTCCTCCTAAACTCAACACTTAGCATAGACATTCTCAAATCCGAACAAGTCATGAATAAATGAGCCGATTCCCAACAGGATTTGAGACAAAAATGGGATCCTCTACTACGCTAGTACTAAGGTGCAGAGACTCAACTACCGAAGCAGAATTCAAAGGATGCGATGTACAAAAACAAAGTTCTAGTGGGATGATAGAAAAGAAAGCTAAACTTTTAACAGAACGTTACCGCCTCTCTTAGGTATACAATTGCCCTCTCGACGATCTTGCCTTTTTGCCCTTGTCCTTGTCCTTGTCCTATACTTAACTACATGTCCCTTTTTACCATACTAAAGATACTCTCTCTTGTCATGGGTTCTACTATTCTTTCACTTTGGCCTCTTTCCTTTCACTTTTTTCCTCCTTCGTGGATTAAGCTATAACAACTAGTCTCTTGTTCTTACTGTCCTTGTATAGTTTGTTGACAAGTCCTTCGTAGCTACCTCCAACACACGGCAATTCTACATAGCTTGAAATACGATTAGTCGCAAGTAAAACTACTGTGGCTACAGATGGAGGTTGGGCACTTCTTTGCCCTTCGACATATGTCTGATGCATACGAAACTATGGTGAAAAGAGAGAGAGGAGAGATTTCAAGAGGGAATCAAAAGATAGTGCATATGGCTTTGGGGAATATGCCTTTTAATCAAAACAAAATTTTCTTGAAAATTTGCTTCTTTGTAAATGTTTTGAAAACTTTTGCCCAGTCTGGCAACCTTTTGCTCTGATACCAAATGTAACACCCCACATCCATTAAGGTCACTCACAAAGGGAATGCCTTAACTTCAATGGAGCATTATGGGTACTGGAACAGAAATATTACAAGACAGACATATATAAAACAGCGGAAAGTAAAGTGGAAGTACTTAAAATCATTTATTTAATATGATTGTTTACAATAAAAGCCCACCAACTTCCAATACCCAAATTACATAGTTAAAATATCTGTCTTGCTCAAAAACAAAGAAGCACAAAAACAAACTGTAGTATTCCCCAATAAAGCAAAGCAAGCTATAGCCAAGAGAAATCCAAGCCATACATGAAAGAGCCTTGGAGCTTGGTAAGATCCGAACTAAGCTGTATTCCCACCCTGCGAACCGGGGGGGGAAACGGAAGAAAAAGAGGCAAAACAAAACGGGTCAGTCATAAAGACTGAGTAAGTCCTAGTGACTTTCAGCACAAAAATAGTTAAGGATAATATGGCATGAGTAAACTGAAAGTAAACATAAGCATGATGACAAGATAAGCAAACAGGCAAGATAACTAAGGATAACATGATGTGATTTTTGTCAAGTAACATCGCAAGGTTCCCATCCAAGATAAACTAAGTATAATTTCGTAAGATTCCTATCAAGCATGTCACGATTCCTCTGCTTCGCCATTAAAAGATCTCTGTGATATCTATTTGCTCTGCACCACCTAACTAGCATCTTTACAAGTGTCTTACATGGAATGTTTCGTATTCCTACTAGTACTCCAACTAGTGTCCTCTGTAAAAAGGATCCTTACCCCCTACTAGTGTCCCAACTAGTAGCCCGTGTTATATAATAAGGTGATCCCACCCACTACTTAGAAATCATAATATTAGTCTTATGTACCCCTAGCTGACTACATAGGTGTCGTCTTCCCCTATCTTCACTAGGTGTAAATCATAATACTAGTCTTACGTACCCCTAGCTGACTACATAGGTGCCGCCTGCCCCTATCTCCACTAGGTGTACCCACCAAACCCCATGCGATCGGCTCCCTAACTCGTAGATACCCGTGCTGGCCCCACAGTGGGGTGTATCACTCCCCTAAAGTGGCAACCTGATACAACTTGAGAATGCACGGCTTATACCTACACGATGCAACAACGTCTTACCTACCAGCCCGGGTCCACACACGCATATGAAACCCATTGGACTTGCGTTGCCACCGCTAACCCGTTTTGACCTCTTACAATCAAACCCAGCATGCGTGCCCCGTCCTCGACATGGGTCGAGCTCACAAAGATACGTAATGGGCTACTGGTCTGAAAAGGGTCCCCTTGTCTCGACACAAGCTTCCCACCTATGTTTGGTCCCCTCTAGTAATTCTTACTTAACCCCTTCTTATTCATGTCCACTTACATGCTCAAATTTTGGTTAAGTATACACCAGTTATGTCTTACATGTTACCCATATCCCCTACTTAACCCCTACATCGTCCTCATGTCTTAATACATGCTTTATCTTGGTTAAGTGCTTATAGGTTATATTTTACATGTCATTCATATTACCCCCAACGTCTGGGTTTAACCAAGCGCCTTGGCTTTATCTGCCATTAGACCCTATGTCTATCCATTAACTATGTGCTTGTGCTACCTCATCGGTCTTATCATTTAACTTGGTTATTTCCATTCATACCAACCTTCAACTTTGCTTATTAATTCAATTCTTAACTTGCACTATATTAATTCCATTAATAAGCCAACAACATGTTATTCCTATGATTCATACATTAACCCCCATTATGGTACGATAACATGTTCTTATTCAATCTTTACAACCAAGTACCCTTTAACTTACAAACACATTGGAGAGAGAGAATAATTCCCTAAATACCAACCCCGAAGACCGGAATCAACATCAGATTGATACTCAGAGGATTATCCAATCTAACCAATGTTTTGTTCCTTTTTATAATATAACTTATGTCGCCTTCAATTGTAAATTCATTCTTGTCTTTACATATTGCTTAATCTACAATGAAGCACACCTTTCCTTATTACATAAGTTATCTCATCTTATCTATTGTTCCACCTAACTTACTTTATTCATAAGTTATCATTCCCACTTAGGCATTAATTCAGATTTACTTAACTCAACCATTCATGTCATAACAGTTAAGTGTCATTAGCCTGGTCATATTACTTAACCCACCCATTCATACCATATTGGTTAAGTGTCATTAGCCTAATCATATTACTTAACCCACCCATTCATACCATATTGGTTAAGTGTCATTAGCCTAATCATATTACTTAACCCACCCATTCATACCATTTTGGTTAAGTGTTCTTAGTTTACTTAACCCTATCCACTGGTCTAATTACCATGTTATGTTGGTTAAGTATTACTATTCGTATTTCCATATATCACACACATGTCACCCACTTAACCCCCATGTCCCACTTTACATGTTTATCTGGTTAAGTATTCCTTAATTCATTCAGGCCATAACCTCATAAAGACCTCTCACATTAGACTGGCATTTATGGCAGCTGGATTTGCCGGGTGGGTCCAGGCAGTCTTACACCATAAAAGAGTCTAACCTCGTGTCTTTACAACTGTTATGCTTTAATTTGGGCCTATGACCTCTCACATTGGGCTGACATTTGTGACCACTGGATTTGTCGGGCGGGTCCGGGCAGGTTTACGTCACAAACGAGTCCAACCTCGTGTCCTAAGCATTGATTAACACTTATAATCTTTTACCCCAGTCTTAATAATTTCCCTATTCAAATTATTATTTAATTCCTAATTTAACGATGTCCATAATTGACTCAATTATGTTCATCAATTAATGGTATGAAAAAAAATCATACCAATTTTACCATAATTTATCTTATGCCATTAAAGGCAACTTACCTCAATTTATATTTATCCCTCCTTTAAGGCTATTACATGCCAACTACCCAAAACCCACTTAGGCGTGTTCATATTAGCCCTTTTTCAAGACATAAATTATCATATGTGTTTCAACTACAAATCTCACATAATTAACATATGCCCAAGTTCTAGATTACATATCAGTTTTACATATGCCCAATTCATACCAAATCTACATATGTTCAATTCATGCCTGTTTACATGTATGCCAAATTTATATATGCCTAATCTTAGACAATTTACGTATATACAAAGTTTCATGCCTTTTTATACATATATCAAGATTCATAGTTTACATGTTTACAAAGCTATGCCCAATTCACATAGATCAATTTTTAGCCAAATATATGTATCAATATTCTTGCCATATTTTACATAGGTCAAGTTTCATACCAACTAAATGTATTCCATGTTTACCCCAATTTACCCAAGCTAGCAAAACTTTAATTATAATGATAATACCCAAATTCAAATTTCGTGTTAATGGCAATAATACCCAAGTATCTAGTTTTCATATTATGCCTTCGATTCTACCAAACACATATATCCAACAAGGCAATATCCCAATATTTCCCCCGTATTCAATCGCACGCAAATCGCAGTTTAGGCCTAGGTCCGAAAGTGACCAAGGTTCATCAAAAGAAAACAAATAGGGGAAAGGTAGAATTTTGCACCAAAATAAGATCGGAGAGAAAACATCATCACAGGCATATTAAGATTTCAACAGGCTTAGTAGATCATGAACTAGACATGAGAGTGAAAATAGAAAAGTTTCCAAGATCCAAGAAGAAACAAGAATAGATCTGGATCGATAAACATACTTAATCCAATTCCACTTTAATTCATGGCCACATTATAATTAAATATTTAAATCGGAAAGCAACTAGAACTTACAGAGCATGGCTAGCAAATTAAGAACTGAAATTGTCGTAGAACATTGCAGCGTCATTGATCTATTCTCTTGAATTTGTTGTAGAAGCATTGATCTTTGTTTTGAATCAAGTTTGGATGCTTAAGCTTTAATTTGGAGGCGGCGGCCTTGGCTCAAGAGGGATTTTAGCAGCATTTTGGTGTCATATGAATTTGTGTGAGTTAGGCTAGGTCTAGGTGTTATTTTATAGGTGTAGCAATTCATTTCAGCCATCGGATTAACCCTAAAACCCATCCGGACCATCAAAACTCGTCCCGGGCCTCAAAAATGGGTTCTGGACCACACCAGGCCGACCAGGTCGACCTGTACAGGGGGGAGGTCGACACTACAGTCGACCTAGGGGGGCAGGTCAACTATGCAGTCGACACTATAGTCGACCTGGGTCCAGTCTGCCAGAAAGTCTGCTGAATCTTGTTTTGGCCATATCTTGGTCGTACGGACTCCGATTTTCGAAAACTCGGACTCTATTTCATGTAAAATTTCGAGACGAACGCAATGGCGCAACCCATTTCCCTTGATTCTTATTTTAAAATTTAATTCTGCCTTGATTATTGTATTAACATGTTATAAAAATTCGGGTTGTTACATTATGTGGGATTGAAAATGAATGAGCAAAAAACTAAATGTTATTTCAACAAGTTTTGTATGAGGAGGAATCAAATTTTAGAGATACTTAAGGTCAAGGAGGATGAACTGCCTGTCAAATATCTTGGTGTTCCACTTTCATCTAACAAAATTACTGATCAAGAATGTGCTGAATTGCTAACAAAGACTAGAGAAAGACTGCAAGGATGGAATTCCAGATTATTGTCTTTTGCGGGAAGAATAGAATTGGTTCATATAGTCATTCCATCCAAAATTAACTTTTAGATCCAAACATTCCAAATCCCTGAAGCTTCAATTGACAAAATTGAGAGTGCTTGTGCAGACTTCATTTGGAGAGGAAAATTACACAAAATTAAGTATGAAACTTTATGCAAACCAAAAACAGAAGGAGGAGTTGGTCTAAGAAGTATTAGAGACATGAGAGAAGCGTTCACAATTAAACAAGCATGGAAGATTATTTCAGATAATGGTTTACGGGCATGGTGGATGAGTTGAAGGTATATTAAAAATAATTTCTGGAATATGGCAGAAGATAATAATGCATCAGCTACGTGGAAAGCAAATCTAAGGATAAGACACAAACTTACTTTATGTTTTGAAAAAGAATTTGCAAATGGGAATGAAACTGATCTCTAGAAGGACACATGGCTGAAAGGCAAATCATTAATTGATTATTTGGGGTGAGATACGTATTCTGCTTATGGATGTCCTATCCTTAAGGTTAATCAAATAATTCAAAATGGGGCTTGGAGATGTGAACGACTGCCATGCAGTGAAGAGCAGAAAAGAGAAATTGAATATATGCCTCTGTTCATAGGTAGAGATTTTGATAAATGGAAGTGGGCACCAAGTAACGAATTTTCTATCAAATCTGCATGGGATATGTGCAGAGTTTAAAAACCTAAAGTTGACTGGCATAAATTTATTTGGGATAAAATCTATCCACCCAAATTATCGATGACAGTCTACAAAGCTTTGCTTAACAGGTTACCCACAAAAGCTAGATTATTTAACTGGGGTATTATCAATTCAAATGGGTGCAATTTCTGTGATTTACTAGCAAAAGAGTCACATGAACATGTGTTTTTTCAATGCAAATACACTAATGAAGTGATTAACAGGACATGCAACAAATATACTACACATGCAATACCACAACAAGAAGAATTGAAGAACTGCATAAATTACCTGGCCAGTCAATGGACGAGTGAAGACATAAAAATAAAATACTATGGCATTAGCTTTGTATCTGCAATTTGGTGGTTATGGAAAGAAAGAAATCGAAGGGTTTTTCACAATAAACAACGATCAGTTGATGAATTAACCAAGCTAATAGAAATTGAAGCGGATTTGATAGTTAAATTGAGAGGCAGAAAACTCACATCGCCACAGGAAGTACAAACTGCTTGTGGAGGAGGAAGGAATTTAAGGGATGAGCGGGCACCACGTACTGAAGATAAAAGCCTAAGGCCGCCATGAATGCCTCGTTGAGTTCGAAGTTCCCGCCGCCTTCCATTAATGATCGCCTGAAGCTATCTGTCGATTTGGGAGGAATTTGGGGAAAGAATGTGTTGTAACTTGTGTTTCCTGTTATGAGCTGTCGGTTTTAATGCGCTCATCTTGGGCGTTGTAAAACATCTTCTTGGGCCGCAAAAGCCTAATAAAAGAGAATACCCATTTTCAAAAAAATAAAATAAAATCATACCTTTAATTGTTGATAAAAATCCTACCTTTAATTGTTGATAAAAATCATACCTTTCTTGAATAAAATATTATAACTTTACTTAACAAAAGATTATATCTTTCCTTCTTTATATTAATTCAAAACTGAATTTAAACACTATGTATTTATAAATTAAAAACTGAATTAAAAATAAAATAATATAAGACTCACTTTGATTCGAATGGAGTAGGGGGGTTTCGGGCGTCACTGAAGGGGGATGAGGGGTTGTTTCCAACGCGCGGCAGTCAGAGGCGGGCCCTCGCATGGTGGCTCCGTTGATCTCGCGGTGACTGGAGGTAAGCGCACCCTCAAATCTCACACTCACGGTCTGGTTTTAGCTATTGGGGGTTTGGGGTTTTTGAATGGGGACTGAGAAGATAGAGGAGAGGCGGAGGAGGATCATCGGAGGGCTGAGGGGGTGCGGCGGTCCAGGGAAGTGGCGACGGTGGCTTTCTGGGTGGCTCGCGGGCGGTTTTGGGGGTTGCGCGTTCTCGAATGGAGGGTGGGGCTGAGCTCGGAGAAGGTGGCGGTGGCGTTGCGCAGCGGCGGAGCAGTGGCCAGCCAGAGGCGGCGTTGGCAGATCGTCAAAGGGAAGCGGCATCGATCGGGGAAGGAGCGGTTTCCCCTTTTTTCTTCTGAATCGTTGACTGAGAATAGAGTGGAGGAGGGGGTATTATATAAATATATATTATATTATTTAATTATTTTATTATCCAAAAAGTCAGTTATTCATTTGAACACCGGTTCGAACCCAACGACTGTCGCCCCTAGTTAATTACCCTCATTCCAAACACAATGGGATACGTTTCATAACCCAATTCAACCATTACGATAAGTTTTCATTAAAATAACATTTAACTCATTATATTGAATTATAAACGTACTTTTCAATTTACTGGGGTCACATACGCACCCCAAAAATTCCATAAAAAATATTTCTAGCTTCGTATTGACGATACGGTCCTAATAAAACTTATTTCATCAAATTCTGATATCATTTGAAAAATGGCCATTTTCTGGTCGATCTAAATTGACCAAAACTATCAAAACACGTTTTCTTTTGCCACGCTCACATATTGATTTCAAAAATTATGAATTTTGGAATCTATCAATAACTTGACATCCTAGATCCAACAAAGTGGTTTCATCGAAAACGGAGGTCGTTTGCAAAATTTCCATTTTTAAGGGCTATATTTTCCATAGCGACTATTCTGAATTTTCAACTGGGCATAACTTTTTATTCCCGCTATGAAATTTAAATTCTTCGGATTCGTTGGAAAGATATTTTCAAATAGATTCTAATATTTTTGGTTTCGCTAAAATATGATTTATTTTGAATCTTGTACATTTATTTGAAATTTGAAATTGAATTTTCAAACTACCGCGCCATTTTCAATTCCTTTTATATTTAAAATAGAATACTTATATTCTAACATCGATTCAAATAAATATATACGTTCTAATTCTATTCAAAATATTTTTCTCGTCGTCATTATTTAAGATAATTCATTTTAAATATTCTAAATTCATTAAAATTGCCAAAATAAAAATTTTAAACTGGTTCGGATTTTACGGGTTGTTACAGATCCTGTATCTGTGTAACTCTGATGATGATGACGTTTATGATTCTGCTGTTATGATGATGTATATTATTTTATGATTTCAAGTGTTATGCTATTATCTGTAATCTGCTGATGTGATTAATGTGTTATATTCCAATGATTATCCTTGCATCCGTGGCATGGGGATTTGGGTTGTCTCAGATTTTCTCTAGATAGGTGATTATACAACTTAATGGGAGCGACCCACATAGCCATGCCACCTACCCGATTTTTGTCATTTCTCGGTTGATGAGGCTTGAGGATTGAATTATGTTTAGAACATCTGGCCACCATTCACTTTGAATGCCACATCGTCAGATCTGCCGAATATCACTAATTGACGTCCACAAAAATACTCTGGTGGTTAAGCTAAGATAACCGTCGTCCTCCACCACCAACTATAGTACGTTTGAAGAAATCAACGTACACGATTCCTTTGGAAATACCTTTTTAGACATTCATTCATTTAAGCCACCCAGGAACAGGATGAACAGAAGGTACTCTCCTACTGCATCCAATATAGAATCATCCCATGGATCAGTAGCGAGAAGTCCTTGTAATTCGTAGATTCCAACCACGATAGAGTCACAGTTTATCTCTGCCTGCAAGGCAGTGGTTCTTTCATTTATGAAGATCCACAGTCTTCAATGTTCCATCTCGATCATCTTCTGATATCTTCACGTATTTGTGTATCGGAATGGTTTTCAAATATAAATTCAATCCCAGTCTTTCCATACCAATAATCGTATTGGTCAAATTTTAATAGTCGGTGATTTAACTATCAAATAAATAATCATGTGAATGAAATGAGTTTACTGATTCAGTACTCGACCTTACTTGGCTTTTTAATTTAAAACAATTAACTATTTGATAATTAAACCTTTAAATCTTGCAATATTTTAAATATTACATTTCTACTTATTTTATAATAAAAGGATTCTCAAAAATATTTCATACATTTAAAATTAAATCATATATATTCATAACTTTGGGTTTAATCAAATTTCACGTAAATTCTCGTTACGGCATCTCTTTCGTTCATTCTCGAAAAAATAATACTATCACTTTCTCTTTGAATAAACATATTCAGACTTATCCCATTAGTTCCTTTAATCTTTAAAACATCGTTATAATTTCACAATATCTCTTTATATTTCAGTTACTTTGGAAATACTATTTCATATTCTCAAATCCCATTTTATTCCCATTACTTCAACATTCATTAGTCCCTGACCGAAAATTGATATGCGAATAACCTTCTAAGTATCTGTAATGTCCCGTATTTTTACGATATTATAATTAGTTTATTTAATTATTTAAATAGTGATTCAGAGAATTAAATGGTCGTTAAATTAAATAATATTGAATATTTAATTAATATAATAATTAAATAATATATTTAATTTTGAAATAATCAGAATTAGCTGAAACAACAATATGGTGCGAATTGGGCAATTCAAAATATATAATTCAGTTTAAAATTGAATTACGATAGCGAATATATTATTTAAACGACATTTGAACGTATAGATTATATTATAATTATAATCAAGCTTGAAATGGCGCTGCAGTTCGTAATTTGGCGATTCGAACTTTAAACGAATATACAGAATCCGTTTTAAGTTGGATTTCTATGAAACAAGAAACGTTAAGAGCTGGTGAAGTATATTTTTCTAATGGAAGATAAAAATCGGGATTTCGTCATGTAGATTTTGAGTTATGTCCAAATCAAATTTTAAAATAGTCGCTGTGGAATCCCTTTATAATTTATAACGATATATAAAGGGAATTTCATTATAAATCGAATATCGATTTAATCGGGATTTGAAATATCGAGTTAGAAATTCATATAGGAATATTCTGGAGTTGTATGGTATTCTATTGTGAATATATACGATAATATAAATTTATTTATATTTAATTTAATTATTTATATATATATATATATTTAAATGGGTTATTTAGGGCTTTAAAAAGAGTCAGTTTTCCGTTTTCGATGAAACTAATTTTGTTGGATCCGTAATATTAAATTATCATTAGATTCCAAGTTTCGTGATTTTTGGAGTCAGTATATGGCCGTACAGATTTTTAATGTGAAAAACAGTCAGTATTTTGATGGTTAAATATACGCTGTATGAGCAAACGAAGTCAGAATTCGATGAACCAGTTTTGTTGGGTCCGTAGTGTCAAACTCTAGTTGTATGTCCATTTCTGTGATTTTTGAATATCATATGTGATCATAGGGATTTTTAGATGTTAAATACAAATAGAATAATAATAATAAAATATGCGAAGCTTCCTTAGCAAGCCAAACTCACTCTATAAATACACTACCTAACCTTACGACCTAATTTCATTTCTTCATTTGGTCAAAATTCCGCCGCTCTTTTTTTCTCTTTAGACAGTAAAAATCCTTCTTTATAAATCAAAATAAAACCATAGAAAAATCTACAAATCATGATGCTTGAGTTTTGGAGACCATTGGAGCTTGCGCTTCAATTCCCATCATTCTGCCATGTTGCGATTGATTTTGGGGAGTCCGACATTTTGCAGCAGTGGGTTAGGGTTCCAAATATCTGAGCCTATAGTCATCGATCTGGAGTATGGAGTGCTGACATAGATTTGGTGTAAGATGCCACAGCTTTTCGAGAAGTTTGGAAAATTTCTGGAACAAAAACTGTCGATCATGTGTACAAAGGAGTGCGAGTTCAGCTCGACATCGGAATCCATGAGAGGAGTGCGAGTTTGGTGAAAATGAGATGAGTAGATGGAGAAGGTGAGGAGATGAACATCAGTGAAGTCAATTTGCAAATTCGTGGTGAGATGGAATTGCGATTGGGTGTCAATGGACTTCGAAACTCGACTGAAACATGAGTTATATGTTGGAGAAGAAAGCTATCCGTGTTGTACAAATATGGTATGGAATGATAGAGATTTTGATGTAGATTATTTTGGTGCATTTTGTTCGATTTGTTTTGGGTCATGGGAGGACAACGTTTGGCTTGAAATCGGTAAAATGAAGGAGCGACTACAAGATTTTCTAACGTGGAAGAAAGAAAAGGCGGTCACGGGCTTTGAGGGCGATGGGTCGGGTTCAAAGTGTAAGGCCTAGATCTAAGGTTTATCTAAGTTTAAATTTAATTAAATTGTATGTTAACTTATAAAATGTATAACTTCGTCATACATTATCAGAATTTGATACTGTTTTCAATCGGACGAGTCCAAGAATTAACCATCGAAGCAAAAGCAAGGGTTCATAGTCCTTGATTTTATTAAGACGTTTAATTAGATTTCTCATACGAATGAGAAAAAGGTTTTTAAAATATATTCTAGCAGATTTGAAGAAGGTTCATAAAATGATTTCGTAAATTTACTTCGTATAATGAAGTAAGATTGAAAACCATTTTATTACAAGAATTTGATATCTACTGATAACATAAAACCTTTTCATATAATTTCAAAGTGGCAATAAACAACAGTACGATTGCCGAGGCAAATCGATCAAGGGGATTCACGTCAAAATGACATAAATCCAAATCATAAATCATCAAATGTAAATTCGATAAATCGAATATACATTAGCTCGTTAGTGAATCCAATGACGTTAATAAACGGCTAGAAATCACCCTGGAGCAATAGGAAACAAAGACACAAAATCATATGCCGCAGATCAAAGAGCGATCACCAAGGTGATCGCTAATGCGTAATACACGTTACAACAACATACAGTAAATCAAAGGGATAACGGTTGTAATTTCGATCAACGAATAAATCGAAATCCCAAACTAGCACCTGAAGGTTTTAAACTATATCGGAATAGACTCGAAGTATATCGAGTCGATAATTCACGTTTTAGAGTCGTGAATCATAATCGAACTAATATCGAGGGTCAAAGCTGAATTAACAAGCAAATGGATTCAAATTACTCCAAATTTTGTTTCATTTCAAAGCTCTCATCGATACGGTTCCAACGCACCTGATTTCGCTCAATTCCGAGTTCGTATGAAGAAGTTATGGTTGTTTAAAGATTTAAAAATATTGTTTTTTTCTTTTTCACTGTTCGGCCATTAATGGCTGAACAGGAGCCATACCCATGACCATTAATGATCGAACGGACTGTTAAACCCCAAATTTTTACATTTTTGCCTACCAAACATCTCCAAAATGATACCGGCCAATACCCGAAGGCCTATGATGTTAAATACATGCAAATTAGGCGTCTATAACTCATCGAAGCAACTAATAACACCAAATTCGCATGCACAAACGTTCACACAAGAGATTTGCAATGATTCTTGATTTTTAAACTCCAAAACAATTAAATTATCTAATCAAAGCAAATCAAATGCGACATAAGTGAATTCTGAAGTCTTAGAACTTGCCGGGTGCGACAATGGTACTTCATAACACCATATTCACATGCATAAGCATATATACATAAGATTGCAATGATTCGGTTTATAAATTCAAGTATGAATAAAATTCTAAACCAAAGCACACTAAAGCAATCCAAACGACTTGTGAAGACTTAGAAATTTTTCGGGGGCAACGGAGCTTCACAACATCAACAAATCAACTCATAACATATGCATTAGATCGTATGAACAATCCTTATCATAATTTTCAACTCAATAAAACATAAAAACATGAAATCAGCTAAGTTACACTAACATAACCAATTCACTAGCACGTGCAAACTCATATGAACACTAAATTACACTTGTACAAGCCAAAGGCTTGTCGCATAGATGTCAGTTCAAAAAGAACTCACCTTGGTTTCAAACGATGAAGAACAAGCTCCAATACTCACAAAGAACCCCTCTTTCTCCAATAGCTTCTCAATAACAACATCAAAACACAATGAAGACACATGAGTGTTAGGGCACACTAAAAATCCGAAATTGAGAGGAGTATAAGGTAGAGGGGGTGAGTAGAGATCTTACCCATGTTTTTACACTTGATTTCCTCTTAATTTGGATCCCTATGATCCAACCCTAGCTTAGGAATTTCTAATTCCCCTTTCCACTCCCCATTTTCTATTTTCTAAGTGTTTGGAGAATGAATGAAGAGAAGGAGGATGATTTGGGGTTATATGGTGAGCTAGGTTAGCTCAAACAAGACCCAACCAAGATTTCAAATTTCTGAATCTCGGAACATATCAATGCTTATAGTCAAAAAGGTTGTAAACGAGGATTCGGACTCAATGGAAGTGGTCCCGAGTCCTAATTTTATCGTTTGTGAAGAAATTCATTTTGAGTGATACATCGGATACGACGATATATTTAAATAAAATATTTAAATCTAAAATCGTCGAATGGGCGGGTTGTTACAAACTTCCCCTTAAAAGAATTGCGTCCCCGTAATTCCTTAAGATTGAAGTAATAAGTAACAACCAAAAATAATACCACAGAGTGGTCCCACAAGAACCGACACGAAATGAAAAGATCATACCAATGGCTAGGTGAGATCCCAATTTCGCCTCGCAAGATCATAAAAACTAGAGTTCATTCTCGAACTTCATTACCCATGTAGGTAGTCATCCCAAACGGGTAAGATAATTCCAAAAAAATTCATAAGCGCTATGAATTCAAATAGACTCGTCTTTCTTAGTATGATTCTCAAGGGAATGAGAATCGATAGAATGCACAAAAACCATGCGAATCTAATTTGGAATTTCAAGAAGCAACGTGATTGCGTCTATAGGACGTGAGATATCAATAGTAGATATTTCTCTTAGGATATGAAACGGGAAATTTCGGTGGCTGACTAATCCATTCCCAAACTCAATCACGACGATGTAGTGAACATCAAACCTGAGCACTTTTGTCTTGCGACAAGGTGGCTAACACCAACAAAAGCACAACACAGAGATTCCAACGAATTTAGTTAAGGAAAGCAATTTTCAAAGGAATAATCAATTTTAATATCAATGATTCAAGGTTAGTAATGGAATACTAACCAGCTAGAAACTGATAAACAAATATTGGTAACAGAATACAAATGAATTACAAGCCGATAATCATATATTGGTAACAGAATACCAATGAACTACTCGGGGAAATCTATCTCTAACTAGGTACTAAATCTCATTTAGTAACCATAAAGACGAATCATTAGGAATTATACGAAATTCCCAATATTCAGAAACTCGATTATCAATTTTAGAAAATCGAAAACATCGAGAAGATGATGAATAAGTAGTGCACAACTTACCAATTCGGAACAATCATGATTTAAGATAATTTTCCACCAAAAATCTCAAATCGCGAAAAATCAGCAATTAATCAAAGAAGTATTAGACAATTTTTATAATAAGAGGAGATTAAACCAAAGAGGTCGTAATCGCCAAAAAAATTATTGACAAGGGTTAACAAACGTGTGGAGACAATTGTCAATTTAAATGATTCAAACAAACAAAGAAGGAATATCAAAAGAGCTCATCCTTTCAATATTCATTTCTAAGAACAGCGCAAGGCTAAGTCCATAAGTGAATTGACTATAGCACTTCCGGATGATCGACTAGAGCATAGATTCAAAGTAAGGAATTATTGAGTTTGTCGTGGATCGCAAAACCCAAATCTTCCCTCCCCAACGGGAACTCCCATTCTCTCGAGTGATCATTCACTAGAGAAAATAAGAAGACCCATGGAATCATAAGAATACTAAATTCTCTTTAGAAAAATGAAACAAGGATTAAGAATTATGCGAGATTCTTAATCACTAAGAATTTCCGAGAATCAGAGAACTGAAACCCATAAATTAGAGACAAAAATAAACAACTTCAGGAACAAGAGACATCGGTTATTTATTTACTCAAAGAAAAGATTCAAGATAATTTCTAATTAAAAATCTTGAACCACTCTTCCTTAAAAAAAAAAATCTTGAACCACTCAAATTCTTGGAATTTCTCCAAGGAAATCTAGAAATAAATTATCTATAAAGATAACTAACGATTACGAAAAATCGCAAAAATCCAAAATATTATTATTTTGATTAACTTATTAATGGTTAATTTAATTTTAGGGATCATTTCAAATGTCGGATTGTCACATAATGGTTTTTAGGAATTCCGAACTACAACATGGTGTCCCATATCTCGTTCGAGATCCTTAACGCACCCGATGGACAAGTTAACACAAGAAAATCCTCACAATTTCTAATGTTCATGAAAATCTCGCAAAAATAAAAAAATTCAATAAATCATTCGGGATGGCATAAAGGAAATAAAATTCCTTTATCAACTTACGAATAAAACACAAATGATATCTTTTGATAACGAAGAACATGATCGACGTATATCAAAAGAACATAAATAAAATAATCCCTGAATATGGTAAATGACATTAAGGAGTTGATGACACGTACCTTGATTCAAGAAAAGGGATCACAAGAAGCGGGGTGCTTTCCCTCATTCTTGATCTTGAGTTTGGAATGCAACGAGGTGATACAAATGTATCGTTGCACATTTGTTGAGTTAATTTAGCACAAATGCTTGGTGACTCACACCGGTACAATGAGGTAACAAATGAGTTGTTTTTTCCCGAGAGCTTGGTGATCTCACACCGAACTAGAACTATATAGCTGGCAACAAGGGAGTAGGTTTAGTCACAAAGACATGGTATCTCCATACCTACCGACAAGTGATCAATAAACCATGCTATGTACGTAACAACGTACGAAACAATCTTAACTAGAAATCAAGAAATATCAGGATTAAAAGCGCTTACGACGTGCGTAATGATGCACGGGCAAGATATCCAATGATCAATCAACTTCAAGGATCATAAATGATAAACAAGATAAGTGTGATACAAAAACAAACATCGATTAGCAACTCAATTCAAAGAATGAAACAGAAGCACCACTAGAGCACACGGGCCCTTGATGGACTATGGAAATCAACCCGAAGAGACAAGTCGATAGCTATTCTAAAAGACTAAAAATAGGCCACTTGAGACATAATCACCCCTCCGGTAGGAGGTACACTGGGTGAACCGGCACATGCACGGCTACGACCAACTATTTCGCTTCTTCAAGGAAAAAGAAGGAATAAAAAGTTAGTCTCAAGTTGAATTCAAACAATGCAAATTCAGCCAAAAATGGAATCGTATACGAAGATAAGCTATGATGGGTCTTAAGACTCTAACTAAAACCCTAAAGCACGATTCCCGAGAGAGTCTCAAGACAATACCATCGTCATACTGTCTTACATAGTTCCGGAAAGTTGCTCTGATACCAACTGTAGTTCCCCGCCTCTATACCCACTATCGTCCAGTTCATTTCAGAGAAATGTCGTAGACCATAATGGAGAATGAGGTTTATGAAGGGCAACCGATTGTATAATTGCTCCATGTGAGGAATGCACATCGAATTTTGATACCGATTAAAATTTTGACATGACCCTTCGGCACATAGGGCAACTACACAACGGTTATATGCAATCCGAAAAGCAGTATAAAATAGACAACAACAATAATATAAATATAGTATATCTCAAATCCAGACACAGAATAATCGTATCACAAAGGCGGAATAGATATGAATAAACCAAGGATGTGTACAACAAGATAGTGGTCAACAAAGATCCACTAATACATATACCATGATTTAAATAAAAGAATATGTACACAACGATAGATAATGTCATAGGTACAAATGTACATAAAACTGCAGAGACAGAGTAGCAAGCTCAAAGAGGAAGATCAACCCTGCGAGGAGTTCCAGAGGAGTACCTAAAATGACTCTGTCTGACCTGAGTATTATTTATAAGGAAATAAACAATAAACGGATCAGTCTAGCTGTACTTATCAAATAAACTGAGATAACAAGAGATATAACATAGGATGACAAGAATATGGCATGTCGACACAATCAGGAAACGACAATGGAATGTCAGCACACAAATATCTCTAAATAATCTCCTAGTTAATATAGAATGCAACATTCAAATAATAACACACAACAGGAAATGAAAGCGGAATGCCAAATAAACTTAACATATGAATGACAACGGAATGCCAAATACACATCAAATTGATGACCATCGCATCAAAGTAAATCATGAATCATAAATCATTTCTCAAATTGACGCGCATCGCGTCAAAGTAATCAAGAATCCAGAAATCACTCGAAATCCAGAAAACATCATAAAGGGGCAGACCTATTCATAGATGAGATACGATCTCTAGGTAGCGAACCCGTAGGTTTGAGCCGAAGCTCCCCACAAAGCCGGGTCGTGACCCCAGAAGAGAGAAAACACATAAATCATGAAATCTCTAGAAAACATCATAAAGAGGGGGCAGGTATGTTCATAGATGAGATACGATCTTTAGGTAGCGAACCTATTTGTTTGAGCCGAAGCTCCCCACGAAGCCGGGTCGTGACCCCAGAAGAGAGAAAACACATAAATTGTGAAATCTCTAGAAAACATCATAAATCATAGAAAGTTGGACCGAAGTCCCATAAGTGAAATCCAAGAATCATAAATCCCACTCGGGTGATCGAGGACCACAAAACATAAGTCATGGAGGCGGATACCATGGATTCGGGTGAATAGAAATTACTCCGAGCTAGTTAATATAAGAAAATAGCAACATGTCCCATAACCACATGCTATTCTTGAATACTTACACACTCGTAATTGGTTCCTATTCGAAATGGAGAAAATCATAGAAGGAGCATTGCCACGGTTTTCAATCGGACGAGTCCAAGAATTAACCATCGAAGCAAAAGCAAGGGTTCATAGTCCTTGATTTTATTAAGATGTTTAATTAGATTTCTCATACGAATGAGAAAAAGGTTTATAAAATATATACTAGTAGATTTGAAGAAGGTTCATAAAACGATTTTGTAAATTAGCTTCGTATAATGAAGTAAGATTGGAAACCATTTTATTACAAGAATTTGATATCTACTGATAACATAAAACCTCTTTATATAATTTCAAAGTGGCAATAAACAACAATACGATTGCCGAGGCAAATCGATCAAGGGGATTCACGTCAAAATGACATAAGTCCAAATCATAAATCATCAAATGTAAATTCGATAAATCGAATATACATATAGCTCATTAGCGAATCCAATGACGTTAATAAACGGTTAGAAATCACCCTGGAGATATAGGAAACAAAGACACAAAATCATATGCCGCAGATCAAAGAGCGATCACCAAGGTGATCACTAGTGCGTAATACACATTACAACAACATATAGTAAATCAAAGGGATAACGGTTGTAATTTCGATCAACGAATGAATCGAAATCCCAAACTAGCACCCGAAGGTTTTAAACTATATCGGAATAGACTCGAAGGATATCGAGTCGATAATTCACGTTTTAGAGTCGTGAATCATAATCGAAATAATATCGCGGGTCAAAGCCGAATTAATGAGTAAATAGATTCAAATTACTCCAACATTAGTTTTATTTCGAAGTTCTCATCGATACGGTTCTAATGCATCTTGTTTCGCTGAATTTCGAGTTCGTATGAAAAAGTTATGATCGTTTTAAAGTGGATAATTATTTCACCCTTTGTACTTCATTGTTCGGTTGTTTACATTGGATGTTTTCCTCCACCAAAAATTTGAATTAGCTCCAAATCACTCCAAATTAGTTTCATTGGAAAGCTCTCGTCGAGACGGTTCCAATGCACCTGATTTCTCTCAATTCCGAGTCCGTATGAAGAAGTTCTGGCCGTTTAAAGATTTAATTTTTTTTTCACTGTTCGGCCGTTAATGGCCGAATAGGAGCCATACCCACGGCTATTAATGGCCGAACGGACTGTTAAACCCTAATTTTTTACATTTTTGCCTACCAAACATCTCCAAAATGATACCGGCCAATACCCGAAGGCCTATGATGTTAAATATATGCAAATGAGGCGTCTATAACTCACCGAAGCAACTAATAACATCAAATTCACATGCACAAACATTCACACAAGAGATTTCCAATGATTCTTGATTTTTAAACTCCAAAACAATTAAATTATCTAACAAAAGCCCATCAAATGCGACATAAGTGAATTGTGAAGTCTTAGAACTTGCCGGGTGCGACAATGGTACTTCACAACACCATATTCACATGCATAAGCATATATACATAAGATTGCAGTGATTCGATTTATAAATTCAAGTATGAACAAAATTCCAAACCAAAGCACACTAAAGCGATTCAAGAGACTTGTGAAGACTTAGAAATTTTCCGGGGGTAATGGAGCTTCACAACATCATCAAATCAACTCATAACATATGCATTAGATCGTATGATCAATCCTTATCATAATTTTCAACTCAATAAAACATAAAAACATGAAATCGGCTAAGTTACACTAACATAACCAATTCACTAGCACATGAAGACTCATATGAACACTAAATTACACTTGTACAAGCCAACGGCTTGTGGCATAGATGTGAGTTCAAAAAGAACTCACCTTGGTTTCAAACGATGAAGAACAAGCTCCAATACGCACAAATAACCCCTATTTCTCCAATAGCTTCTCAATAACAACCTCATAAACACAATGAAGACACATGAGTGTTAGGGCACACTAAAAATTTAAAATTGAGAGGAGTATAAGGTAGATCGGGAGAGTAGAGAGCTTACCCATGTTTTTACACTTGCTTTCCTCTTGATTTGGATCGTTAGGAGCCAACCCTAGCTTAGGAATTTCTAATTCCCCTTTCCACTCCCCATTTTCTATTTTCTAAGTGTTTGGAGAATGAATGAAGAGAAGGAGGATGATTTGGGGTTATATGGTGGGCTAGGTTAGCTCAATCAAGACCCAACCAAGGTGCCAAATTTCTGAATCTCGGAACATATCGATGCTTATAGTCAAAATGGTTGTAAACGATGATCCGGACTCAATGGAAGTGGTCCCGAGTCCTAATTTTATAGTTTGTGAAAAACGAAGTTTTGAGTGACACATCGGATACGACGATATATTTAAATAAAATATATAAATCTAAAATCGTCGAATGAGCGGGTTGTTACAGTTAATCAAATTAGAGTTAACCGAGTTAGAGTTAACTGAACAAGAGTTAGTCAAATATTAGTTATTCGAATAGAGTTAGTCGGATTAGAGTTAGTTGAAAAGAAGATTATCGAATATAGTTTAATCGAAAGAAGATTATCGAATATAGTTTATTCAAAAGAAGATTATCGAATATAGTTTATTCGAAAGAAGATTATCGAATATAGTTTATTCAAAAGAGGATTATCGAATATAGTTTATTTAAAAGAAGATTATTGAATATAGTTTATTAGAAACAGAGATTATCGAATATTAGTTATTCGAAGAGAGTTAATCGAAGAGAGTTAATCGAATATAGTTTATTCGAAAAGGAGTTATCGAATAGAGATTATTCGAAAGAGAATTATACGTTGAATTCGATTATATCGAATTCGGGAAAGTACTATTCACTTTCCATTTTTATCAAGATTTATTTATTTATAAATAAATTAGTTGTTTGTTTATTTATCCAAATTAATAAATAAAAGTTATACTTAAGTTATAATATTTCGGAAGTATGGGATTATAACACTATTGTTATAATCAAATGATTTCTGTAAAAGAAGTGGATTCGTAAATAGAATCTGAGAGTTACGTAAGGAAGTTTGTTAAAGATTTAGAAGGTGAACTTTGTCAATTTTCGAAGTTAGAAATGTTGTTCAGTTAAGGTCTGAGAGGTCGTTATACCCCAACTTGATTGACTCCATTTTTAACTAAGGAATGGATAAGGTTTGATAGTAAAGTTTGGTTAAGTGAATTTAGTTAATTGAGTGTGATGGTTTGAGTGGGCATAACCAAGTTTTATTTAAACATCTGTTTAAATCCAATGAATGAGTTTGGGAACGTTTTCCAAATATAATCAGAGATATTTTCTAATCATAGAAAATGAAATGTTTGATGATAAAGAATACTGGAATGATAATGATACGTGAAAAAGAGATGGAAATGTTTCTAATGATTAATAACGTATATTTTCTAAATTTAGGAAATAAGGAATGTTGAATATATGGGAACAGGAAATGAATAAATTTATGAACTAAAGAGTAAATGTTAAATGATGATTGATCGATATAATTTCCATCTGGAAATAATATCGTTGTTTGCATACGTGTTTTCTTTGATAGTTAACTCACCGACTAACGAAGTTTTTAGGCCATTTTTCTGTCGTCAATACGGAGAGACCGAGATTAGATATGTTATCTGAAAAACTACTCCGTATGGCATTAGCATTGCGATCAAATATGATGAAGATAATTGAAGACGGAGTTATGCAAGGGTTGTCCTATTTACAGAATAGTGCCTTCAGTTTATCCAGTCCCAGGACGACCAGTATGGAAGAATGTCTAACAGAGTATATTTAATAGATCGCGTAAGTTGATCTCTTCAAACGTATTTACGTTTGGTGACGGAGGTATTCGTTTCTCTTAGCTATATACCCGTTGCATTTTTGGAGAAATCAATTTGTGATTTGGCGGGTATGACGATGTGACATTCAAAGTGAATAATTGTGTGATCTATCAGAGATAAGCATGGCCTCTAGCCTCACAACGGGGAAATGACAAAAATCGGGAAGGCAGCATACCTAAGTGGGTTGCTTATAATTAGGGTGTATTGTCACCTGATCTAGAGTTTCATTTACTTCTTTAATCTATTCGATGTTGTCCCATTCGGGAAACGGTTGCTGATCCCAACCATTGGTGATATACATTCGATACACTCAAGCGAAATGAGTGGTCAGTCATGTGTGGCTGAGTTGCAAGATGTTCTTATTGAACCCAATGTATTCCTCTCTAGAGGTACACTATCAGAAGGTTGTTCCATACCTTGTCATAGTTGGAACTCCATTATCCAATAAGTGCTCGTGGTTCTGATTGTATACTATGCATGTAGAACGTGAGATGAAAGCGTTTCTGCTAGATGATTATTATATTGTGATTGATAGACACTATTATAATATCAAAAGAGTTTTGATATAAAGATTATCGTTTCTTTCAAAAGAATTTTGAAAGTCAAATAAAGACAGTTTTGGATATTCATAAGGGAAAAACCCATTCCGTTATACGGCGTGGTCTTTTGAGATATCATTTAATTGCTCAAACTATTTTTAAAGTGTATTACTCACACCAATCCCATGACTGACCCAGAGTTTATTATTTTTTGTTTTTCCCTAAACTCTTGGGTGCCTAATTTTGTATGGGCAGTCAAGTAGTCAGGATTTTACAGATATACTTGGAGAGCTTGGAGCAGGAGGCTTTAGGGTTGTATAGCTATTGTTATTTCCGCTGTGTTGTAAGTGTTGTACTTTAATAATGTTACTGTATACATATACTGATTTTATTTCAAAGTTATGTATCTATTATATATTGTTCGTTCCGCTGTGAGATTCGTGTTTACTCTAATGTTGTATGTGCTTCTTCTTCTATTCTAAGTTTCTATCTTCTCTATTCTCACCCTCTAATTTCTTTCAAGGACTATCTGGTATTTCTGATGCTTGATTAGTGGACATCGTGTTTTGTAATGACCCGCATTTTTCAGCAATGTAATAATTAGTTTATTTAATTATTTAAAAGGTGATTAAAAGGATTTCATGGTTGTTGAATTAAATAATGGTGAATATTTAATTAAAATAATAATTAAATAATATATTTAATTCAGAAATAATCAAAGATAGTGGAATTTCACAGTACAGTGTGAATTGGATTATTTAAAATATATATTTCAGTTTAGAGTTGAAATATATTAGCGAATATATTTAAAATATGACAGTTTGAACATAGAATTACAATATAATTATAATCGAGCTCGAAATGGCGCGGCAGTTCGCTATTTGGCGATTTGAACTTCAATTGAATGTACAGGTTCCATTTTAAATCGGATTTCTGTGAAACAAGAAACGTTAGGAGCTGGTGGAGTATATCTTTCTAGTGGAAGAGAAAAATCGGGATTTCATTGTGTAGATTTTGATTTATGTCCAAATCAAATTTTGGAAAAGTTGCTGTGGAATTCCTTTATAATTTATAAAGGAATTATTTATATTTTAAAAAGGAATTTCAAAATAAATCGAATATCGGGTTGACCCCGATTTGAAATATCGAGTTAGAATCCATGTAAGATTTTTCTAGAGCTGTATGATATTCTGTTGTGAATATATACGATAATATTTATTTTTAAATGTTAAATTTAATTATATTTATATATTTAAATGGGTTATTTAGGACTTTAAAAATAGCCACTTTTGCAAACGAAGTCGGAATTTGACGAAACTAATTTTGTTGGATCCGCAATGTCAAACAATTGTTAGATTTCCAGTTTCGTGATTTTTAGAGTCACTGTGTGGTCGTACGGATTTTTAATGTGAGAAGCAGTCGATATTTTGACAGTTAAAAAAAAGTTGTGTGAGCAAACGGAGTCAGAATTCGACGAAACCAGTTTCGTTGGGACCGTAATGCCGAACTCTAGCTGCATGTCAAGTTTCGTGATTTTTGGGTATCATGTGTGACCATACAAAATTTTAGAAGGCTAAAACGAATAAAGAACAAAAAATATCCTAAAATGTTTATGTGATCAAAAACCGGCCACATCCTTCTCCTTCTCAGCCACAAACGTTACCAACCACCAACGCAAGTATATAAGAAACAGGCTGCCACTGATTATTGTTTTACAGTAAACATATGTATCTACAAAAATCAAAATCAAAAGGGATAAAATTCCTAAAATCAAAACAATGGTGTATGTGGATTCCTAGGGTAATGATCTTCGATCTCAAGTAGTTTCAGGGAGTTCGAAGTCCATTTGTACGGTTTGGGTTTTCAACAGTCGACTTAGGGTTTGCATTTTGGGAAGGTTCAGGTTTTAATTCAACGAATGGATGTTGGATTGGGATTCAGTGTTTGAAACCGCACCTCGGTGAGGAGTTTGATGGATTTTGGCGTCTAAAGGGTTCGGACCTACTCAGGGAGGCTACAACGTCGGACTGCGAAGGAGGATGGCGAGTTGAGGTTGGTTGGCATCGAAGGATAGAGAAATTGATGAGGAGCACCGTGGTATTTTCGGTTTGAAGAATCATGGAGTAGGGAAGGAGAATTTGGGGGAGAAAGAAATTGACGATGGTTGGAAATGGATGGAGTAGGCGTCGGTGTAACACCCCGTAATTTTATAACATTAAAATTCACAAATTAAAGTATACTTAATTTTTAGAAAAGAATTAAGTGAAATGGGTTGCGCAGAGAAATATATATATATTGATATATATATATATATATAAAAATTAAAAATTAAATAAATAAATATGCGAAAAAGTTCAAAACAGCGAATTGGGAGGGGGAATAACCGAACCGGCCCATTTTTGAGGTCGACCCGAGCCTCGCTGGGTCGACTAGGGGTTAATCCAGGGTGTTTGGCTGTCAACCCATTCTCTCAAATGCAGATTTTGCATTTGATTGGTTCTCATGGTTCAGGGTTAATCTAATGGTCCTAAATAACTTCCTACACCTATAAATACATCCTAATGCTAACCCTAAACCTAATTAAAATAGAATAGTTACCGTCATACCATCGCCATGGAAATCAATGGAGCCGCCGCCAACTAAGAAAGAAGAAAAGCAAATTCAATTCTAATTCTCTCAACCCTAAAGCAAAGCAAAACTCTCTCTTTTCTTCTCTAAATTGTGAGTATGATGATCTTAACAAGATTATTATCATTTTAATTAGGTTGAGTTATGAATGGATTATGAGTAGATGATGTGAATTATCATATATGTTGTTGTAAACCCCTTTTGCTATCATGTATATTGTAAATCCAATGTTATGTGATGATGATATCTTATATGTTGTAAATCATGCTATGATGATGTTATGTATGTTGAAAGTTTCTATGCTAAGTTGTGATGAATCATACATGTTAAAAAGGCCATGATGTTACCATCTATGCTAGTTAGTTCATATTAATTAAATCATCATGTTTGGGTTATGTTGATCTATATGACAAGTCACATATGCAAGTTAGATTGATTAGAAAAGTTATGAACATATACCAAGACATCTATTATGACATCTAGAATTATGCTATGACATATGTGATATCCTATGCTAGTTCACACCATCATTATGTTGCCTAAAAACCCCATATGCAAGTTTATGTATAGATTTGGGCTATGATCATATCATATAAATTGAGACATTTAAAAAGTTGACACCCTTTGATCCTTAACATGTGCAGTTTATGCAAGTTTCACCCCTATTATGATTAGATTTATTTTAATTGTCTATATGTTGTGATAATTTATCTTTGTGCTAGGTGTTAGACTATACAAGTCTAGCCTATATTATGCGTTGAATAAGCGAACGTATAAACGTGGGGTCGGGGTAATATTAAGGATTTAATATTAAAAAGTTGGGGTGCAATTGATATGATTTTGCATGCCATAAGTGGATGGCCATAATTGAGTCAATTATGGACATCATTAAAAGTTGACTTAATTAATAATTTGAATAGGGAATTATTAAAACTGGGGTAAAAGATTTTAAGTGTTAATCAATGCTTAGGACACGACGTTGGACTCGTTTGTGACGTAAACCTGCCCGGACCCGCCCGGCAAATCCAGTGGTCACAAATGTCAGCCCAATGTGAGAGGTCCTAGGCCTAAACTAAAGCATAACGGTTGTAAAGACACGAGGTTAGACTCTTTTATGGTGTTAGACTGCCCTGACCCGCTCGGCAAATCCAGCCGCCATAAATGCCAGTCTAATGTGAGAGGTCTTTATGAGGTTATGGCCTGAATGAATTAAGAAATACTTAACCAGATAAACATGTAAGGTGGGACATGGGGGTTAAGTAGGTGCCTTGGGTGGCATGAGGAATCTAGGGGGTGCCCTTAGTGGCATGTGAAATACGATTAGTAAGACTTAACCAAACACACATGTAAATGAACATGACTAAGAGGGTTAAGTGGGATATACTAGTGACAAGCTTAGGTGGGTAGCTTGTGGGGGCCCATTTCGACCAGTATCCCGAACGTATCTTTGTGGGCTCGACCCAAGTCGAGGACGGGACACGCATGCTGGGTTTGACTGTAAGAGGCCAAAACGGGGAGCGGTGGCAACGCAAGTCCAACGGGTTTCATATGCGTGTGTGGACCCGGGCTGGTAGGTAAGACGTTGTTGCTTCGTGTAGGTATAAGCCATGCATTCTCAAGTTGTATCGGGTTGCCACTTTAGGGGAGTGATACACCCCACTGTGGGGCCAGCACGGGTATCTACGAGTAGGGAGCCGATCACCTAGTGGAGATAGGGGCAGACGGCACCTATGTAGTCAGCTAGGAGTACACGAAGTTACTTATAAAATTTCTAAGAGGGTAGTGGGGTACACCTAGTGGAGATAGGGGCAGACGGCACCTATGTAGTCAGCTAGGGGTACGCAAGGCTATTTATATAGTTTCTGTGTGAAGCATGCGGGATCAACCTTTAGGGTGACTGGTGCAGTGTAGTAATTGGCGCGATGCAGTGTAGTAATTGGCGCGGTGTAGTGTAGTAATTGGTGCGGTGTAGTGTAGTAATGTGCGGTGCAGTATAGTAATTATTCGTTAGTAATTAGGTATGCCTTTACCGTTATCTTTGACGTTATCTTTAACGTTATCTTCATCTGCTTTCCTTACCTAATAATTCATAGACATTTACTTGTCTTCCAGCTTATGCCTTAGTCTAGTTATTTTGATAATAGTATTGTTAGAATTATCATACTCGCCAGACTTTATGTCTGACCCCCTCTATTTCTATCCTTTTTCCCCCTCCAGGCCCTCAGGTTGGGCCTAGCTCTAGTGGAGTTTGATTGAATTGCTTCATCTCTCTTTGGAAAGCATGGACCGTTGAAGTAAAGTCCAGCTTGTTATCTTTTTAATGGCTATTTATGTAATGGGATTATGTATTTTGTTTTTATGAAGATGGATATTGTACTTGGTTATGATCTATGGTTTTATGATGTAACAAACATGTTTAATTTCCGCTGCAATAAAATGAAGTTTTAGATTTCCAAGTACTATTTATTATCTGTCTTGTTGTAATTTTTCTGTTCTATATTCACTTATAACCTCCATGGAAGTTAATGCATTCCCTTTGTGAGTGACATTAATGGACGTAGGGTGTTACACGTGGTATCAGAGCTTAAGGTTACCAGAACAGATAAAAATACTTTAGAAAAATAGTTATTTTTGGAAGAAGTGCTTTCAAAAACATGTTTTAATGAGAAATTTAAAGAGAAGAGTTTTTAAGAAAAAAAAACATAATCCCCAATAGCCCATATCTTTATCTTTCGAATTCTCCGTTCTGAATCTTTCCTTTTTCGTTTCAGCATGGCTGAAGATCTTAATCTACCCGACGGTGTAACGATACCGGGATGGTATAGGAGGTTATTAGAGGCTAGGGCCGCTGCAGGTCCAGCTAATGTTCCTCCACCACCAGTTGCACCCGTTCCTCCTCCTCCTCGCGTAGATACTTTTGCAAAGACGTGCAAGGAATTCAAGGCTATGGGTGGAAAACCATTTCAAGGGTCAGAAACGTTTGTGGAAGCTAGAGATTGGCTTAAGGAGGTGGAAGAATTGCTAGAAATCTTTGAAGTAGAAGAAGGGAGGAGAGTTCGTTTAGCAGCTTGGTTGATGAAGGGAGAGGCCTCGTTTTGGTGGGAGGTCACTAATGGGGAGCGTCCTATTGACTCTTGGGCGGATTTCAGACGTAGGTTCGAGGCGAAGTTTCTCTCAAGGGCGGAAGAAAATGTATATATGGAAAGGTTCTTGACATTGAAGCAAGGAAGCTCATCAGTGAAAGAATATGTCAATAAATTTAATCAGTTAGCAAGGTTTGGCTTGGACTTAGTAAACACTCCGGAGAAGAAGGCTCTACGGTTCGTGAATGGCTTGAATGAACCATTGCAAGGGTTGGCTATGACCCACATCCCGATGGGGGCCACCTTTGAGAAGTTAGTAGAAATGGCGCTCATGCATGAGGAGAAAGCGCTAAAGCTGATAAGGCACCCGAGAAGAAGGGGGATCAGAAGAAACCACAACAGCAAAACAAGAAGGGTGGAAAAGACAATAATGGCAAGGGAAAGAAGAAGTGCTTTAACTTTGGAACCCCAGGCCATCTCAGCAAGGATTGCCGAAAGAAAAAGAAGACAGGCTGTTTTCATTGTGGCGATGCGGGACATTTAGTGAAGGACTGCCCAAAGAAAGGGCAGAGGGCAGGAGCTACCTCGGGAGGACAGGTGCAGGCTCTTATGGCACCAGGGCAAGGGGACAAGTTCAGGCTCTCGCGGTCCCACCGCTGCAAGAACGAGGTAGAACCATTTCTGTTGAAAGCTTAGTTTTTCTGTTTGATCATCATGTCCGTACCTTATTCGATTCGGGCGCATCACATTCGTTTATCTCTACATCATTAGTTGAATCACTGCACTTAAACACCAGTTTAGTAGAGGATCCCTTAGTTGTTTCGAATCCAATAGGGGGCTCAGCTTATTTGTCCATGATGTGTTTGGATTTGAAAATTTCCATACTTAGCGTTGAATTTAGATGTGATGCTTATGTGTTGGGCTTCACGGGCTATGGGCTAATTTTAGGAATGGATTGGTTATCCAGAAATGGGGTCGTTCTTGATTATGAAAAGAGAGTAGTTAGGCTCGTGACTCGCCTTGGCAACGCTCTCGAAATCTTTTGTAATCCCATAGATTCCGTGATGCTAAGTTATCTAGAATCGCTTGACGCGTCTGAGGAAAATCTACGATCTGTTAGAGTGGTCCGAGAATATTCGGATGTGTTTGAGGAGGTGAAGGGCTTGCCTCCGAAGCGGGAGATAGATTTTCGAATATATCTTGTGGATAATGCGAAACCAGTATCTTTGCCAGTACGCCACATGGCTCCACGTGAAAGGAGGGAACTCGGTAAGCAAGTGAAGGAGTTGCTTGAGAAGGGGTTCATAAGACGAAGTATATCGGAGTGGGGTGCTCCAGTAGTATTTGCCACGAAGGCGGATGGGTCCCTTAGACTGTGTGTGGACTATAGAGAACTTAATAAACTTACTAAGAAGAACAGACACCCACTGCCGAGGATTGTAGATCTCTTCGATCAGTTAGTTGGCGCCTCAGTGTTTTCGCAGTTGGACTTAGCCACTGGGTTCCATCAGTTGAGAGTGGCTGAGGATAGCATAGACAAGACTGCCTTTAGGACTCCGGACGGTTTCTATGAATGGCTAGTGATGCCCTTCGGTTTGACAAACGCCCCAACATATTTTGTTGATTTGATGAGTAGGGTGTTTAGGGAGTACCTTAACAAATTCGTGGTAGTCTTTGTAGATGACATCTTGATCTTTTCTATGGATGAAGAAGAGCATGCCCTACATCTTAGGGAAGTGTTGGAGACCCTACGAGCGCATAGCCTTAAGGCTAAATTTTCTAAGTGTCACTTCTGGAGGAAGGAAGTACGGTTCTTGGGGCACGTGGTTTCCAAAGAAGGGATAGCCGTGGATCCCGCGAAGGTAGTGGCCATCCAAGATTGGAAGGTCCCTAAAAATGCTACCGAAGTGAGAAGTTTCTTGGGGTTGGCTGGCTACTATAGGAAGTTTATCAAAGACTTCGCAAAGATATCAGCTCCATTGACACGCTTGACGAAGAAGAACCTAGTTTTCACATGGGACGTAGATTGTGATGATGCATTCCAACGTTTGAAGAGAGCTTTGACTTCAGCCCCAGTCTTAGTATTGCCAGACGGGAGTAAGCCGTTTACCGTTTATACTGACGCTTGTAGGACAGGACTAGGCACAGTCTTAATGCAAGAGGGCAGGGTAATAGCCTATGGTGGAAGGCAGTTGAGAGCGCATGAGAAGAATTACCCCACACATGACCTAGAGTTGGCCGCTATTGTTTTCGCGCTTAAGTCTTGGCGTCGTTATCTTCTTGGCGAGAAATTCGAATTATTCACTGACCACAAGTCTTTAAAATACCTATTCTCTCAAAAGGACTTGAACTTAAGGCAGCAAAGGTGGATGGAGTTCTTAGCGTCCTACGACTTTGAGATAGCATATACCCCTGGCAAGGGTAACGTGGTGGCCGATGCCTTAAGTAGAAAAAGATTATCCTTAAGTCCTTTGTTTGTTTAGCGACAAAGTTTAGAATTCATTTCGATGTTTGACTTTAGACCTTCCGTTGACTTCGTACTCGGTTTGCTAGCATCCTTGGAGGTCAGACCTACGCTTTTGGGACGGATTGGCGAGGCACAGCGAGATGACCCACAGTTAGTTGAGTTAGTAGAAAAGCTCAAAGGAGGGGAGTCATCAAGCTATCTCCGTAGGTATACCCTAGATGATAAGGGTTGGTTACGTAGGGACAGTAGACTTTGTGTACCAAAAGACGATGACCTAAGGAAGACTATTCTTGACGAAGCACATCATTCGAAGATGACCATTCATCCCGGCGGGGACAAGATGTACAAAGACATGAAGAGAGTTTACTTTTGGGCCGACATGAAGAAAGATGTGGCCGAGTATGTCGCTAGATGCTTGGTGTGCCAACAAGTAAAAGCGGAGCAAAAGAAACCCGGTGGGTTGCTTCACCCATTGGAGGTTCCACTATGGAAGTGGGAAAGTGTCTCGATGGATTTTGTGGATGGGTTACCGCGATCAAGGAAGGGTAATACGGGAATTTGGGTTATAGTAGATAGACTTACTAAAAGCGCCCATTTCATTCCCGTAAAGAGTAAGAGGACTGCTCCATGGTTAGCCTCCGTATACGTTCGAGAAATAGTTCGTTTGCACGGTGTTCCTTCTAGCATAGTGAGCGACCGTGATCCTATTTTCACTAGCGAATTTTGGAGAAGCTTACAAGAGGCGGTAGGGACTCAGTTATGTTTGGGCACCGCATATCATCCTCAGACGGACGGCCAGACCGAGAGGGTGAATCGCATTATAGAGGATCTGTTGAGGCTATGTATCCTAGACTTTGGGGGTACGTGGGAAGAGCATCTTCCATTGGTGGAGTTCGCATATAATAACAGCTTTCAGTCCAGCATTGGTATGGCACCATTCGAAGCTCTATATGGACGACCTTGTCGTTCACCTACATGTTGGTGGGAATCTACGGATAAGATCTTATTTGGGCCCGATATGATTAGGGAGACTTCGGAGAAGATCGACTTGATTCGAAGGAGGATGAAAGCAGCGCAAGATAGGTAGAAATCTTATGCGGATAAGAGGAGGACAGATATCGAGTTTGAAGTTGGGGACATGGTCTTTGTCAAAGTGTCTCCATTACGAAACGTTGATCGCTTTGGGTCCGTTGGGAAATTAGCACCAAGGTTTGTAGGGCCGTTTCCTATTAAGGAGAGGATTGGACGGATGGCGTATAGAGTGGAGTTGCTCGAGAGACTTAGTGGTGTACATGACGTATTCCATGTGTCACATTTGAGGAAGTGCTTGCACGAGACCGCGGAAGTGGTAGAGCCGAGCTTGCTTAGAGAGGTGGAGATAGAGCGTGATGCGACAATTCGACGAGCTCCTACGCGCATTCTAGGGTCGGAGATCAAGAGGTTGAGGAATCGAGAGGTCAGACTAGTCAAAGTACAATGGGGAGATGATGAGAGCAACGCTACTTGGGAGACAGAAGAGAAGATGCGTTCACGATACCCTTTTCTTTTTGAGGGTATGTCTTTTAATTTCTCCTTTATCGCTTAGCTTGTACTTATCTTATCTTTAGTATATCCTCTCGCTAGTATCTTTGACCTTTAGTTAGGATAATCCTATGGTTGAAACATGTGCTTGAGACATGTTATGTATGGTGGATGCAAAGTGGATGCAAGTGTTTGCTAGTGGTTGCTCGTGGATGCATATACACACACTATTAGGCACCAGATCGGCTCAGTCACTTCATATTGCATATTGCATATATATGGATGTATTTAGTAAAATGGATGTATAATGGTTGTATTATCATATAGTTGCTGCATTCGGGTGGATGGTTGTGCACGCAAATAGAATTAATATGTATCATTAGGAATCTTTTGCATACATATTGGACGCATGGCACTATTATGAATTGCACTAAGGAGGTCGACTGAATCAGTAGACCTCCTAATTTTGCATTAGATATGGACATATACACACACTGTGCATATAAACATTAAAGCATTAGAAGTCTTTTAAGGACAATGGATGCTGGTGTTTGATGGTTGAGTAGATGGACGATTAGATGGTAGGATATACATTCTTCTTGACTTGGAGATTTCGGGGACGAAATCCTTTAAGGAGGGGAGAATGTAACACCCCGTAATTTTATAACATTAAAATTCACAAATTAAAGTATACTTAATTTTTAGAAAAGAATTAAGTGAAATGGGTTGCGCAGAGAAATATATATATATATATATATTGATATATATATACATAAAAATTAAAAATAAAATAAATAAATATGCGAAAAAGTTCAAAACAGCGAATTGGGAGGGGGAATAACCGAACCGGTCCATTTTTGAGGTCGACCCAAGCCCTGCTGGGTCGACTAGGGGTTAATCCAGGGTGTTTGGTTGTCAACCCGTGGGCTGATTCGCTCAAATGCAGATTTTGCATTTGATTGGTTCTCATGGTTCAGGGTTAATCTAATGGTCCTAAATAACTTCCTACACCTATAAATACATCCTAATGCTAACCCTAAACCTAATTAAAATAGAATAGTTACCGTCATACCATCGCCATGGAAATCAATGGAGCCGCCGCCAACTAAGAAAGAAGAAAAGCAAATTCAATTCTAATTCTCTCAACCCTAAAGCAAAGCAAAACTCTCTCTTTTCTTCTCTAAATTGTGAGTATGATGATCTTAACAAGATTATTATCATTTTAATTAGGTTGAGTTATGAATGGATTATGAGTAGATGATGTGAATTATCATATATGTTGTTGTAAACCCCTTTTGCTATCATGTATATTGTAAATCCAATGTTATGTGATGATGATATCTTATATGTTGTAAATCATGCTATGATGATGTTATGTATGTTGAAAGTTTCTATGCTAAGTTGTGATGAATCATACATGTTAAAAAGGCCATGATGTTACCATCTATGCTAGTTAGTTCATATTAATTAAATCATCATGTTTGGGTTATGTTGATCTATATGACAAGTCACATATGCAAGTTAGATTGATTAGAAAAGTTATGAACATATACCAAGACATCTATTATGACATCTAGAATTATGCTATGACATATGTGATATCCTATGCTAGTTCACACCATCATTATGTTGCCTAAAAACCCCATATGCAAGTTTATGTATAGATTTGGGCTATGATCATATCATATAAATTGAGACATTTAACAAGTTGATACCTTTTGATCCTTAACATGTGTAGTTTATGCAAGTTTCACCCCTATTATGATTAGATTTATTTTAATTGTCTATATGTTGTGATAATTTATCTTTGTGCTAGGTGTTAGACTATACAAGTTTAGCCTATATTATGCGTTGAAAAGCGAACGTATAAACGTGGGGTCGGGGTAATATTAAGGATTTAATATTAAAAAGTTGGGGTGCAATTGATATGATTTTGCATGCCATAAGTGGATGGCCATAATTGAGTCAATTATGGACATCATTAAAAGTTGACTTAATTAATAATTTGAATAGGGAATTATTAAAACTGGGGTAAAAGATTTTAAGTGTTAATCAATGCTTAGGACACGAGGTTGGGCTCGTTTGTGACGTAAACCTTCCCGGACCCGCCCGGCAAATCCAGTGGTCACAAATGTCAGCCCAATGTGAGAGGTCCTAGGCCTAAACTAAAGCATAACGGTTGTAAAGACACGAGGTTAGACTCTTTTATGGTGTAAGACTGCCCAGACCCGCCCGACAAATCCAGCCGCTATAAATGCCAGTCTAATGTGAGAGGTCTTTATGAGGTTATGGCCTGAATGAATTAAGAAATACTTAACCAGATAAACATGTAAGGTGGGACATGGGGGTTAAGTAGGTGCCTTGGGTGGCATGAGGAATCTAGGGGGTGCCCTTAGTGGCATGTGAAATACGATTAGTAAGACTTAACCAAACACACATGTAAATGAACATGACTAAGAGGGTTAAGTGGGATATACTAGTGATAAGCTTAGGTGGGTAGCTTGTGGGGGCCCATTTCGACCAGTATCCCAAACGTATCTTTGTGGGCTCGACCCAAGTCGAGGACGGGACACGCATGCTGGGTTTGACTGTAAGAGGCCAAAACGGGGAGCGGTGGCAACGCAAGTCCAACGGGTTTCATATGCGTGTGTGGACCCGGGATGGTAGGTAAGACGTTGTTGCATCGTGTAGGTATAAGCCGTGCATTCTCAAGTTGTATCGGGTTGCCACTTTAGGGGAGTGATACACCCCACTGTGGGGCCAGCACGGGTATCTACGAGTAGGGAGCCGATCACCTAGTGGAGATAGGGGCAGACGGCACCTATGTAGTCAGCTAGGAGTACACGAAGTTACTTATAAAATTTCTAAGAGGGTAGTGGGGTACACCTAGTGGAGATAGGGGCAGACGGCACCTATGTAGTCAACTAGGGGTACGCAAGGCTATTTATATAGTTTCTGTGTGAAGCATGCGGGATCAACCTTTAGGGTGACTGGTGCGGTGCAGTGTAGTAATTGGTGCGATGCAGTGTAGTAATTGGCGCGGTGTAGTGTAGTAATTGGTGCGGTGCAGTCTAGTAATGTGCGGTGCAGTATAGTAATTATTCGTTAGTAATTAGGTATGCCTTTACCGTTATCTTTGACGTTATCTTTAACGTTATCTTCATCTGCTTTACTTACCTAATAATTCATAGACATTTACTTGTCTTCCAGCTTATGCCTTAGTCTAGTTATTTTGATAATAGTATTGTTAGAATTATCATACTCGCCAGACTTTATGTCTGACCCCCTCTATTTCTATCCTTTTTCCCCCTCCAGGCCCTCAGGTTGGGCCCAGCTCTAGTGGAGTTTGATTGAATTGCTTCATCTCTCTTTGGAAAGCTTGGACCGTTGAAGTAAAGTCCAGCTTGTTATCTTTTTAATGGCTATTTATGTAATGGGATTATGTATTTTGTTTTTATGAAGATGGATATTGTACTTGGTTATGATCTATGGTTTTATGATGTAACAAACATGTTTAATTTCCGCTGCAATAAAATGAAGTTTTAGATTTCCAAGTACTATTTATTATCTGTCTTGTTGTAATTTTTCTGTTCTATATTCACTTATAACCTCCATGGAAGTTAATGCATTCCCTTTGTGAGTGACATTAATGGACGTGGGGTGTTACAGTCGGTTTTGTTTAGAGTGGAAGAAAGGCAAACGCGGGTATGGGCTTTAACAAAAGGAAGATGGTCCAAGGGTGTTTGAAAAGGGTAAAGGCCCATATAATATTTATAATTTAATGTTTAAATAAGTTCAAAATTGTAACCTTTATATCTCGGTCATACGATATCAGATTGACGAACAGTAAGTTGCATTGGGACCGTATGGACGAGAACTTCGCAATGTAACTGACTAGATGTAGATTGGGGCTCATATGAATTTATGGCGAAATAAATTGTTCGATTCAAATCAAACAAAACAGTTTATCGTTCTTTAACGATGAACTGCCAATGTGAGTAAATCTCACCAACTCTGAATAGTTATATTTTGTAACGTATATTTAGAACTGTTTAAAATTGTCTGATTGACTGTGTGTTGACCATTTGATTGAACTGCTAGTCAGTTAGTTGAATTTCTATATTGATTCTGTTTATCAGAATATATCATATGGAACTGAAAGTGATGTTGATTTTATTGTGCAACATCTGTGGATGCAGGGAAATAGGTTGGAGGAATCCGACTGGATTCCTCAACAGTTATTTTATTGTTTTTCATATATTTTGATATATGATGTGAATTATAACCTGTTGGTGATTGTGTGTGTATGGACGATATTGGACATCGAAATTTGGTATGTTAAACACCATAACATACCGGGATTTGGAGAAAAGGGGAATTTGTCAAAGTGAATACTGAAAAGAGATTATTTATAAAATCAGAGGATTTTATAAAAGAGAATATTTATAAATAGAATATTTATAAATAGGAATATTTATAAATGGAATATTTATAAATAGGAAATACGTTTAAGTGGGAATTATAAATGAAGGAAATCTTTATAAATAGAATATTTATAAAGTGACTTATTTATTTAGTAAATAAATAAGATAAGATAATGGATTATTTCTTTGTAAAATAAATAGGATGAGATAAGGAGATATGTATTTGTATAAATAAATAGAATTAAAAGGAGATATTTATTTGTCAAATAAATAGATTTAAAGGGGAGTTATTCGAATATAGTTTAATCAAATAGAGTTAAATCAGTTAGAGTTAATCAGTTAGAATTAATCGAATATTAGTTATTCGAATTTGAGTTAATCAAATAGAGTTAATCGAATAGAGGTAAAGAAATAGAGTTAAACAAGATTAGAAACTGACTAGAGATTAGTTAAGTTGAATAGTTTTCTGAGTATCGATCTGATGTTGGTTTCGGCCTTCGGGGTTTATACTTAGAGAATTGTTCTCCTACTAGTTTACAGTTAGGGAATGATAGTTATGAAATGAAAGTGATATGTAAATAAACAATTGAAATGTTTTCCAGTGTTAATAACGTATATTTTCTAAACATAGAAAATAAGAAAATATATATATGTAGATATATATATATATATATATGATTGATGATTGATAGATAAAATTTCCATTTGGAAATAATATCGTTGTTTGCACACCTGTTTTTCTTTGATGGTTAAATCACAGACTATCGAAGTTTTGACCATTTTAACGTTGTTAATATGGAGAGACCGGTTGGATTATTATCCAAAGAACCACTCTGTATTGGCATAAGCGTTGCGAATCATATATGCCAAAGAAAATTGAAGACGGGGTAAAGTGCAAGGGCTGTTGTATAAATCTTAGATAACAGTGCCTAAGATGGATATACTGAATAGTGCCTTCGGTTCATCCTGTTCTTGGATGACTTGTATGGATGAATGTCTGATAGAGTATTTCCAGAAATGTCACGTACATTGATTTCTTCAACCGTACCAAAAGTGGAAGCGGAGAAGGAAACTTCTTTAGCTAACACGTAATGTACTGTTGTAGACGTCAATTAGTGATTTTCGATGGATTTGACAATGTGGCATTCGAAGTGAATCTGATGTGATGATGAAGCGTAACCTCAAGCCTCATCAACCGGTAAATGACAGAAATTACGCAGGCAGCATGGCTAAGTCGGTCGCTCCGAAGTAGGGTGTATAATCACCTGATCTAGAGTTTCATTTACTTCTAAAAATCTATTGTTGATGCTGTCCCATTTGGGAAACGGTTGTCGATCCCAACCGTTGGTGATATACACTCGATACACTCAAGCGAAATGAGTGGTTGGTCATGTGTGGCTGGGTTGCAAGATGTTCTTGTTGAACCCAGTGTATTCCTTTCTAGAGGTACACTAGCGAAAGGTGGTTCCATACCTTGTCATAGTTGGAAATCCATTACCCGATACGTGCTTGCGGTTTTGATTGTATACTATATATGTTGAACATGAGATGAAAGCGTTTCTGCTAGATGATTATTATATTGTGGTTGATAGACATTATTATAATATCAAAAGGTTTTTGATATAAAGAAAATTTGGATCCTCATAAGGAAAAAAAACCGTTCCGTTATATGGCGTGGTCTTAGGAGATATCATTTACCTGCTTGAACTGTTTTAAACTATTTTACTCACACCAGTCCCATGACTAATCCGGAGTTTACTTTGTTTTGTTTTCCCTAAACTCTTGGGTGCCCAATTTTGTACGGGCAGTCAAGTTGTCGGGATTTACAGACACTTGAAGAGCTGGAGCAGGAGGCTTCAGGATCATATAGCTATAGTTTATTTCCGCTGTGTTGTAAGTGCTGTACTTGATGATGATATGTATATTCAAGTACAATCTTCTATTTCAAAGATATGTTATCTATTATATGTTATTCGTTCCGCTGTGAGGTTCATGTTACTCTGATGTTGTGTTCTTCTTCTTCTATTCTAAGTTTTTATCTTATCTTTCCTCACCCTCTAATTTCTTTCATTAACCATCTGGTATTTTTCGATGTTTGGTTAGTCGTCAGTGAGTTTATGGCGATAACCAAAGTCGACAAAATCAGGGTCATTACAGTTGGTATCAGAGCTTAAGGTTAAGTAATTACCTTGGCTCTGTGGCGTGACTCAGTAGAGATAGGGTTAGCAGTACCCTAGATTGAGTTGAGTGTATATATACGAGTGAACGTATTTGTTATTGATATAAAAAAAAATTGTTTTATATTGTGGAGAATTATTGGTTGAGTTGTTTATGAGTTCTGGTCGATCAGTTTGATCCACTGTATCGGTAGGAGTTGGTAAACACTTGAATACGACGAATCGTCATGGTATGTTTTGAAAAGAGGGAAAACGATATAATTTTACCCAAATTATATTTTGATATAAAGGATTTATATTGGTTGTTATTATAATCGAGTAAGATTATAAATTAAATGGTTATGTAAATAACCGATCAGAATTCATATAAGTGAAATATATGAAAGCAGATGAGTTAAATCTGAAATTTTAATCAAAGTTGAAAGTTAAAACCCTGGAAATTTGGAAAGGTGTTTGTAGATGGATTTGCATTGAATATATGAGAATTTTAAAATCCTGGGAGGTTTTAAATTGTTTTACAAGCAGTGTGAATGATATTTTGAAATGTGATTTCAAAATAGAAGTGTTTATAGATGATTTTTAAATTTTTATAGTATTGAACTCACTTCGATAGCTGGGAAGTAACCCTGATGATGAATCGCGACATCATCAGTGTTCATTTTCGAGTTGTAAAGTGACGGATTACTACCGAGAAGATTTTGCTTTTGAATTATTTTGAGAGAAACAAGTTGTTTGAAATCCAAAAAGGAACATTTGGTTTTAGAAAAGCAAAGCTGTTTAAAACTCCTAGGAAGAGACTGTTTGAATTAAAAATAAATTTAAATGGAAATGTGCGAAAGCAAGCTGGAACTGAATTGAAACCAGTTTAACTAGAAATTGAATTGGATACGATATATCAAGTAGAATCAGATTTTTAATTGTGAGATAGAATCTGAAATGGTTTTGGATGGATGAGTTAAGAATTTGAAAATTGGGAATAGAACCTTGATTTGAAATTGAATTTAGCTTGGATAAGCGAGTGGTTGTGTTAAGGATAAATTGATCAGAATTTGATTGGGGTAACATTGGTATATGCTGAACTAACAGCAAATGGAAGGGATATAATGATATGCCCGACAAAAAGGTACCAGTTTATATTTTATATGGATATGGGATTTATGAGCCGAATTGGCAAGCCGCTTGGTTGTTTGATTTTCTTTTGGGTTGGAGATGGGCCAGAGAGGCGAGTTGGAGTTTGACCAATTGACCAGTACAAAGGAGGTGCTGGCGAAATTTTTCGAAAAGTTAAGGTGTTAGAAAATTTTCAGGATTTTTGAAAATATTCGTTAATAGAATTGAATTAATAATTTAATTAAAATTAGATTAGTCCAGTGGAAACTGAAGTTGAGAAGTGAACAAATAAGTCTGGCCAGTCGATAGGGTTTGTTTTCTACCTTAGCAATTTCGAGGACGAAATTATTTTAAGTGGGGAAGAATGTAATGACCCGCATTTTTCAGCAATGTAATAATTAGTTTATTTAATTATTTAAAAGGTGATTAGAAGGATTTCATGGTCATTGAATTAAATAATGGTGAATATTTAATTAAAATAATAATTAAATAATATATTTAATTCAAAAATAATCAAAGATAGTGGAATTTCACAATATAGTGTGAATTGGATTATTTAAAATATATATTTTAGTTTAGAGTTGAAATATATTAGCGAATATATTTAAAATACGACGGTTTGAACGTAGAATTATAATATAATTTTAATCGAGCTCGAAATGGCGCGGCAGTTCGCTATTTGGCAATTTGAACTTCAACTGAATGTATAGGGTCCATTTTAAATTGGATTTCTGTGAAACAAGAAACGTTGGGAGCTGGTGGAGTATATCTTTCTAGTGGAAGAGAAAAATCGGGATTTCATAGTGTAGATTTTGATTTATGTCCAAATCAAATTTTAGAAAAGTCGCTGTGGAATTCCTTTATAATTTATAAAGGAATTATTTATATTTTAAAAAGGAATTTCAAAATAAATCGAGTATCGGGTTGACCCAGATTTGAATATCGAGTTAGAATCCATGTAAGATTTTTCTAGAGCTGTATGATATTCTGTTGTGAATATATACAATAATATTTATTTTTAAATGTTAAATTTAATTATATTTAAATATATTTATATATTTAAATGGGTTATTTAGGACTTTAAAAATAGCCACTTTTGCAAACGAAGTCGGAATTCGACGAAACTAATTTTGTTGGATCCGCAATGTCAAATAATTGTTAGATTTCCAGTTTCGTGATTTTTAGAGTCACTGTGTGGTCGTTCGGATTTTTATGTGAGAAACGGTTGATATTTTGACAATTAAAAAAAAGCTGTGTGAGCAAACGGAGTCAGAATTCGACGAAACCAGTTTCGTTGGGACCGTAATGCCAAAATCTAGCTGCATGTCCAGTTTCGTGATTTTTGGGTATCATGTGTGACCATACAAAATTTTAGAAGGCTAAAACGAATAAAGAAAAAAATATCCTAAAATGTTTATGTGATCAAAAACCGGCCACATCCTTCTCCTTCTCAGCCACAAACGGTACCAACCACCAACGCAAGTATATAAGAAAGAGGCTGCCACTGATTATTGTTTTACAGTAAACATATGTATCGTCAAAAATCAAAATCAAAAGGGATAAAATTCCTAAAATAAAAACATTGGTGTATATGGATTCCTGGGGTAATGATCTTCGATCTCGAGTAGTTTCAGGGAGTTCGAAGTGCATTTGTACGGTTTGGGTTTTCAACAGTGGACTTAGGGTTTGCATTTTGGGAAGGTTCAGGTTTTAATTCAATGAATGGATGTTGGATTGGGGTTCAGTGTTTGAAACCGCACCTTGGTGAGGAGTTTGATGGATTTTGGCGTCTAAAGGGTTCGGACTTTCTCAGGGAGGCTACAACGTCGGACTGCGAAGGAGGACGGCGAGTTGAGTTGGTTGGCATCGAAGGATGGAGAAATTAATGAGGAGCGTCGTGGTATTTTCGGTTTGAAGTATCATGGAGTAAGGAAGGAGAATTTGGGGGAGAAAGAAATCGACGATGGTTGGAAATGGATGGAGCAGGCATCGGTTTTGTTCTGAGTGGAAGAAAGGCAAACGCGGGTATGGGCTTTAACAAAGGAAGATGGGCCAAGGGTGTTTGCAAAGTGTAAAGGCCCATATAATATTTATAATTTAATGTTTAAATAAGTTCAAACTTGTAACCTTTATATCTCGGTCATACGATATCAGATTGACAAACCGTAAGTTGCGTTGGGACCGTATGGACGAAAGCTTCGCAATGGAACTGACTGTAAGTAGATTGGGGCTCATATGAATTTATGGCAAAATAAATTGTTTGATTCAAATCAAACAAAACAGTTTATCGTTCTTTAACGATGAACTGCCAATGTGAGTAAATCTCACCAACTCTGAACAGTTATATTTTTGTAACGTATATTTATAACTGTTTAAAATTGTCTGATTGACTATGTGTTGACCATTTAATTGAACTGCTAGTCAGTTAGTTGAATTTCTATATTGATTCTGTTTATCAGAATATATCATATGGAACTGAAAGTGATGTTGATTTTATTGTGCAACATCTGTGGATGTAGGGAAACAGGTTGGAGGAATCCGACTGGATTCCTCAACAGTTATTTTATTGTTTTTCATATATTTTGATATATGATGTGAATTATAACCTGTTGTTGATTGTGTGTGTATGGACGATATTGGACATCGAAATTTGATATGTTAGACACCATAACATACCGGGATTTGGAGAAAAGGGGAATTTGTCAAAGTGAATACTGAAAAGAGAATATTTATAAAATCAGAGAATTTTATAAAAGAGAATATTTATAAATAGAATATTTATAAATAGGAATATTTATAAATGGAATATTTATAAATAGGAAATACGTTTAAGTGGAAATTATAAATGGAGGAAATCTTTATAAATAGAATATTTACAAAGTGAATTATTTATTTAGTAAATAAATAAGATAAGATAATGGATTATTTCTTTGTAAAATAAATAGGATGAGATAAGGAGATATGTATTTGTATAAATAAATAGAATTAAAAGGAGATAATTATTTGTTAAATAAATAGAGTTAAAGGGGAGTTATTAGAATATAGTTAATCACAGACTAGAGATAGAGTAAATCAATAAGAATTAATCGAATATTAGTTATTCGAATTTGAGTTAATCAAATAGAGTTAATCGAATAGAGGTAAAGAAATAGAGTTAAACAAGATTAGAAACTAACTAGAGATTAGTTAAGTTGAATAGTTTTCTGAGTATCGATCTGATGTTGGTTTCGGCCTTAGGGGTTTATACTTAGAGAATTGTTCTCCTACTAGTTTACAGTCAGGGACTGATTGTTGTGAAATGATAGTGATATGTAAATAAACAATGGAAATGTTTTCCAGTGTTAATAACGTATATATTCTAAGCATAGAAAATAAGAATATATATATATATATATGATTGATGATTGATTGATAGAATTTCCATTTGGAAATAATATCGTTGTTTGCACACCTCTTTTTCTTTGATGGTTAAATCACAGACTATCGAAGTTTTGACCATTTTAACGTTGTTAATATGGAGAGACCGGTTGGATTATTATCCAAAGAACCACTCTGTATTGGCATAAGCGTTGCGAATCATATATGCCAAAGAAAATTGAAGACGGGGTAAAGTGCAAGGGCTGTTGTATAAATCTTAGATAACAATGCCTAAGATGGATATACTGAATAGTGCCTTCGGTTCATCCTGTTCTTGGATGACTTGTATGGATGAATGTCTGATAGAGTATTTCCAGAAAGGTCACGTACATTGATTTCTTCAACCGTACCAAGAGTGGAAGCGGAGACGGAAACTTCTTTAGCTAACATGTAATGTACTATTGTAGACGTCAATTAGTGATTTTCGATGGATCTGACAATGTGGCATTCGAAGTGAATCTGATATGATGATGAAGCGTAACCTCAAGCCTCATCAACCGGTAAATGACAGAAATCGGGCAGGCAGCATGGCTAAGTCCGTCGCTCTGAAGTAGGGTGTATAATCACCTGATCTAGAGTTTCATTTACTTCTAAAAATCTATTGTTGATGTTGTCCCATTCGGGAAACGGTTGTCGAGCCCAACCGTTGGTGATATACACTCGATACACTCAAGCGAAATGAGTGGTCGGTCATGTGTGGCCGGGTTGCAAGATGTTCTTGTTGAACCCAGTGTATTCCTTTCTAGAGGTACACTAGCGAAAGGTGGTTCCATACCTTGTCATAGTTGGAAATCCATTACCCAATACGTGCTTGCGGTTTTGATTGTATACTATATATGTAGAACGTGAGATGAAAGCGTTTCTGCTAGATGATTATTATATTTTGGTTGATAGACATTATTATAATATCAAAAGGTTTTTGATATAAAGAAAATTTGGATTCTCATAAGGAAAAAACCCGTTCCGTTATACGGTGTGGTTATATGAGATATCATTTACCTGCTTGAACTGTTTTAAACTGTTTTACTCACACCAGTCCCATGACTGACCCGGAGTTTTTTTTTGTTTTCCCTAAACTCCTGGGTGCCCATTTTTTTGCGGGCAGTCAAGTAGTCGGGATTTACAGATACTTGAAGAGCTGGAGTAGGAGGTTTCAGGATCATATAGCTATAGTTTATTTCTGCTGTGTTGTAAGTGTTGTATTTGATGATGATATGTATATTCAAGTACAATCTTTTATTTCAAAGATATGTTATCTATTATATGTTATTCGTTCCGCTGTGAGGTTCGTGTTACTCTGATGTTGTGTTCTTCTTCTTCTTCTATTCTAAGTTTCTATCTTATCTTTCCTCACCCTCTAATTTCTTTCATTAACCATCTGGTATTTTTCGATGTTTGGTTAGTCGTCAGTGAGTTTATGGCGATAACCAAAGTCGACAAAATCCGGGTCGTTACATGTTTGGTGTCGATAACCAGGATCGCGAAAACCCAGGTCGTTATAGTGGTATCAGAGCTAAAGGTTAAGTAATTACCTTGGCTCCGTGGCGTGACTCAGTAGAGATGGGGTTAGTAATACCCTAGATTGAGTTGAGTGTATATATACGAGTGAACGTATTTGTTATTTGATATAAAAATGATTTTATACTATGTAGATTCATTGGTTGAGTAATTTATGAATTCTGGTCGATCAGTTTGATCCACTGTACCGGTAGGGGTTTATAAACACTTGAATACGATGAACCGACGCAGTATGTTTTGAAAAGAGGGTAATGAAACAATTTTACCCAAATTATATTTTGATATAAACAAAGTATAGATATTTGAAGTGTTATATTATATTGGATGTGTTGTTTGTGATTACAATCGAATAAGATTATAAAATGTGAAATGGTTATGTAAATAGCCAATTAGAATTCATGTAAGTGAAGTATGTGAAATCAGATGAATTAAATCTGAAAGTAAACCAGAATTGGAACTAAAACCCTGGAATTTTGAAAAAGTGTTTGTAAATGAATCTGGGTTAAATATATGTGAATTTTAAAATCCTGGGAGATTTTAAATTTTGTTACAAGCATTGGAAAGGATTTTGAAATGGATTTCAAAATGGAAGTGTTTAGATATGGTTTTGAAAAGTGATATAGTATTGAACTCACTTCGATAGCTGGAAATAGATTTCGATGATGATCATGACATCATCGGTGTTCATTTTCGAGTACTAAGTGACGGATTACTACCAAGGATATTGTTTTTGAATTGTTTTGTGAAAAGTAAGTTGTTTTGAACCCTGAAAAAGGGATATCTGGTTTTAGAAAAGCTAAACTGTTTAAAATTCCCGGGGAAGATTGTTTGAATTAAAACAAATTAAATTAGAATTTGTAAAAGAAAATAGAAATTGAATTAAAAACCAGTTAAGTGGAAAATGAATTAAAATAGAAAATATCGAATTAGACTGGATTAGAGATAATGCGAATTGGAATTGAACTGGTAAGTAAGAGTTGAAATTAAAAATGGAATCTGAGTTAAGAATAGAATTCGGCTTGGGTATAACCGAATGATCGGGATGACATTGGTATATGTTGAATTGATAACGGGTGAAAGGATATAATGATATGCCCAACAAAAAGGTACCAGTTTATATTTATATTGGGTATGAGATTTTTGTGAGCCGAATTGGCAAGCCGCTTGGCTGTTTCATTTTCTTTTGGTTTGAAGAAGGCCTAGAGAGGCGAGTTGGAGTTTGAGCTATTGACCAGTACAAAGGCGGTACTGACGAAATTTTTCGAAAAGTTAAGGTGTTAGAAAATTTTCAGGATTTTCGAAAATTTTTGTTGGTAAGTATTAATTAATATTTTAATTGAAATCAATTGGTTCAGTCGAAACTGAAGTTGATAAGTAAAACGAATAATTTTAACCCAGTCAATAGGGTTTGTTTTCTACCTTAACAATTTCGAGGACGAAATTATTTTAAGGGGGGAAGAATGTAATGTCCCGTATTTTTATGATATTATAATTAATTAATTTAATTATTTAAATAGTGATTCGGAGAATTAAATGGTCGTTAAATTAAATAATATTGAATATTTAATTAATATAATAAGTAAATAATATATTTAATTCTGAAATAATCAGAATTAGCTGAAATGGCAATATGGTGCGAATTGGGAAATTCAAAATATATAATTTAGTTTAAAATTGAATTACGATAGAGAATATATTATTTAAATGACAGTTGAACGTATAGATTATATTATAATTATAATCGAGCTCAAAATGGCGCTGCAGTTCGTAATTTGGCGATTCGAACTTTAAACGAATATACATAATCCGTTTTAAGTCGGATTTCTGTGAAACAGGAAACATTCAGAGCTGGTGATGTATATTTTTCTTATGGAAGAGAAAAATCGGGATTCCTTCGTGTAGGTTTTTAGTTATGTCCAAATCAAATTTTAAAATAGTCGTTGTGGAATCCCTTTATAATTTATAACGATATATAAAAGGAATTTCATTATAAATCGAATATCGATTTAATCGGGATTTGAAATATCGAGTTAGAAATTCATATAGGAATATTCAGGAGCTGTATGGTATTCTATTGTGAATATATACAATAATACAAATTTATTTATATTTAATTTAATTATTTTTAAATATATATATATATATATATATATTTAAATGGGTTATTTAGGGCTTTAAAAATATCCAGTTTTGCAACGACCTCCGTTTTCGACGAAACTAATTTTGTTGGATTCGTAATATTAAATTATCATTAGATTCCAAGTTTCGTGATTTTTGGCGTCAGTGTGTGGCCGTATAGATTTTTAATGTGAAAAACAGTTAGTATTTTGATGGTTAAAAATACGTTGTGTGAGCAAAAGAAGTCGGAATTCGATGAAACTAGTTTCGTTGGGTCCGTAATGTCAAACTCTGGTTGTATGTCCATTTTTGTGATTTTTGAATATCATATGTGTTCATAGGGACTTTTAGATGGTAAATACAAATGGAATAATAATAATAAAATATGCGAGGCTTCCTTAGCAAGCCAAACTCGCTCTGTAAATACACTACCTAACCTTAAGAACTAATTTCATTTCTTCATTTGGTCAAAATTCCACCGTGCTTTTTTTTCTCTTCAAACAGTAAAAGTACTTCTTCATAAATCAAAATAAAACCGTAGAAAAATCTACAAATCATGATGCTTGATTTTGAAGACCGTTGGAGCGTGTGCTTCAATTCCCATCATTCTGTCAAGTTGCGATTGAGTTTGAGTAGTTCGACATTTTGCAGCAGTGGGTTTGGGTTCCAAATATCTGAGCCTACAGTCATCGACCTGGAGTATGGAGTGAAGATGTAAATTTGGTGTGAGAAGCCGCGGCTTTTCGAGAAGTTTGGAAAATTTTTGGAACAAAAACTGTCGATCATATGTACAGGGGAGTGCGAGTTCAGCTCGACATCGGAATCCATGAGAGGCGTGCGAGTTTGGTGAAAATGAGATGAATAGATGGAGAAGGTGAGGAGATGAACATCGATGAAGTCGATTTGCAAATTCGTGGTGAGATGGAAGTGCGATTGGGTGTCAATGGAGTTCGAAACTCGACTGGAACATGAGTTATATGTCGGAGAAGAAAGCTATCTGAGTTATACAAATATGGTATGGCATGATAGAGATTTTGATGTAGATTATTTTGGTGCATTTTGTTCGATTTCTTTTGGGTCATGGGAGGATAACGTTTGGCTTGAAATCAGTAAAATGGAGGAGCGACTACAGGATTTTCTAACAGGGAAGAAAGGGAAGGCGGTCACGGGCATTGAGGGCGATGGGCGGGGTTCAAAGTGTAAGGCCCGGATCTAAGGTTTATCTAAGTTTAAATTTAATTAAATTGTATGTTAACTTATAAAATGTACAACTTCGTCATACATTATCAGAATTTGACAAAACTGGATTCGTTGGGATCGTATGGACGGTGGCTACGCAATGGAACTAACTGGGAGTGAATTGGAGCTCGTGTCGTTACGATTTATAGCGAAATAGATTGTCTGAATCAACTGACAATCATCGTTATTTAATGATGATCGTCCAATGTGAGTAAAACTCACCAACTCTACCAGTTCATATTTTTATAACATATTTTTTTGAACTGATAGATGATGATTGATTGTTGTGTTTTGATTATTTGGTTGAACTGCTAATTGATTGGTTAAAGATATCAGTATAGTTATATATATATATTGTTAATCAAATATTGATTCTGTTTATCAGAATATTTCATAGTGAAATGAAATTGATTTGAATTATATTGTGTAACATCTGTGGATGCAGGGAAACAGGTTGGAGGAATACAACTAGATTCCTCAATATTTATTTTACTGTTTTTCATATATTGTGTTATATGATGTGATATGAAATCTATTGTTGATTTTGTATGTTTGAATGATACCGATCATTATTATATGGTACGTTAAATACCATAAGGAATATTGGAATGTTAAAAAGGAAATTTTCACTGTTATATTGAAAAAGAAACATTTTAAAAATAAATAGATTATAAAAGAAATAATTATTTGGAAAATAAATATAGAGATTATAAAAGGGAATATTTGTAAAACATTTACAAATAGAATTGAAAAGGGAATATTTGCAAAACATTGACAAATAGAATTGCAAAGGGAATATTTATTTGTTAAATAAATAGAATTGAAAAGGAAATATTTGTTGAACGAATAAGAAAGATAAAAGGAAATATTTATATGAAATAAATATAAACAAATAGAAAAGGAGATATTTGTAAAACAAATAGAAAAGGAAATATTTGTAATCGAATAGAGTTAGTCGAATAGAGTTATCAAATATAATTTATTCGAATAAGAGTTAGTTGATTAGAGTTAATCGATTAGAGTAAATCGATTAGAGTTAATCAAATTAGAGTTAATTGATTAGAGTAAATTGATTAAAGTAAATCATTAGAGTTAATCAAATTAGAGTTAATCTATTAGAGTAAATCGATTCGAGTTAATCAATTAGAGTTAATCAATTAGAATTAATCAATTAGAGTTGATCGATTAGAGTTAATCGAGTAAGAATTAATCGATTAGAGTTAATCGAATTAGAGTTAATCGATTAGAGTTAATCAAGTTAGAATTAATCGATATGAGTTAATCGAGTTAGAGTTAATTGAAAGGAGTTAATCGAGTTAGAGTTAATCAAATTAGAGTTAATCGATTAGAGTTAATCGAGTTAGAGTTAACTGAATAGAGTTAGTTGAACAAGAGTTAGTCGAATATTAATTATTCGAATAGAGTTAGTCGGATTAGAGTTAGTTGAAAAGAAGATTATCGAATATAGTTTATTCGAAAGAAGATTATCGAATATAGTTTATTCGAAAGAAGATTATTGAATATAGTTTATTTGAAAGAAGATTATCGAATATAGTTTATTCGAAAGAAGATTATTGAATATAGTTTATTCGAAAGAGTGATTATCGAATATTAGTTATTCGAAGAGAGTTAATCGAATATGGTTTATTCGAAAAGGAGTTATCAAATAGAGATTATTCGAAAGAGAATTATACGCTGAATTTGATTATATCGAATTCGGGAAAGTGCTATTCACTTTCCGTTTTTATCAAGATTTATTTATTTATAAATAAATTAGTTGTTTGTTTATTTATCCAAATAAATAAATAAAAGTTATACTTAATTTATAATATTTCGGAAGCATGGGATTATAACACTATTGTTATAATCAAATGATGTTTGTAAAAGAAGTGGATTCGTAAATTGAATCCGAGAGTTACGTAAGGAAGTTTGTTAAAGATTTAGAAGGTGAACTTTGTCTATTTTCGAAGTTAGAAATGTTGTTCAGTTAAGGTCTGAGAGGTAGTTATACCCCAACTTGATTGACTCAATTTTTAACTGAGGAATGGTTAAGGTTTGATAGTAAAGTTTGGTTAAGTGAATTTAGTTAATAAGTGTAATGGTTTGAGTGGGCATAGCGAAGTTTTATTTAAACATCTGCTTAAATCCAATGAATGAGTTTGGGAACGTTTTCCAAATATAATCAGAGATATTTTCTAATCATAGAAAATGAAATATTTGATGATAAAGAATACTGGAATGACAGTGATACGTGAAAAAAAGATGGAAATGTTTCTAATGATTAATAACGTATATTTTCTAAATTTAGAAAATAAGGAATGTTGAACAGATGGGAATAGGAAATGAATAAATTTATGAACTAAAGAGATAATGTTAAATGATGATTGATCGATATAATTTCCATTTGGAAATAATATCGTTGTTTGCACACGTGTTTTTCTTTGATAGTTAACTCACCGGCTATCGAAGTTTTTTGACCATTTTTCCATCGTCAATACGGAGAGACCGAGATCAGATATGTTATCTGAAAAACCACTCCGTATGGCATTAGCGTTGCGATCAAATATGATGAAGATAATTGAAGATGGAGTTATGCAAGGGCTGTCCTGTTTACAGAATAGTGCCTTCGGTTTGTCCAGTTCGAGGACGACCTGTATGGAAGAATGTCTGACAGAGTATATTTAATAGATTGCGTAAGTTGATCTCTTCAAACGCATTTACGTTTGGTGGTGGAATTCGTTTCTCTTAGCTGTATACCCATTGTATTTTTGGGGAAATCAATTTGTGATTTGGCGGGTTGACGATGTGACATTCAAAGTGAATAATTGTGTGATCTGTCAGAGATAAGTGTGGCCTCTAGCCTCACAACCGGGAAATGACAAAAATCGGGTAGGTAGCATGGCTAAGTGGGTTGCTTCCAATTAGGGTGTATTGTCACCTGATCTAGAGTTTCATTTACTTCTTTAATCTATTCGATATTATCCCACTCAGGTTACGGTTGCTGATCCCAACCGTTGGTGATATACATTCGATACACTCAAGCGAAATGAGTGGTTGGTTATGTGTGGCCGGGTTGCAAGATGTTCTTGTTGAGCCCAGTGTATTCCTCTCTAGAGGTACACTATCAGAAGTTGGTTCCATACCTTGTCATAGTTGGAAATCCATTATCCAATAAGTGCTCACGGTTCTGATTGTATACTATGTATGTAGAACATGAGATGAAAGCGTTTCTGCTAGATGATTATTATATTGTGATTGATAGACACTATTATAATATCAAAAGAGTTTGTATATAAATATTATCCTTTCTTTCAAAAGAATTTTGAAAGTCAAATAAAGACTGTTTTGGATATTCAAAAGGGAAAAACCCGTTCCGTTATACGGCGTGGTCTTATGAGATATCATTTAATTGCTCTAACTGTTTTTTAAACTGTTTTACTCACACCAGTCCCATGACTGACCCAGAGTTTATTTTGTTTTGTTTTTCCCTAAACTCTTGGGTGCCCAAATTTGTACGGGTAGTCAAGTAGTCAGGATTTTACTGATATACTTGGAGAGCTTGGAGCAGGAGGCTTCAGGTTTATATAGCTATTGTTATTTCCGCTATGTTGTAAGTGTTGTACTCGGATTATGTTACTATATACATATACTGTTTTTATTTCAAAGTTATGTATCTATTATATATTGGTCATTCCGTTGTGAGATTCGTGTTTACTCTGATGTTGTATGTGCTTCTTCTTCTTCTATTCTAAGTTTCTATCTTATCTATTCTCACCCTCTAATTTCTTTCATGGACTTTCCGGTATTTCCGATGCTTGATTAGTCGACATCGTGTTTGGTGTCGATAACCAGGATCGCGAAAACCCGGGTCGTTACAGTATCAACCCCGAAGGCCGAAATCAACATCAGATTAATACTCATAATATCACTCAACTCAATCAATCTCTAGTTAGGTTCCTTTACTTTTAATTTCTTATCTTAATTCTCATCAACCCATATTATTTCCCTTTTACTCGATTCAACCATTTCCCGCTTTGAAAATCTTGTTTCAATTCCATTCATTTCACTTAATTTCATTATTAAGTAATGCTAATTTAAAATCAATGCTTTAACACCTCATCCCATTGTATAAGCTTCTTTAAGATACCGCTGGTTTAATATAGACCCTTTTTATCTCGATTTCTTAATTCAATTGTTAACTCAACATTTATTTAAACAATCGTATTCGCTTAAGAATCTCTTTTATTACTATGTTATAATACTCGGGTTTAAATATAAAACCCATACATAAATTCCTTTCACAATGCAATTAGATTTGATTACAACTTCGATAAACTTTCACAAATAATTCAAACTTAAATGGTAATCCCTTAAATTAAATAATAATTAACTTCACCGTTAACTATCGTATAATTAGTTAACTTCTTTATTTACGAAATAAATAATACATTTCTTTTTAAAAGCTTATCCAAATTAAAAAAAATATTTATTAAACCATTTCATTAGATTAATTCAAAACAAACTGATTTAATAATCAATCTTGTTAAAACGGATTACTTCGATAATTCAAAACACGATTACCTCGTTAACCAGTCCCAAATAGTCCTTTATTTAAATAAAGTAATAATATAATTATTTTAAATAATTCCATTTAATTGTTTCTAGAAAGAAAACAATTATCTAACTCTTACCTGTCGGGTTCAGTCCTACTCATTCGCTTATAAATCTTCTTAATATAAGAAATTTCTTCATAAAATTAATTAATTATTTATTATAAACATAATTAATAAACAATAAATATGTATTTTCTTTTTAACAAACCTTTATTCAAAATACAGATTTAAAAATCTGTTTTTAGTTATAAAAATCCAACTTATATAAAATATAAGTCGGGAGAATTGAGTAAGTTTAACTCACCTCGATTTCCATTTGTCGAGATAACGAATGTTTCATTTAAATTAAACACGCGTTTAATTTAATTTAAAATTCCAACTGCATCCAAATATGTTCAAACCTGTTCTAGAACGAAGCTCTTGTCGTGACGATTCCAACGTCCATGGCTCTATCCCATACGGTCCATATATGAGCACATTCTGCAATATATACGATCCTTGTTTTTAATTTGAATTTAATTAACCCTCAATTTCATATTGCTGAACACTTACGATAATTATTTTTATATTATACAATACTCAGGCCCTTAACTAATTGGTTCTAAATCTCAGCCTAATCAAACCGACCGTTAGGGAGGTTTGCCTACTGTAAGAGCCAAAACCAAATTGTCTGAGCCAACGAATTTCGGCATAATTTTCGCTAACAAAGAATTTTCTTTCCGTGTTTTCCTTCTTTTTGGTTTCTTCTCGTTTTATTTCCTTCCCCATTTTTCTCCTTCTAAACTGGAAAACGTACTCTCCTCCATCCCTCCTTGCAATTCGGCTCAGACATAACCCTAATTTTTCGCTCTAATTGTCTTATTCATTTTCCTACCGTGATCCGATTACTCCTATTACTCCGCTGTTTTCTCAGATCATTTATTTCTCGTCTGATTTTCCTCGTCTCTCGCGATTTTTTACTTGTAATTATTGCCTTATCTTTCTCTTCGCAAATCGCGATTTATAGATAGAAGTTTGATAATTCCAATTTATTCTCCTCGTTCATTTTTAATCGAAACCGAAATTTATTTTGAAGCTTATAACTGACAAACGCAAAATTCCTTGCCTGTTATGTCAATCAAGGGTTCCACGAGAGGATTGCATGGTGGATTTTGGGATGAGGCAGACGAAAAACCAGATGCTGAAGGTGTGCTGTAACTCAGATTATATTTTATCTCACATTGTTCGTTTGCTCTTTGCTTCGCTTCACTTTCATTTTGAAAAACTAATCATCGCTTTCTCTATCTACAAATGGGTTGATTTTGTTCGATACCAATTACTGAAGACGATAAAGTTAACTGGATCAAACTAAGTTCAGGTATTCTATTCTAGAAATTTTCATATTTAGCTAATTGGTTTTCTATAAATTGGGCCTTCTTAATTCGAATTTGATTATGTTCAAAGAAAAAATTATTTTGAAATTTTTATTTTGGGTTCGAATTTATGATTTAAGCTGAAAGTAAGGATCTTGATGAAATAGAAATGGTTCAGGTATAGAACTATATCTGGCAACTTGTTTGAAAGATCAAAATTTTCTTTTGCTAATTTTGTCCATTTTTATATAGGTTTGCTTTCATTAGCTCAAATAAAATGGTAAAATCAAGCTGTAGAATATCCGTTTTGGTTTAGGGTGATTTGGAGAACATGCATGCTGAAATCATCCTTAAGTTAATAAATAAATAAATAAAATAAACTGTGAGAAGATGAATACCTCCCTTCTGGTTTCATGTTTATAGTATCGACTCATCGAGGAGATGAATGAAATAGGCTAAATTAAAACATCATAAAAGTCAAAACCTGAGAAAATACTGCTATACTTTGGCTAATTGCAAACAATATCAATTTTTTTATTTATCAAGTACCGCTTGTTCATCACTATGATTTAACATTTAGGAATAAATTACATTCACCTGCAGCCAAGAAGAATAATATGTACACATGCTAATAATAGTTGTTACTAGAGTTTGCAAATAGCTGATATCGTTTCTATAATCAGTCTCGTGCATTAAGATTTTGATGCAAAGATGATCAACAACATGTATTTTGCAGAAAAGCCAAAAAAGGAGGAAGCATATACTAGAGACAATATGCTGTAAGAAGGAGGTAGTAAGCGGTGGTCATCAGCAAAAAACTGCTCACACATTCACTTATGTTGAACTAGCTATGGCAACCAACAATTTTGAAGTTGATTGCCTCTTAGGAGATGATAAATTTGGTCGAGTCTAAAAAGGTAAATTAGACAGCACTGGCTAGGTATATAATTTTAGCTCGAATAATCAAGTGAAGAAGGTCAATACATATACAAGTTAAGAAACGTTATGATACGTTTGGCTATAAAGTGGCTTAATCTTAATGGTCATCAAGGGAATCAAGAAGTTTTCATTGAAGGATTAATGTTAAGCATGCTTCATCATCCTAACCTTGTCAATTTAATTGGATGTTGTGCTAAACGCGAACAAAGCTTTCTAATATAGTTAGGGCTGTCAATGGATACCCGAAAAATCCGAAATCCGTCTGCATCCGTATCCGAAAAGCGGATAAATATCTGATATCCGGAAAAGCGGATGTGGATGCGGATATAGGCATATCCTCATCCGAAAATTATCCGTCCGCTTTTTTTCACAATTATAGATTAAATTAAGTGCATTTAACATGATTAAATATACTAGTTTATTATTTTACAAAATTGAAAGTCTACTAAAAGCATGTTAATTGCTCAAAATTATATATTATCATCACATTTATTTATTTTTAGCACTTTCGTAATCAGTTGGGTTGAAAAAGCTTAATATTTTGCTTTAAAAAACCATTTATGTTCATTGATGTATCGACCATTGGCGGAGCGGATAATTATCCGATATCCGTCCGTATCCGCAGATGCGGATATCCGATATCCGAAAATGGTTTCGGATGCGGATACGGATATGGCACGATCTGTATCCGAAAGTATCCGTTGACAGCCCTAAATATAGTAGTACATGCCACTTGGATCACTTGAAGACCATTTATATGGTATGTATGTTATGCATTTATATAAACAAATATGAATAAAACTAGGCATGTTTCACTTATAAATCAAATTTTAGCATGCACTTAAAAAATAAAGTAATTAGTAATATTTGTTTTAGGGAAATAATAAACCATTGAGAATAATTAGTTTTAGGAATGGGTAGAAGAACAATATTTAATAATAAAACAAACGGGTAACACCTATGCTGAAAGTGATTGAGCAATATGTTCAAACTTCTAACATTAAAATTAATGAGAAATTTCTACCATCTACAGTGAATTTCCAGATTAGCTACAAAAAAATTAATTTACAAAGGAAAAATAAAAGGAAGAAGAAGGCGGTTATGCAGTAGTAAATCTATATGCTACTGATATGTTATCGGCGATTGAAGACCAAATCAATATAGGTATTAGCTTCTATAAATTAGCATTTTTGCACATCATGTTCAACTACAAAAATTAAAGATGACATAATCGATGTGTGGTCAATTACCAGAGTTTAATTGATAGTAGTAAAACTCAAATTGATGGTGCAAATTTACAGTATTCCACTTAATAACCATACGTAGCCCCAGTTAACTATTCCCCTTGTCATGTTTTTGTTTGTTTGCCAAATAATATGCAGTTCAAAGTAACAAAAACGTGTTTTTGATCCCCTAATAAGTCCACTGTTGCATGAACCTTTCAAATTATAAAAGCAATTAATGTGTGTGTACAAATATGTAGTTTTTGTTATTTCATTTCATTGCAACAAAACTTGAATACTAAGTTCAAAATTTACGGAGTAGCTAGACATAGTTGTTACTAGCTTTCTTCCCTTTGCTTTATTTTATGTTTTTGGCATTCATTGCAATGTGTCCGTTGATTACTTCTCCTTCTCCAAGTAGATCCACAGTTACTAAAGCAACAATGGCTCAATTTCCTGCTCTAAACGACCGAAGCGTGTCATATGTCGTTTTTCAGTTTTCAGCCAATTCCCACCTCAAACTCATCCTCGTGCTTCCAAATTACTATTTGTACCCTTGAAGTTGGATTTGTTGATACAACCAATAAGTTTTATATGCTGACTTTACTAACTGGGGATATTTATCTTTCCAAAAGGGTTTATTCACTTTTAGTTCCGCAGCAGCGAGGGGGCTACTACTATCTCAGCCTTTGGAAGTTCTACTGCTAGTATTGTTTTTGTTCCAGCAACTGTGTTTGGCGGTGGAATTGATGATAATGTCCTTGCCTTAGCATTCAAGAATGATGTTGCTATTGTTCAGAAAGTCAAAGCTAGTCTTGCACTTAAGAAGCTAAGACTCAATTTTTAAGTATTTAGTATAATTTACTTCTTGATTCCTTTGCTTTTGCTGTTTGTTATTGCTAAAATATTGATAACATTATTTTGTGATAGTAAAAGAAAAAAATGATAAAATTATTTAGTTTAATTGTGCATTTAGTTTATTTAACAACATTCATTTTCTTAACTAAATATATCATAATTTATATCATGACATGCTTAAATTGGTAATAATATTTTTTACATCACTTCATGAGTTAAAAATTTTCCTAATACTTATCATAATGAAGTAACTTCTGTTCAAATATACAGATTTAATCCTAAAAATATGTAGTATACCATAAATTTATAATCTAAAAAAAGTGAATAGGTTAGACATTCAAGCCATTATAGTAAAATTAAAAAGATAGGTTAAATGGGGCCTTAAAAAAACTACGGTTGTAATAAAAATAAAATAATTTATCATGGTTTCGTGTCTGATATTGTCAACGCATTACAAACACATGTTAGCGATGGCTCCAGCAAAGTCAGTGATTTATAAACTTGACTTAATTTACCTTATGAATATGTTACCTGTGCTGTAACATATGGCGAATATGGAGGACTTTCACAGTACAGCAAAATTATGGTTCGAGACATCTACTCAAAGACTGTTGTGTTACATGTATATACACACACTAACATGAATGCTTATTTGTATTTTAATGAGAGATGTGGTTATCCACTGGTAGTGTTATAACAAGTGAATGAGGTGCAGGTCCTAGATAAAAATGAAATGCATCCATGTTTGTACTTTGTACATATCATAATGCTGACGTTTGCTTATTTGTGAACCTTGCAAGAAATTTATAATACCATGTAATATTTTTTAATTACAATCTTATAACAGTCAAAGTGTAACATACACAAATTTGTGATTGCTGTAGTTTGTGAAATATGGGATGTGTATATCATCATTTGCAATTATGTGTACATATTTTATAATATATTATAACGCAACGTGTGTACATGTACATTTAATGCAAGTACATATTACAAAAGTGTGTGTCCTTTTAATATAATAATATATGGGAGTGGTTATTAGAACAAAAAATTGAATACCAAATTAAATACAACAGTTAGATTTGTTTGTCATTATATGGAAAGTGAAATTCAAGGGTAAATCTAATAGTTGAGATTTATTGTGTTCAATTTTATGTTATAATTTTGTGTTTATATAGACTTTTTCATAATTACATAGACTATAAATTCTGGTGGAGATAAATTATGTTTTAATTATTACAAGGAAAATTTTATTTGAACAAATACATAATACAAAATCTAACCAAAAAAACAATTCTTAACCATCTAATCTCCCATCCACTTCCATATATAATAGCATCTAATGGTAAATTCTTATCACGTCAAGTTTTATCCGTCTTATAAGCGCTAGAAAGACGAAGTACAAATATTAAAAGAAGCTGCACTTATAATAAAATATTAATAATATCAGAATAAAACTTTCTTTACCGAAACTACAATGCTTAATTGAACAATAGTGCACTTCCATAAGCAGCCATATATGTTTAAATACCATTTTTTTCATATATACAAACATGCATATATAGTGTATACATGAATGTTAGTTTAGATATATTTTAAAATATCATAAGTTCATGGCATAGCTTGAATTTTTGAATACTCAAACAACAAAATCAGAGAACTAAAAAAAAAAAACCAATTTGCACATAGTAAATTACAGCATCAATAAATTGATTTACATGTCCAATTCAATGTATAATTGAATTTATGTTTTTTCAATTACTTTAATTTTCTCTGAAACTATGTAAAAATTTCTTCACTAAATTCTGATTTAAAACAAATTGCAATAAACAAATTTATATTTTATATTAAACATCTTAATGGTCGAATTTCCACCGCTGTGTCGTTATATTATTGTATTCAATAGTGGAGGTGGGTATTGATGTTCAGGCCATTGTTGATGTCCACAATAAACTTCCTTCATAATAGGTTGAAAAATATTACATTTTATCTGTAGTGCAGGTACTTCTCATATTTGTTTACATCATTGCCAGCAAACGTAATTCTAACTGGAAATTAGTTGCACATTTCTGTTAGTCTCAAATACGAAGCACCGTTCATTAATTAGCCAACAAATGAGTTATATCGTCGTTTCACACTCATTTTCATTATTATTCTGGTGCCATAACTATAACTAGAAACATCATCCGATATTTAACTTTATCATTGGTGCAGTGAGTGAGTGTCTATAAGTTTATGACAAACTTTGATTAGCACCAGCTTTTATTATTAACTTCAGTCCATGATATGAAAGTAATGATTTGCAAGACATGCTAAAGAAATTCTATCAATTTTTTAGGTGAAAAATCACTTGGTGGAGGAGTAGTCAGTTAGTCACCATAATGACCAGTCTAATAGATGCGATTTTGCTGCTAGGTTATGCATGTTGTTTTATATGGAAAAGGAAGAAGAGAAAGTGTAAGAGGACACATTTGTCCGTATGTATAAAAAGCTTAAATTTGTGGTTACATCTTTCCCCCCTTCATTATAGAATTCGTGGATGCAGATACTTATTTTAAGTGAAAATAAAATATGAACAAAGAGGTGAAGTATTTTTTATTTCAGCAGCTTCAAATTTTCAAATAACAATGGTACTTTTAAATGATTTATTTAAATAAAATAGTTCAATAATTTATGATTTATATATTACATCTACTTTTGCAATTTTCAATTCAATTAAATATTCATTGATATGATGATATTTTTTGGGTTTATTTTTTTTTTCATTTCTCCATTTTTTTCTTCAATTCATTAATGATTAAAAGCTGCAAAATAAGTACTCATTAAGAGTACATTAATTCTACTTGATATATAACAAAAATGCATATATGTGCTTATGAATGATTCAAACCATTACACTGATAGTATATTCTTAGTCTTAAGTTGGTGTACATATACAACTAAGTTTAATTGGATTTCTGTTTTTTTGAATTACTCTCATTTGATCTTAAACTGTACTATAATTTTTATATTAAAATCTAACTTAAAATAAGTTTTAACAAATAATTTTATATTTTCTTACTGAACACTTTAACGGTATGTTTATCGTTTGGAATTCGGATTCGGGGACTATTAAATCCGAGTATAGTGAAGACAGATTTTGGGCAAATTGAATTTAAACGATGGGAAATCTCAGAAATGTTGTCAGCTTCAGTGAGCTTGAATCAATTCCTAAAAGCCTTGTTTTTACCGTGAACCTTGTGAAGCTAGACGTTGGGACAAATTTTGCTGATTTAAGGCCACTTCCCAGATCAAATTGGGAATTTGTAAATGCTTGAAATTTTGGATATATGTAGTAATCAGATTAAAGAATTTCCTCAATCATTCAAGTGTCTAATGAATCTTTGAGTGTTCCATCTTGCAACAACCTGCCTTTAATTTCAACTTGTGATAGCTTGTCTTTGGCCTTAATATGTTGTAGCTCATGTTTTGGCTAATCTTCGATATATATATTTTATCAACCTACGATGTCTAACTGCTCCAACCTGCAATGGCTTACGGTCATTAACTTGTGAAAGTTTACTTAAATTTCAACCTATGATGATTTATGGAGATCAACTTGTGATTGTTTTTTAAGTTTTCAACCTTCGATGATTTTGACCCGATCAACTTGCGATAGCCCAAATTTTTTGACATGCAATAACTTGTATATTTAGACATAACATTTACCTTATTTTATTAAAAAAAATTGTACTATAGTATAAAATTTTAATCGCTCTTGAACCCTTCTAAATTTATGCATTTAGCAGTTTCTTATCTTCACTATGTATTTTCCCCATTTTGTAATCCATGGTTAGATTGCTTTCTTTTTTCTATAATAGTTTCCTCACTTTGACCAGTTCTATACAAATCAGTTACTTCCTTAAATCTAATTTCTTTTGTAGAATCTAATTTCCTGGACCAATTTTCCATTTGATAACCCTTTACTGCTTGTATTATCATCACTTTGGTTGTTTTCCATATTATTTTTGCAGGTTGATTTGTGACTCGATCAATAAAACAAAGAGCTAGAGCCATCATTTTTTTAATATAAGATGCTATTGTATAGATGATTCTGGTAAACTCTATGTCCCTAACATGTTGCTTGGCCCTATATTCTTATTTATTTTACTACCATCGTTTTACATTAATTTTATTTATTGTCATTACTTTTATCTGCTGCCTTAAAAGACAACAATCTTAATGTGTTGGCTCAAATTGATCAATTTCTTTTAGGTATTTTTTTGTTTTGTATTTTACGTGGTATCCGAAAGAAGTTGATGGATTGTTTAAACTAACTCAGCTTTAAACTGGAAAATTACACATGAATTATGAACACTTCATAGAAGTTATTTATAGGTTTCTTTATACAAATACTTTTAAAAATAGTTATTATTTGGCTATCATTGCAATAGCAATGTATTGGTGACAGTGCAAAGAATCGCACTAGAACTATGATGTCAGTCTATAACTAATTTGAATTTGTTATGCACCAGAAAAGACAAAACAATTTCTTTGGCATCAGTCTCCTCTTAGCTTCAAAGACATATATAGGCTTGTTTGTTTTTCAGAGTTAAAAATTCATGTGCATGCATCATCGATACATAAGAGGAACACTGACACTGAAAAAGTAATATTTAAGAGTGAATGTTTGTTCCCTAGTTTCACTGGTTAGCAAATATTCGAGTGTTCATATGTCTTATGTTGAAAGTTTTTCAAAAACTTGTCAAATATGATCCGCTATGGTGGCAGGGCCCGGGGGGCGGTGAGGCCCGGGGGTGGCAAACCCCTAGGTGGGGTGTGGGGGCAACGCCCCCACTAAACAGTACATATTGTTTACTGTTGAATTTGAATTCAACAGCCAATGGTAACAATCGTTAGAAAAGGGTCACGACCGTTCAACCAACGGGCACCTGTTGACGAATAGACATTTCGCCTCTTATATAACAATATGTTCCCTCATTGCAGAGCTCACTTTCTTTCTTTCTCGAATTCTTTTATCACCATCATCATCAGATAACTTCTAAGTGCTTTTTATGATATATGCAAGTAATCATAATTTTCAATGTACTAATTCTGAAACTCAGCCCGTTTGAAACTAATATATGGTAAATTATACTTGTATGTAAATTATCCGGACTTGTATGTAATTCTAACTGTTGATAGTTATATTTGTGTATAGATGACTAACATTTTCGAAGTGAAGAACAACTGCATCGAATAACCGTCGGTAATTAAGTCATGAACAAGACTTTAGCTATTATGTATTAAAATATTTTATTTGTATTAGTTTGTGTAGACTTGTTTGTAAAAAATTGTGGTGTGTGGATTCACTTATTTTATCAAAATACTACTATTGAAATGATTATAGATATTATAATGCGTTGTGTGTACGCGATTAAGGTGAGTAAGGAGCAAGCACATGCTAAGTGCAATAAGAAAATGAATTCAAAAGTAGAAATGTGAACTTCTAACATGTGATGTCAGCAATGTGAGAAATATCATGTAATCAAAACGTATAAAAAAATCAGAATGTTTATTTGTGCTAGAATGTTTTATTGTTTACAACATATTTAGGGTTAATCAAGAGAGAAAGTCGACCTTTATACTTCATAAAATCTATAAAACTATTATTAAACTAGAAACTTTGGAAAAAAATTGTGCTTTCACGTACATAAATATCATTTTATAACCTGTGTACAAAAAAATTATTGCATAGAAATACATATATTCATAGATGAATCATTTCTCTATTTACTTATTTCTATCTTGTTTTCAATCATACGTTGTTAATTGTTTAATTTGTTTTTTAGTTTTTATATTGTTATAATAATATATAATATTTTGTATACCAGTTGTTATTTGTTGAAATTCATGAAAAACATAGACGATACATTTTATTTATAATTTGGACTATTCAACGGTCGGTTTTCTCCACCGTTGTACGGTAATACCAGTATTACAATTGTTTGCTGCGATATGAATGGTTTGCTACGTTAAAATAATAGTAGGCATGTTAATTACCTAAGGTTAGGCACGGTAATATGATAATAAGGTAATTTTGATAACACATCTATATACATCATTGGTCACGTTATATACCTATCGTAAGTCACAAGCTATTAATTGGTTATTGTTGGCCACAGACTTAACATTGGATTTGGCATATCAATGGAATTAGGTACAGTGATCATCAGACATAATATTATAATATATAGGCATATTATAAATAGGACTGGTACATATACATATTTCCTAAATATACCCAGGCCAACCCATAATATTAATATTGTTAATGACAATTATATATTAAATCCTGTACTTACGTTATTGTCAACCGTGATTAGGCACTATAAAAATTTTCCCATCCGTACACCGTTCATCTTCCTCTACAGTTTCCGAAACCGCATGATGCTGCTTCCCTCCACTGTTTTGCAGACCACCGCTCATCAGCTTTCGCCAACCTCCTACTGTTAGAGCACAACCAACAATGGCTTGTTCAGTGACTAAACAAGCCACGGATCAACCAGGTATGGCTTGTTTACTTCCCCGTGGCTAGTTTGGACTGGTTCGAATGGATTTTGTGGCTGGTTGACTGAACAGAGACTGGTTGGTAAAACAGCGATGATTTAGCCGTTATAAGTTTATAACGGCAAAGTCTTTGCCGTTTTATGTTTATAACGGCAAAGAGTTTGTCGTTATAAACAAAAAATAATTTTTTAACACGTGATGTTTGTTGTTTTGTTGTTTTCTAATACGTGATGTTTATAATGGCAACCAGCTGCTCCCTATTGATGTTTGCTGTTTTGCAAACTTTATTTGTTGATTCTTTTTTAATGTTATTATTTAAGTAGATTCGTGGCTAGTTTTTCTTGTTGGGTGCTACGTGGCTTGTTTAGTTGTAAAATAAGAGAGAGAACGAAGTGAACAAAACGGTTTGTTGGTTATGGTCTTACCACCACCACGATGTACCAGAATCGGCCGGACTACACTCCCTTTGCTACAGAGACTGACCCCCTCTCCATTGTGTTCTTCTCTTCTGTGCTCGTATAACATGTAGGAACTCGCTAACTTTCCCTAACATTGAAACCACTTGCTCCAATCACCTCCACTACACCGCCTTCACTACATCACCACTGTACGACGGTCACCACTCTCCACTCAGAGCCCAACACATTTGACTCGCCACATCTGATTGTCCACATACTTAGGTAGTGTTTGGTTTACCATTTTAAGTTTTGGGTTTTTGTCCATACAAAAATGTGCACAATGCATGTAAATCATGGAAAACAATAATTTTAGAAAACAAAGTTAACACACAAAATAAAAAACAACTTTTATCCATTTTTCATGTTTTGAGAAATGAAAGAAATATGGAGACCAAATCGTCATTTCATGATTGCTACATCCCCTCCGCGGTCCCCTCCATCTTTCTTTCATTCTACCATTCCTCCTTCTACACCTTTAAAGTTTTGTAATTAATTTTGAAAACTAAAAACCCAAAACTCATTTTTAACCAAACACACCCTTAAGTTCTCATTTCCAACTCCACCCAGCTCCTACAGCTTGTTCGTGTATTTTCTTCTTATTTTTCCATTTTGAAAGCCTACAGGCCATGCATCGAAACCCCCCTCACATTCTTTTCTCCTTTCCCACTCGAAATTTTGAAAGCTGTTGTGCCTTCCATGGTGGACAGACCTCCCCCTATTCACGAGAACCACATACCCAGTTCACCATCGCCTGTCTCCGACCCTCTAAAGCATTGCCAATGGCATACGTCTGACACTTCCTACCTCTCCGGTCCCATAGCAACCTCACTGTCTTCATTTCCAGTTCGGCGAAACTGGTTTTGACTTCCTCCTCGTTTTTAGTAGTGCTTCACCAAACCCAACACTCGCCGGCGTTCTGCTCCACACTCTTTATGTTTCATTTTATTTTTCTTTGTGGAAAATAGTTTTTATTTCGTGAAAGCATGTGGTATGATTTTCGAATGAAGAAAATAATGAGTACGAAGCGTTATTTATGGCTAAGAAGATCCTTGACGATCAGGTATTAGGCCAGTACCTCTGCAAAATAGGTTGGATTGGCATGATGTGAGAATACACTACGATGGAGAAAATGTTGCGTGATTTGAAAATACATAGATGGTGAAGATCTGCATGTGTATATTTGGGTTTGCTTTTTTCAGATATAGGGTAGCATATTAAATAGGCAGGCACTTAACATGTATATGAATTTCCATAGGTCCACATATAGAAATATAGGCTGCGTTTCCTTGTACGTTTGCATATGCTTTATTAAATTTTCTTGGGACTTAAGCAAATGTTTATGTTGCTTAGGTTAGGCAAATTCAAACTAGGTGCAGCGTTACAGGGTAGGGTATAGGAAAAAATTTCTTCCATTAATTCATTGAATGTGGGTAGGTTAGGGACTGCATCTCTCTGTACGTTGAAGGGTATGGGCATACATGTACTATTATTGACATAGGGGCATACACGTTGTACTCAGTTAAGTTGCTTCCGGTAGAAACTGGTTTATTTTATCATTTTAGCTTAGCGTTCAAGTCCCATTTATTTGTATTAAATATGGTTATTAAATTCACTGTTATCTGACATCGAACAGATACACTCCATCATATATGAAATCCCAAATGAAACGAAAATCAACACAATGCTATGTCTCGATGTTACGAACGCAATGAAATTAGTTTCGCTGAAAACGGATTTCATTTGCACAATGACGTTATTTGAGTTTATTGGTTCACCTTTAAATTTCACGCACCGACAAAACAACTCCGTTTAGCTCCAAGCTGGAAATATAGCAATAATTAATTATATGCATTCCAATAAAATCCATTTCATCGGAAATGGGGGTCGTTCGAAAAGAAAACAGTTTTAAGGCCTATAATATATCAATAAAATATATTAAAATTCTAAAACAATTCAGTTAATAAAAATATACCAATATTATCGTATATATTATTATATAACTTCAAAATAAGCTGATATAGATTCATAACCCAATATTCTATAATTTCTGGTTAAATGATATTCAAATTATATATATAATTCCTTTATATACATTAATTAAACGTTATCATTTATTAACGAATTCCATAGCGACTATTTGAAAATTTGAATTAGCCATAACTTGCTATCTATAATATGAAATCTCCATTTTTCTCTTTCATTAGAAATATATAATCAAATGGATTCAAACATTTCTTGTTTCACAGTGTTCCGACTTATATCGGATTCTGTATATTCAATTAAAGTTCAAATCGAAAATTTCGAATTACCGCGGCGTTTCGAGCTCGTTTTAATTATATTTTAAATATATACATTCAAACTACATTTTTGATCAAAAATTCGATATAAGATTCATTTATATCACCATATCAATATTTAAAGAGGATTTAAATATTTGTAATTAACGTTCAAAAATATGGGACGTTACAATATAGCCCGATCATTTGACTGGCACACTATGGGAGCAGGCAGGCTTTCAATTCTAACGCAACCTTTGAACTTGAGTTTTGTAAGGGAGGAGGCCAAGAGGAGCAAGGTCCAAGAATGACAACTGCTCGGAATAAACGGTTCATAGGGCAATACTCGATCACAAGGGTCTTCGAAGAACATACAACTGGAACAGAAGTATGAAATGAAGTCTCCAAGAGAAAGCATAGCCATGCAGGAGTTGGAAATGGAAAAGAAGTCTTGTTCTTTTCCTTCCAAGAGGGAAAGAATTAGTCCATTAGATGAAGGATGCAACGAGATACAGTGCAACAAAGACAAAGAACAATCAGGAAGTTCAACTACTGAAGAGTCTAGTCCCAAGAGATCAAACCTTGAAAGCTTGGAAGCCTATTTTAGGAACATGGCGGAGGAAACCATCAAAAACCTATTTGAAACCGAAAGGAATAAATCCTAAATGGGCATATTAGCGATATGAAAGAATGGCACCCTTTATTGACGAAATCGAGTATAATCATATTATCGCGTGTGAAAACCCCAACCATGAAATATCATGGAACTATTGACCCTGACGACTATCTCAATGCCTTCAATAGCCAAATGGACATCTATAATGCTTCTGGTGTTGTACGATGCCAATTATTTCCAATGACGCTTCAAAGGTCGGCTGCCAAATGGTATCGGCAGTATCAAGAGAATACCATCAATTCATGGAAACAGTTCTCTCATGAGTTCACAGTGCAGTTCTGCGTTTCCAAAGTCCCAGCCGTGGGCTATACGATCCTCGCAAATATAAAGCAAAAACCAGGAGAATCATTGAGTAGTTACTTGAATAGGTTTAAGGCCGAGGCCCTAAAACCAGAAAACATGAATGACCGAGAGAAGATCATCGCTGTTTATTCAGGTCTAGTCGAGAATACACCATTCTAGAAGGAGTTATATGTCCGTGGATGCAGACACTTGCAAGATTTCTATCTCTAAGCAGACAAATTCGTTTGCATGGATGAATTCGATTGTTCGAAAGGAAACTCCAACAAGAAAAGATATCTCAATGAAAATCCTAAGTCTCATTCAAACATGAAAAGAAGGGGCAGGGCCTCTAAGACTAAAAATTCAAACTCTGTTCACGGAAGCTGCTACAACTATGGATCAAAGGATCACTGTGCTAACCAATGTCGCGAGTCACGCACATGTCGCATTTGCCGGATCCCCGGTCACATAGCATCATCATGCCCCGTACTTAAGAAGGACAACTAGACATCATGAAGTTTGGGTAACATTTCTTTTCATTTAAGAAGTACATCAATGCATTTAGAGAATTCTCGAACATGTTTATAATTTTTAATATGTCAACACCCCCTACTTTGAGCTATATGCTAATGCGAGGTGTGTGCTCTCCCTTAAAGCGCTACAAAATCACGTGAGATGTGTTCTCGCCGCGAACTGTGTGTTTGCATCCGCGAGTTGTGTGCTTGCCCGCGAGTTGTGTATGTTAGGGATTTCGAAAAGGATCGTTAAGGCAAAACAAACAATAAGCGGGGTGAATAGTGTTTGTGAGGAATTAACTAAAATCTAAAACTTATGTTATAAACTATATGAATCAAACACTACAGAAACAATCACAGACACAGAATCAAACACAGATGCAAAATAAATAGAAATAAAAATGCAGAAAAGAAAAGAACACATCAGATTTTATATTGGTTTAGAATTGCTCCTACGTCCAGTCTCACGCAACGCTGGATTGCGTAGAGTCTTATTACTATATTAAAATCCAATTACAACCCTCCTTGATTTCATGACTACAAGGGATACCACTGTTTCCACCCACACACTTGAGCAAGTATACCTTCCTTGATTTCATGGCTACAAGGGATACCACCGATTACCCATCCTTGATTTCACAGCTATAAGGGATACCACCGATTACCCATCCTTGATTTCACGGCTACAAGAGATACCACAGATTACCCATCCTTGATTTCACGGCTACAAGGGATACCACCGATTACCCATCCTTGATTTCACGGCTATAAGGGATACCACCGATTATCACCAATACAACACAAAAAATTACAAACAGCCCTATAACTCTTCAATAGCACTTGATTCAAAGAGTAGAGAGTAAAGAGCGTATAGAGAAGAAGTTTGATTGAAACGGAATTGAATTCGGCAGAGTATAAGTGTAGAAATCATAAAAATGATTAAGAATAATGGTGTAATGGAAGAGGGTGAAGTTAGTGAAGAAGAGATGATTAAAAATTCGAATTCAAGCCCTTTTTATAGTGTATGAAAGGATGCCACGCTTCAGAACTGTCACAATTAGTGAAAAGATACTTCCTTTCAAAATTAAAAAAATGACAGTTATATGTCGACATATAGTTTTGGATCCATAGGAGAAATTTGATTTTTTTAATATTTTTGAAGTGTTTTGATATAAATATAATTCTGGAAATTCTTGAATTAAAATATAGTGTTATAAACTAATATTATAAAGTAGGAAATCATATGAAATTATGAATATGAACTATATAAACATATTCATAAAATTATAAAGTTTAAAACTATATAAATATAATGTAAAAACATAAATATATGAAACTTATAAAACTTTGAGATTGAAAACAAAAATTAAAATTATAAGGAAAATAGAAAGGATAGAAAATAAAATAGAGAGAAAATAAAATAGTGAGGATTGAAGATAGAATTTAAAAACAGAATTTGAAATGAACCTGGAGTGCTATTTAGAGTCTTAAATAAACTAGAATCTATTACTATATTCCTCTTGAACTCTTGAAATCTTGAACATTAATGAGTCTTGAAATTTCTCTGAACTCTGATTCTCTAATATCTTTAAGCTGCACAGTCTTTAATAATATTTCCTGTATATAAATCCTGCATATGTATATCTATATATATATATATCTATATATATATATATATTCAAAAGTGTTAGTATATACTTTATAATCAATTAATATTGAAACAAGGTTGTTGTCATCAAAACTCCATTCTCCAACATTGTATTCGCCCGCGAGATGTGTTCTCGCATCCACGAGCTGTGTGCTTACCTGCGAGTTGTGTACTCGCCCACGAGATGTGTTCTCGCATCTGCAAGCTGTGTGCTAGCCCGCGAGATGTGTTCTCGCCGCGAACTGTGTGTTCGAATCCTAGGCACGTACATCCTCTACCTACACACCATCCCGCGAAAGGGAATGAAAGCTCAAAGGGAGCACATGGCACCTACAACCTCTGCTTCAAATCAATTCAAAGCCCGAGGAAGTGGCTCATCAAATCAAATCAAAGCCCAAGGAAGTGGCTCGTCAATTCAAAAATAAATTCCAAGAAGTGGCTCGCAAATCAACTTAAAGCTCAAGGATGTAGCTAGTAAACTGAAACAAAGCCAGGAAAATGGTTCCCATGGCCCAGTCAACCATTTTGACAAATACCCGAATCTGGGTCTGTTCGGAACTTTCATCATTACCAGAAGTGGATATCTGGTCTTCTAATGTAAAAACTCGAATCTGGATCAGTCCGGGACTTTTATTATCGCCTAATGGAGGTATGAAATATGCAATCAAGGAAGTCTTTGGAAGAAAAGGCACTACATCAACAAAAGCCTCCAGAGGTGGACCCCCTAAAAGTTTCCAGAGACAGAAGCGCCAACAAACACAACCTCCCAGAAGAGGAGCATCAAACAAAGCTTCCAAAGAGAGAAGCCACAACAAACAAAAGCCTCCAAAGGTGGAGCACCTAGAATCTTCTAAAGAGAGAAGCAACATCTCCTATGATGGAGTGCTTGTCAAGTTAGGCCATAAATACTTGCATCTCTAACAATGGAGTTCCCTACGGGGGGGGGGGGGGGCTAAATATATCTACATCTCTGGCTAGCGGAGTTGCCCCTTATAAGGGGGCTAGTTAAGCATCTACCCATAAAGGGGCCTGTGTCGCTATCTTAGAGAGCATTCATTCATTTGCATATCCTGGGGGTTAGGATTAAGGTTAGGCGTGAGATACCCAACAACCAAATGATCAAACGGAACTATCTGCTGAATGGTTATATAATGAAACGATTGAAAGGAACTACTGCTGAATGACTATTTGGTTTAGGATAGGATTGGTTTATTTTCGAAGGCATTCCTCTACCTATGTGTCCGAGACGGTATTCCTCGGGATAGTTATGACTCTTTCGCTCGTGCGATTTCTCTGAGCCAAATTCTGAGGAATCTATGGATGCCTCAATATTAATTAGTTTTTCTCGCTGACATTAAAATTATATAAAAATACGCACACGAACAATCTCTAAATAATAATGATGACTCTATTTAATAGCTTCTTAATAGTATTTGGTAATTCTTTTAAAAATGTTCTTTAGCACTATGTGCTTAGCCTTTACGCTTGTTTTGCATGTGCTCCATTCGAAGTTTGATTTATGAGTGTGATGTGTACTCGCCCGAATGCTTACCTCGGGAATTTGCATGGTTCCTACTTTCCCAAGCGTAAGTCCTTGAGTCTTTATTATTTTTAGATATAAATTTAACTTTTCATGTACCCGAATATGAGTCTCGGGGTTATCGTGACTTCTGATTTGTATTTACCCAAGTATGAGTCTTGGGGCTTTCTGTATGATTTCTGGTTCAAGTTTACCCAAGTTTAAGCCTTAAGATTTCTTTATGATTACTAATTTTCGCTTACCCAAGTGTGAGTCTTGGGATTTCTCTATGATTTTTGGTTTATATTTACCCGAGTGTGAGTCTCGGGGTTGCCTTGACTTCTGATTTGTATTTACCCAAGTATGAGTCTTGGGGCTTTCTGCATGATTTCTAGTTCAAGTTTACCCAAGTGTGAGCCTTGGGGTTTCTCTATAATTTCTGATTTTTGCTTACCCAGGTGTGAGTCTTAGGGTTTCTCTATGATTTTTGGTTTCTATTTAACTGAGTGTGAGTCACGGGGTTGCCATGGTTTCTAATTTCAGTTTACCCAAGTATGAGTCTTGGGATTTCTATCTACTTTCAGATATGATATCTAACTTACTACTTACCCGAATGTGAGCCTCGGGGTTGCTACCATTCCCTGATTTCTATTTAATTAAGTATGAGTCTCGGGCTTTCTATATGATTTTTGATTTATGTTTACCCAAGTGCGAGTCTTGGGATTTCTATGTCATTTCTGGTTTCTACTTACTTGAGTGTAAGTCTCGAGGTTTCTGTAGGAGTTTCTGATTTCCATTTATCCAAGCATGAGTCTCGGGATTTCTAATTTCCTATGAACCTAAGCATGAGTCTCGGGGTTTCTACTAATTACAGATGGAAACTTCTGATATCTGATTTTCTATTTATAGGTTTTCATTTTCCTATCACATTCAGGTTTTCGAATTCCTATTGCATAAACTCATGCTTAAGCCTTAAAACTTTCATTCTTTGGTATTTCCTTATTTCCATATAAGATATTAATTGCTTTCTACCATATTCACATATGAGGTTCGAATATATCGATATTATTCCTAGATAAAAGTTCTCAGCAAAGAGCACAAATAGATACTACGGAGTTACCATCCGAAGTTTTCCAACAAGGATTATCATCTCATAGCACTTCGTACAGGGAGTTTTCTAAACTCATAGCACGTTTACCCCCGATATTTGCTACCATGAATTTTGGTCAAAATTATGTTAGACACGTCGTGGTTGTCAAACATTGTGGAAGAAATAACTCCTTTATTAATACATCATGCTTGTCAATACTGAGCTTCTAATTACCTATTTCAAATATCCAAATACAAACTTTTGGATTTTCCATTTCACATTTCTAATGGTAAATTCTTGATAGTGGATTGTTCAGGTAACAATGATGAGTTCTTCATTCACCATTGCTAAGAGAATGCTAGACTTTAAATTATAAAATTCCACATGAATGCATATTATTTTTTGCACACTAGGGTTCAAAACTCGCAAGTTGTATTCAAACTCTTTCCACTAGCTAAGTTCATGTTCCCCTCTCGCATTAATATTCTGGGAAATACAGAACTAATGCCAAAGATTTGTAACACCAAGAATTTTTGAATAATCAAATTAACTAAATTTAAGAATACTTAATTTCAAATGTGGGAATTAAGGGAAACGGGTTGCGCCATTGCGTTCGTCTCAGAATTCTTCTTGATATAGAGTCCGAGTGTGCGTAAGACGGACAACATATGAAGGAGAGATGGACGAACGAAGTTAGGCGGAAAAACCAGAAGAAGAAGAAGAGAAAAAATGCACTGGCGCACTTGGGAAGTGCGCCAGTATAAAAATACACTGGCGCACTTCCCAAATGCGCCCAGGCTGAGCAGAAAGCCTACACAGCTTTCTGGTGTGATCTGATCCACACTGTGACTCATTGCTGAGTCCTTGCTGAGTCATTAGGGCTGACTTGTCACCCTATCCTGACTGAATGGTTTTGATTAACCCTAGGAGCATCCGACGGCTCAAATTAAATTGAAATTCTATATAAACATGGGTAGACTCAAACCCTAAAATCAAATCAAAATTAGATCAGTGGTCGTCATGTTGTCACTCCAAACCCTAGAGTAGCCGCCACCAACTAGAAGCAAATTAAAGTTCAAATCAAATCAAAGTCTAATCTCAACAACGAAATTGTCTACAACAAGGGAACGCTAATCAATTACAGAATTCAGATCCCAGAACTCAAGACCCTCTTTTTCTGTGAGTTCTAGTCACTTTTAGGTTCAAATAGATAAAAGTGAATTGTGGTAGACTATGATTTGGGTATATATTATTTGTAGTTATGCAGGTTTATTGTTGTTGTGGATCATGAAATTATACAAGTTCATTGTTGTTGTGGATCATGAAGTTATACAAGTTTATTGTTGTGGTGAATCATGAATTATGCAAGTGAAATTCGTAAACCTATGCAAGTTACCTATGCAAGCTATTATGTTGCGAATTCATGAATCTATGCAAGTTGTTATCATGAACCTATGCAAGTTGTTATGAGATCATGCAAGTTAACTATGCTAGTTATTGTGTGATGAATTCATTAACCTATGCTAGTTGTTATGTTATGAATCATGAACCTATGCAAGTCACCTATGCAAGTTGTTATGTTTTGAATCATGAACCTATGCAAGTCACCTATGCAAGTTGTTATGTTGTGAATCATGAACCTATGTGAGTTGTTGTGAATCATGAACCTATGTGAGTTGTTAATTATGTTGTTAATTCATGAACCTATGCAATTGTTATGTTGAAATTCATGAACCTATGCATGTTGTTATGTTGCAAAATCGTGAATATATGCAAGTTGTTAATTATGTGATGAATCATAATTATATGCAAAGTTATCATGTCATTTTCCCTAGTTGTCATGCTTATGCCAAAAATTGTACTGAAAACAATCACCTTGTCATTCCCTTTATTTTATTGTTATGGCGAGGCTACCTTGTAGCCTCGATGACGCCAAAAACGCAAACAGTTACGCTAGTTAAGAAACGGGGAAAAGGGGAATTTGTAATAGGCATAATATACATAGTGTTTATGTAAATTGGGCACATGATTCTAGTAGGGAAACATATAAATAATTTCCTATTATGACATAGGTAAAGTTGAGTAAAAATGGTATAATTTGAATATGACCATTTATGGATAGGAAATTCAAATTGTTAATAAAATAGGTATTGACACCTATAAAAAGGAAAGGATTAATTAATTAACTTAATTAATCAAAAGAGGAATGTTTAAGCAATTAAAATCTGAAAATTTAATTAACACTTATGAAATGAGGTTAGGTTACATTAGTGGTGGAAGTCTGCCCGGACCCGACCGGCATATCCAGTAGCCACTAATGTTGAACCTAATGTGAGAGGTCTAAGTGTGTGAATACGACTCGGGCTAAGACACGAGGTTAGATCCAACTGTGGGATAAGACTGCCCGGACCCGACCGACATATCCAGCATCCACATGTTGTAGGCCTAATGTGGGAGGTCTAGCCCAATATAACCAAAATTGGACATGGTAATAAGAAAAGACTACTTAACCTAACTTAATACATGTGGACTGTATGATGATAGGCATAAGTTAGGTTTAAGTAAAATGAGTTGGATAGTGGGTGGATTAAGTACAACTGATGGGTAAGTGGGTAATATTAATATATATATATAGGCCCACAAACTTAACCATTAAATAAATAGGATTAAATCTGTGGGAGGGTTAAGTACAACTGATGGGTAGGTTGGTAATATTAATATATATAGGCCCACAAACTTAACCATTAAATAAATAGGATTAAATCAGTGGGAGGGTTAAGTACAACTAAAGGGTAGATGGGTAATATTAATATATATATATAGGCCCACAAACTTAACTGGATAAAAAGGGTTATGTAATTAAAGACACCTAATGGTATACATAACCGGGGAAAAATAGTAAAGTTATGTATTAAAGACACCCTTAGGGGTATGCATAACTAATGGGAATAGAAAGAGTTATGTATTAAAGACACCTATAGGTAAGCATAACCGATAGGTAGATTAAGGGTTATGTATTAAAGACACCTATAGGTACGCATAACTGGTTGAGGGCTATGTAATTAAAGACACCTTAGGGTATACATAGTCAGTAGAAAACCTAGTGGGGATCCAAGACATAGGGGAGAGCTTGTATCGTGTTGTGTGGGACCCATTTCAGTCAGTAACCCGGAGGGGTATTTAAGTAAAGAACTCCATACTAGGCGGGGAAGGGGCACGCTTACTGATTGATTGTAAGAGATCCAAAACGAGACGGATGGTGTGGGCGGCGCAAACCGACCGGAGGCATGTGCGTGCATGGGCCGGGTAGAGGGGGACAAGACGACCGTGACACCAGTAGGTATAACTGTGCACACCTTGGGTTGCCACTTTAGGGAAGTGGTACCCTTTAGTTGTGGGACCAGCACAGGGTATCTACAGAGTAGGGAGCCGATCGATTAGGGTAGTGGTTAGGGTATACCCGGACGTATGCCCTAAGTCTACCAATTTATAGTAGGAGGGTAGTGGGTACGACTAGTTGGGATAGGAGCAGGCGGCACCTATGACAGCAGCTAGGAATACACGAAACTACCACCATCATTATCGTTATTATGGTTAGCAGAATGGATCATCCCATCTTGATTTTACTAGTAATAGTGCAGAGTAGTTTGTAGTGAAGCATACATCTTACCTTGTTTGTCCTGTCATACCTGCCATCTGTACCGTGAATCCTCTTATCCACTTTGTATGCCTGTCATGTTTACCTTTATTTATTTACTGGCTAAAAGTTACTGGACTCACCAGACGTATGTCTGACCTAGTTTGTTTCACCTATTTTCTTCCGTCCCCCCCTCCCCAGGTTCTCAGGGAGGAAACACCCAGGTTTAGTCAGAATTTGGATATCATCTTCTAGGAGCCACTTCTGAAGTATGGCTCGAGTCTCAATTACGTATATAGCTTTCTCTTTAATATGGGGAATGATGTTTTTCTTTTAAATACCTATGTACTCTGATAATGTAAGACAGAAGTGTTTTGTAGTAATGATTTATGACTCATGGTATTATGTAACGAAGTATTTTGGTGATTTAATAAAGTTGTTTATTTTCCAATGCAAAATTTTTATATCTGTCTTGTGATATTCTGTGTCTGTTTACCTAAAACGATCCACTGAAGTTTAGGCATTCCCTTTGTGAGTGATCTTAATCGAGGTGGGGTGTTACACTAGGTATCAAAGCTGAAGGTTACTAGATTAGATAAAAGTTTTGAAAATATTTTTTTCAAAAAGGTTTTAAAAGAAAGTATTTTCAAAAAGGAAAGCCTGTTTTGAAAAAAAAAATTCCCCAAAGCCATATGTCTATCTTCTGATTTTCTGTTTAATCCTTGTTTTCCTTATTTTCTGAGTCTCCGGGGCTCCTGGCTTTCTGGGAGGTAACCTCATCGCGACATGGTCCCGTAGGCATGACGAGACTATGGCGTCTGTCGAAGGGCAAAGAAATGCCTAACTTCCATCTATAACCGTAGTTATTCCAGCTACGGCTAATCCTCTTTCGGGCTTCGTAGGGTTTTCCGCGCGATGGGGGCAACTTTAGAGAAAGACTTGTTGACATGTAAAAAGGTTGGTTGTTTTCGGTGCCATGAGACAGGACATCTGATCTAGGATTGCCCAAGAAGGCAAGGGCAAAGGGTAGAATCTTCTAGAGGGTAGGTGGATGCTCTCGTGGCATATGGATAGAGATAGGAAAAATTTATGTGAAAGGTTTAATTTCCTTATCTGATTATGAAGTTAAGATTCTTTTGGATTCTGGCATTGAGACTCTGCATTTTAATACTAGTCTTATTTCTGATCCCGTAGTTGTTTCAAACCCTTTTGGTGGTTCGGCTCATTTATTGGTGATTTGTAAGGGGTTGAAATTATCTATGTTAGGCATCAAAAATTTGAATGTGACATTTGTGTGCTCAATTTTATGGGCTATGGGTTGGTTCTAAATGGACCAGCTTTCTATGTAGAGGGTCGTTTTAGATTTTGAGAGGAGGGTCGTTAAGTTTCTAACTTGTCATGGGAAGACCCCCAAAGTTTCTTGTAACCCGCAAGGGTCTGTTATGCTTAGCTTTCTGAGAATCATTCTGTAATCTGGTCTGTACAAGTAGTCTGTAAGTATTTGAATATTTCTGAAGGATAGGGGTTTCTACTCGAAGCATGAAGTAGATTTCCAGTTTTGGCATTGTTTAATGGGGGTAATTCTCTAAGTGTCAGTCTGATGTTGATTTCGGTCCTCGGGGCTGAAACTTAGGGAATTATTCTCTTAACCGATGTCAAATGGGAACAGAGCTTTTGTTTTAGTTATATCATTTGTTTGTATCCCATCAACCGAATCTTCGACCTTTAGATAGGAAATCCATGGATGTAAACATGTGTTTGAGACATGTTATGTTTGATGGTTGCAAGTGGATGCAAGTGTTTGCTAGTGGTTGCTCGTGGATGCATTTACACATAGGCACTAGATTGGCTCAAATCACTTTCATATTGCATATAAAAATGTGTGCGTATTTAGGGTAATGGATGTATAATGGTTGTGTTATCATATGGATGCTGCATTTTGATGAATGGTTGTGCACGCATGAAGAGATAATATGTATCAAATAGGAAAATTGCATACATGTTGGACTCATAGCACTAACATAATTCGCATTAAGGAGGTCAACTGAATCAGTGGACCGCCTAATCTTTGCATTAGATAAGGAACATATACACACACTTTTGCATATGTTCATACAACATTAGAAGTTTTCTAAGGACAATGGATGCTTGTGGATGATGGTTGAGTAGATGGGTGATTGGACGGTAGGACACATTCTTCTTAACTTGAAGATTTCGGGGACGAAATCCTTTAAGTACGGGAGAATGTAACACCCTGAATTTTTGAACAATCAAACTAACTAAATTTAAGAATACTTAATTTCAAATATGGGAATTAAGGGAAACAGGTTGCGCCATTGCGTTCGTCTCGGAATTCTGTTTGAGATAGAGTCCGAGTTTGCGTAAAACGGACACCATATGAAGGAGATATTGACGAATGAAGTTAGGCGGAAAAACCAAAAGAAGAAGAGAAAAAAATTGCACTGGCACATTTGGGAAGTGCGCTAGTACAAAAATACACTGGCGTACTTCCCATGTGCGCCCAGGCCGAGCAGAAAGCCTGCACAGCTTTCTGGTGTGATCTGATCCACACTTTGACTCATTGCTAAGTCCTTTCTGACTCTTTGCTGAGTCATTAGGGCTGACTTGTCACCCTATCCTGACTGAATGGTTTTGATTAACCCTAAGAGCATCCGACGGCTCAAATTAAATTGAAATTCTATATAAACATAGGTAGACTCAAACCCTAAAATTAAATCAAAATTAGATCAGTGGTCGTCATGTTGTCACTCCAAACCCTAGAGTAGCCACCACCAACTAGAAGCAAATTAAAGACAACACTTCAAATCAAATCAAAGTCTAATCTCAACAACGAAATTGTCTACAACAAGGGAATGCTAATCAATTACAGAATTCAGATCCCAAAACTCAAGACCCTCTTTTTCTGTGAGTTCTAGTCACTTTTAGGTTTAAATAGATAAAAGTAAATTGTGGTAGAGTATGATTTGGGTATATGTTATTTGTAGTTATGCAAGTTTATTTTTTTTGTGGATCATGAAATTATACAAGTTCGTTGTTGTTGTGGATCATGAAATTATACAAGTTTATTGTTGTGGTGAATCATGAAATTATGCAAGTGAAATTCATAAACCTATGCAAGTTACCTATGCAAGCTATTATGTGGCGAATTCATGAATCTATGCAAGTTGTTATCATGAACCTATGCAAGTTGTTATGAGATCATGCAAGTTACCTATGCAAGTTATTGTGTGATGAATTCATGAACCTATGCTAGTTGTTATGTTATGAATCATGAAACTATGCAAGTCACCTATGCAAGTTGTTATGTTGTGAATCATGAACCTATGCAAGTCACATATACAAGTTGTTATGTTGTGAATCATGAACCTATGTGAGTTGTTAATTATGTTGTTAATTCATGAATCTATGCAAGTTGTTATGTTGAAATTCATGAACCTATGCAAGTTGTTATGTTGCAAAATCATGAATCTATGCAAGTTGTTAATTATGTGATGAATCATAATTATATGCAAAGTTATCATGTCATTTTCCCTAATTGTCATGCTTATGCCAAAAATTGTACTGAAAACGATCACCTTGTCATTCCCTTTATTTTATTGTTATGGCGAGGCTACCTTGTAGCCTCGATGACGCCAAAAACGCAAACGGTTACGCTAGTTAAGAAACGGGGAAAAGGGGAATTTGTAATAGGCATAATTTACATAGTGTTTATGTAAATTGGGCACATGATTCTAGTAGGGAAACATATAAATAATTACCTATTATGACATAGGTAAAGTTGAGTAAAAATGGTATAATTTGAATATGACCATTTATGGATAGGAAATTCAAATTGTTAATAAAATAGGTATTGTCACCTATAAAAAAGGAAAGGATTAATTAATTAACTTAATTAATCAAAAAAGGAATGTTTATGCAATTAAAGTCTGAAAATTTAATTAACACTTATGACACGAGGTTAGGTTATATTAGTGGTGGAAGTCTGCCCGGACCCGACCGGCATATCCCGCAGCCACTAATGTTGAACCTAATGTGAGAGGTCTAAGTGTGTGAATACGACTCGGGCTAAGACACGAGGTTAGACCCAACTGTGGAATAAGACTGCCCGGACCCGACCGACATATCCAGCATCCACATGTTGTAGGCCTAATGTGGGAGGTCTAACCCAATATAACCAAAATTGGACATGGTAATAAGAAAAGACTACTTAACCTAACTTAATACATGTGGACTGTATGATGATAGGCATAAGTTAGGGTTAAGTAAAATGAGTTGGATAGTGGGTGGGTTAAGTACAACTGATGGGTAGGTGGGTAATATTAATATATATAGGCCCACAAACTTAACCATTAAATAAATAGGATTAAATTTGTGGGAGGGTTAAGTACAACTGATGGGTAGGTGGGTAATATTAATATATATAGGCCCACAAACTTAACCATAAAATAAATAGGATTAAATCAGTGGGAGGGTTAAGTACAACTGAAGGGTTGGTGGGTAATATTAATATATATATATAGGCCCACAAACTTAACCGGATAAAAAGGTTTATGTAATTAAAGACACCTAATGGTATACATAACCGGGGCAAAATAGTAAAGTTATGTATTAAAGACACCCTTAGGGGTATGCATAACTAAGGGGAATAGATAGAGTTATGTATTAAAGACACTTATAGTTAAGAATAACCGATAGGTAGATTAAGGGTTATGTATTAAAGACACATATAGGAACGCATAACTAGTTGAGGGCTATGTAATTAAAGACGCCTTAGGGTATACATAGTCAGTAGAAAACCTAGTGGGGATACAAGACATAGGGGAGAGCTTGTATCGTGTTGTGTGGGACCCATTTCAATAAGTAACCCGGAGGGGTATCAAAGTAAAGAACTCCGTACTAGGCGGGGAAGGGGCACGCTTACTGATTGATTGTAAGAGATCCAAAACAAGACGGATGGTGTGGGCGGCGCAAACCGACTTGGGACATGTGCGTGCATGGGCCGGGCAGAGGGGGACAAGACGACTGTGACACCAGTAGGTATAACTGTGCACACCTTGCGTAACACCCCGTGAATTCTATAACGTTAAGCTTCACAAATTAAAGTGTAATTAATTCTAAATAAAAGAATTAAGGGAAATGGGTTATGCCATTGCGTTCGTCTCGGAATTCTGCTTGAGATAGAGTCTGAGTTTGCGTGAATCAGACTCCGTATGAAGAAGTTATGGCCTTCGGAAGTTTCAGAATAAAATTTAAATTCAAACAGCTCAGTTTAAAATTCAAAATTCGAATTTCTGGTTAAACTGGGCTGGGCAGGAAAATTCCCGCCGAGAGACCAGGTCGACCATGGTGTCGACCTGGCCTCCCCAGGTCGACCATAGTGTCGACCTGGGTGTCGACCTGCCAGTCGACCTGCCTGGTCGACCTGGCTGGCTAGGTATGGCTCTGGTTCGAATTTCTGTGGCTCTGTGTGTCACTAGGGTTGACGTGTCACCTCTTGATTGGCTCTTTGAACTTTGTATGGCCTAGATTCCTCCTGTCTTCATCTGGCGGCTCAAAACAATTTAAAAATCTATAAATACACCCTAAGTCTCAACTGAAAATTCACACAAAAAAATAAGAAGGGAGTCGTCATGCTGCCAGGGAGGAATTGAACATAGCCGTCAAGAGGGAAAAGCCTAGAGACGAATCAAATTAAGAAGAAGAACAAAGTTTAATCAAATTAATCAACGCAACGTTAGTCTACCCATAGGAGCGCATCTCAATTTCAGAATTCAGAATCCAGAATTCAAGATTCTGCATTCGTTGTAAGTATAGCGACCTTTCAGAATATGAATAAAAATTGTGATGTGATTCGATGTAAATGAAAATAGAATTGTGTTGTTGTATGAATATGATACAAATTCTGTATTGTAATGATTCTATCATGACTTGTGTATTGATGTTTGTGGCATAAATTGATTGATGCAAGCCTATTGAACAATTGTATATGAAAACAATGGCACTTGCAAGTTTGTGGCAAAAACTAGAAATTTATCCCTTTATGTTTATGTCGATGGCATGGACTATATACAATCCCCTAGTCTAAGTTAGAATTTATGTAAACATGTTATAGACCTTTTATGCCTACATGACCCAAAATATATGATATCATTCTTATGTTTATTTGGAAGTATAATTGGATCTTTGTTAAGTATCGTTTGGGTTACATAAACTATGCAAGTTCATGTTGAAATAGGCTATATGATTAGATGTTAAAATTGGACATTTTGGTGAATATACAACATGCTAGTTTTGTGGTTGACATTATGCCAAGTTAAACATGTTTTAATACAAGTTTGTATAAGCCTAAACTATGCCATTTCATATGTCACCTACTTAGTTATACATTGATTTGAATGCAAGTTCACATGACCCATATTATATGTTAGTTGAATCGCTAAGTTGCAAGTTCATGCGCCACACACCTTTATGTATTACATGTTCTTGATTTCCCCTTTTTCTCACGTTTATAAAGTTGGGCTGAAGTGTGACAAGCCCAACATATGTTATAATGTTGCGAACAAACGGGGGTAATAACGTTGGGTGTAAAACATTGAAAATATATGTTGGCATGTTTGGCACATGCCAACGACAATGACATTTAAAGCGGTATGAATTGTTATACCCAAGAATAAAAGACATGACATTTACATATATAATTGAGAAGTAATAAAATATGTAAACTTAGAAAACATGATATGTTTAACCCGAGGTTGGATTGAGTTGTGATGTAAACCTGCCCGGACCCGCCGGGCTATCCAGTAGTCACAACAATACCTATACAATGTGGGTGGTTAAGCATTGAGCCCAATAATGACCCGAGGTTAGACTGAGCTACGGTGTAAACCTGCCCGGAACCGACCGGCACATCCAGTAACCGTAGCAATACCTGTCTAATGTGAGTGGTCTGGTGCTCCTAAGAGGCTAAGGACAGATGGTAGGGTTAAGTCAACTATAACACTTAACCAAATTCAACATGTTAACAAGAATTGATGGGTGGGGTTAGGTAAATACAGACACTTAACCACTTAACATGTTTGACTAGAAAATCCTGGTAACGAGGGACCCGTTTCAGCAGTAACCCAAGTTAGGTATCATGGTACCCTGAAACTAGGCAGGGTGGGGCACGATTACTGGGCTGATTGTAAGCGGTCAAACGACGGCGGTGGGTGTACAGTGTAGGTCTAACGGGGTGCGGGCGTGCACACACTTCGGAGCAGACAACCAGGGCACTGGGGACACCAGTAGTATAACCTATGCCTTCTAGAATTTGTGTCGGGGCCGCCACCATGGGTCTTGATACACCCCATGGTGGGACCAGCATTGGTATCTACAATTCTTGGGGGCCGTATGACACATGTTAACGCAAGTAGGAGCCGATCTTTGGAAAATGGGGATCACTTCACCCTCAACATGGGGTGCCAGTTGGAATAAACTCAAGTAGGTGCAGAGATATTGTATGGGTGCGATAGTACATTCGGCACTTCCTTAGCTTGTGACACTTTCCTATTTTCAGTATATATCTATCATGCCCTTTTCTTATTCATATACTGAAGAGTTACTAGATTTACTCAGGCTTTATGTCTGACTCTATTTTCTTTTCGTCTTCTTTTCTTTCGTTCCCCCCCTAGGTCCACAGGGAGGAAACAGCTCAGCTCAGTCAGACTCTTTACAAGCTCCAAGACCGTAGATGTATGATTTGGATCTCTTTTGCTCGGATTATGGCTTTGGATATCACTATGGGGATTTTTGTCACATTATTTATGTTTTATGCTTCTTTAATCATCAAGACAGTTATGAGGTTGTAATGATGGAAGTATTTTGAGACAAATATGGAAATGTTTTGTTGGAACACGTATTGATGAAATAAAAGTCTGTTTGGTTTCCGCTGTTTAAAATATGTGTATTTATAGCTGTCTTGAGTTTATCTGTGGCTTTTACTTATAAACCTCCACCAAAGTTAAGGCATTCCCTTTGTGAGTGACCTTAACGGAGGTGGGGTGTTTCACTTGGTATCAGAGCATAGGTTTACCAGATAAGATAAAAGTTTTTGAAATTGTTTTCAAAAAGAAAGTTTAAAGAAGAATTTTTCAAGAAAAAAAGTGTTATGTTTATAAAAAGACAAAATCTCCCAGAGCCATGTGCCCTATCTATCTCTCTCTATCCTTCATTTTGAATTTTTCCTTTCTGTTTCAGCATGTCTGGAGACCTTATCCTCCCGGAAGGAGTGCCGATTCCCGGCTGGTTTAGGAGGTACTTAGAAGCAAGGGCCAATGGCGCGAGCCCAGCAGACATCCCTCCTCCAGTGGCCGCGGTTCCTCCTCCTCCTCCTCGTGGAAATGCCTTCGCAAAAACATGTAGAGACTTTAAGGCTATGGGTGGAAAAGACTTTTATGGGACAGAGTCCTATGTAGGAGCAAGAAACTGGCTAAAGGAGACTGAGGTGTTTGTCATCTTCGGAGTTGATGACAGACAAAAGATACAACTAGCGGTATGGTTGCTTAAGGATGAAGCTTCCTATTGGTGGGAAATTACCAATGCACAGAGGGCGGTGGAAACATGGGAAGATTTTAGGATAAGGTTTGAGATGAAATTTCTCTCCCAAGCTGAAAGAAGCCTGCAAATGGAGAAGTTTCTAACTCTGAAACAGGGGAGCATGACGATTAGGGAATATGTTAATCAGTTTAATCAGCTGGCCAGATTTGGTCTAGACTTAGTAAACACCCAACACAAGAAGGCGCTTCGCTTCGTCAAGGGTTTGAATGAGCCTCTACACAGCCTTGCTATGACCCATGTATTCACGGGAGCGACTTATGAAAGCTTGGTGGACATGGCGTTGCTACACGAGGAAGACCACGGCAAGAAAGAAACTAAGGGGGGAGAGAAGAAAGAGGGTCTATAAGCAAAGAAAACAGACTTCAAGAAAGGAGGGAAGAACAATAAGCCCCGTGAGAAGAGAAGGTGCAATTTCTGTGGCATTGTGGGACATATATCAAAAGACTGCCGAAAAAGGAAGGCGAAGATGAGTGGTTGCTTCCATTGTGGAGAGACTGGGCACCAAGCTAAGGACTGCCCAAAGAAGAAAGGGCAGGGACAGAAAGTCGGATCCACTTCAGGGGGTCAGGTTCATGCGCTAGTGGCACCTCAGCAGGAACGAGGTAGTAATATTTCTGTAGAAAGTGTTGTCTATCTTTATGATCATCTAGTTCGTACACTTTTTGACTCTGGCGCATCACACTCTTTTATTTCATCTGCCTTAGTAGAATCTCTGCATCTAGACACTAGTATGGTAGAAGATCCCTTGGTAGTTTCAAATCCAATTGGGGGCTCCACTTACTTGTCAATGGTTTGTTTGGGTTTGAAAATCTCTATTCTCAGCGTTGAGTTTAGTTGTAATGCCTTTGTCTTGGGCTTCTCGGGATATGGTTTGATCTTAGGCATGGACTGGTTATCCAGTAATAGTGCCATTCTTGATTGTGAGAAAAGAGTAGTTAGACTCTTAACTCGGCTTGGTAACACTCTAGAAATTTCTTGTAATCCCTTGAATGTTGTTATGCTTAGTTATCTAGAGTCGCTTGATGCTTCTGATGAAAATTTGCAATCAGTAAGAGTAGTCCGGGAATATCCGGATGTCTTTGAGGAGGTGAAAGGCTTACCTCCGAGGCGGGAAATAGACTTCCGCATATATCTTGTAGATAACGCAAAGCCTGTAGCTTTACCTGTCAGACACATGGCTCCAGGGAGAGAAAGGAGCTCAGTAAGCAGATTAAAGAACTTCTCGAAAAGGGGTTCATTAGACGGAGCATTTCGGAATGTGGTGCTCCAGTGGTGTTCGCAACCAAAGCGGACGGTTAGCTTCGCCTTTGCGTCGACTATAAGGAGTTAAACAAATTGACCAAGAAAAATAGGCACCCTCTTCCCCGAATCGATGATTTGTTTGGTCAGCTTGTTGGTGTGACGGTCTTCTCCTAACTTGATCTGGCAACTGGGTTCCATCAGCTAAGAGTATCTAAAGACAGTATTGATAAAATGGCGTTCAGAACCCCAGACGGTTTCTTCGAGTGGCTTGTCATGCCTTTCGGCTTGACAAACGCACCCGCTTATTTCATAGACCTAATGAGCAGGGTGTTCAGAGAATTCCTCAACAAATTTGTGGTTGTCTTCGTAGATGATATTTTAATCTTCTCAAAGAGTGAGGAAGAACATGCTCAGCATCTGAAAGAAATCATGGAAACTCTTCGAGCCCATCAACTAAAAGCCAAATTCTCCAAGTGTCACTTCTGGAGAAAAGATGTAAGATTCCTGGGGCATATAGTGTCCAAAGAGGGGTTGGCCGTGGACTCCGCGAAAGTGGTGGCAGTGCAAGATTGGAAGACACCAAGAAATGCAACCGAAGTTCGAAGCTTTCTTGGGATAGCCGGTTTTTATCGAAAGTTTATTAGGGATTTCGCGAAAATCTCAGCCCCACTCACAAGGCTAACAAAGAAGAATCTGGCGTTCACTTGGGATTTGGATTGCGAGTTTGCTTTCCAACGATTAAAAAGGGCTCTCACAACAGCCCCAGTTCTGACTTTGCCAGATGGAAGCAAAATGTTCACAGTATACACGGATGCATGTGGAACGGGACTAGGCGTTGTTCTAATGCAAGAAGGAAGGGTAGTAGCTTATGGCGGAAGACAATTGGAAGTTCATGAAAAGAACTACCCAACCCACGATCTTGAGTTAGCCGCCATCGTCTTTGCGCTTAAGTCTTGGCGCCATTATCTCCTAGGTGAGAAGTTTGAATTATACACTGACCTAAATTGTTGAAGTATCTCTTCTCGCAGAAGGATCTTAACTTGAGGCAGCAAAGATGGATGGAGTTTCTTGCCTCGTATGACTTTGAAATTTAATATACTCCCGGCAAAGGCAACGTAGTAGCAGACGCGTTGAGCCGAAAGAAACAGACCTTAAGCCCACTCTTCGTAGAGAGGCAAAGCTTGGAGTATATAGCCAGTTTTAACTTTAGGCCTTCCTCGGATTTTGTACCGGGTTTGTTAGCATCTCTTGAAGTACGCCCTACTCTCTTAGACTCAATAGGGGCGGCACAACGTAAAGACCCTCAGCATGTGGATGTGATTGATAAACTTATTAGGGGTGAGACTTCTAGTCACCTCAGTAGATACGCCATCGATGATAAGGGTTGGTTGAAGCGAGATGGAAGACTATGCGTCCCACAGGCAAGGGAGTTGACAAAGAAGGTTCTCGAGGAAGCGCATCATTCCAAGATGACTATACTCCCTGGCGGTGATAAGATGTACAAGGATATAAAAAGGACTTTCTTTTGGAGCGGCATGAAGCAAGACGTGGCAGATTTCGTCTCTAAGTGCATGACCTGCCAACGGGTCAAAGCGGAACAGAAGAAACCTGGAGGACTACTTCACCCTTTAGAGGTCCCACAGTGGAAGTGGGATAGCATTTCAATGGACTTCATTGACGGACTGCCTAGGTCGAGAAGAGGCAATACTAGCATTTGGGTAATAGTGGATAGGCTTACTAAAAGCGCCCACTTTATACCTATCAAGAGTAGAAGGACTGCCTCATCTCTAGCATCTCTTTATCTCAAGGAAATAGTTTGACTCCATGGGATACCCTCCAGCATTGTTAGTGACCGAGACCCTATCTTCACAAGCGAGTTTTGGCGGAGTCTGCAAGAAGCTGTAGGCACACAGTTATGTTTGAGCACGGCCTATCACCCCCAAACTGATGGCCAGACGGAAAGGGTGAATAGAGTTTTAGAGGATCTTTTAAGACTTTGCGTTCTTGACTTTGGAGGGACGTGGGAGGATCACCTTCCTTTAGTGGAATTTTCCTACAACAACAGCTACCAAGCTACCATCAGTATGGCGCCCTTCGAAGCCTTGTATGGAAGACCGTGCAAATCACCAACTTGTTGGTGGGAGTCTACAGATAAGCTTATACTTGGGCCAGACATGATTCGAGAGACTTCGGAGAAAGTGGACTTGATACGTAGGAGAATGAAGACTGCCCAAGACAGACAGAAATCCTACGCCGACAAAAGAAGGACCGACCTTGAGTTTGAGGTTGGGGACAGGGTTTTCCTTAAGGTATCACCTTTAAGGAACGTCGTTCGTTTTGGATCCGCAAGAAAGCTAGCACCAAGATTTGTAGGACCATTTTCTATCATCGAGAAGGTTGGGAAGATGGCCTATAGATTAGAGCTACCCGAGAGACTGGCCGGAGTTCACAACGTCTTTCATGTTTCTCACCTCCGGAAGTGTTTTCATGAGTCTGCGAAAGTGGTGGAACCTAACATTCTAGAAGAAGCCGAAGTGGAACGTGAAGCAACTGTGAGGAGAGTTCCAACCCGCATCTTAGGAACTGAAGTGAAAAAGCTACGCAACCGCGAAGTCAAACTCGTTAAAGTTCAGTGGAGCGACGCCGAGGAAGACGCGACTTGGGAAACTGAGGACAGAATATGCGCTGCCTAACCTCTTCTTTTTTAGGGTACATCTTCGATCTCTCTTTTTTCCTTAAGTTATGCTTTATCTATCTTTTTAGGTATATCTCCTCGGTCCTTTTCCTAACTCCTTAGGTAGAAAACAAATGGATGCAAACATGTATTTGAAAACATGTTATGGATGATGGCTGCAAATGGTTGCTAGTGATTGCTAGTGGTTGCTCGTGGATGCATATACACACACCCTAGGTTATAGATCGGCTCAGTCACTTCATATTGCATATGCATATATATATGTATTCTCATTTGTATATGGTTGAAACTTGATATGTTGTCATATGGTTGTCGCATTTGTATGAATAAGTTGTGCACTCATGTAGAATTATGAGTAGGAAAATTTTGAATACATAATGGATTCATGACACTTACATTATTCGCATTAAGGAGGTCAACTGAATCAGTAGACCGCCTGATTTTTGCATTAGATAAGGACATATACACACACTATGCATATGATCACGAAGCATTAGAAGTCTTTTAAGGACAATGGATGCCTGTGTTTGTTGGTTGAGTAGATGGACTGTTGGATGGTAGGATATACATTCTTCCTAACTTGAAGATTTCGGGGACGAAATCCTTTTAAGGGGGGAGAATGTAACACCCCGTGAATTCTATAATGTTAAGCTTCACAAATTAAAGTGTAATTAATTCTAAATAAAGGAATTAAGGGAAATGGGTTACGCCATTGCGTTTGTCTCGGAATTCTTCTTGAGATAAAGTCCGAGTTTGCGCGAATCGGACTCCGTATGAAGAAGTTATGGCCTTCGGAAGTTTCAGAATAAAATTTAAATTCAAACAGCTCAGTTTAAAATTCAAAATTCGAATTTCAAGTTCAAACTGGGCTGGGTGGGAAAATTCCCACCCAGAGACCAGGTCGACCATAGGGTCGACCATGGAGTCGACCTGGCCTCCCCAGGTCGACCATGGTGTCGACCTGGCCTCCCCAGGTCGACCATAGTGTCGACCTGGGTGCCGACCTGCCAGTCGACCTGCCTGGTCGACCTGGCTGGCTAGGTCTGGCTCTGGTTCGAATTTCTATGGCTCTGTGTGTCACTAGCGCTGACGTGTCACCTTTTGATTGGCACTTTGAACTTTGTATGGCCTAGATTCCTCCTGTCTTCATCTGACGGCTCAAAACAATTTAAAAATCTATAAATACACCCTAAGTCTCAACTGAAAATTCACATAAAAAAAATAAGAAAGGAGTCGTCATGCTGCCAGGGAGGAATTGAGCATAGCCGTCAAGAGAGAAAAGCCTTGAGACGAATCAAATTAAGAAGAAGAAAAAAGTTTAATCAAATTAATCAACGCAACGTTAGTCTACCCAAAGGAGTGCATCTCAATTTCAGAATTCAGAATCCAGAATTCAAGATTCTGCATTCGTTGTAAGTATAGTGACCTTTCAGAATATGAATAAAAATTGTGATGTGATTCGATGTAAATGAAAATAGAATTGTGTTGTTGTATGAATATGATACAAACTCTGTATTGTAATGATTCTATCATGACTTGTGTATTGATGTTTGTGGCATAAATTGATTGATGCAAGCCTATTGAACAATTGTATATGAAAACAATGGCACTTGCAAGTTTGTGGCAAAAACTAGAAATTTATCCCTTTATGTTTATGTCGATGGCATGGACTATATACAATCCCTTAGTCTAAGTTAGAATTTATGTAAACATGTTATAGACCTTTTATGCCTACATGACCCAAAATCTATGATATCATTCTTATGTTTATTTGCAAGTATAATTGGATCTTTGTTAAGTATCGTTTGGGTTACATAAACTATGCAAGTTCATGTTGAAATAGGCTATATGATTAGATGTTAAAATTGGACATTTTGGTGAATATACAACATGCTAGTTTTGTGGTTGACATTATGCCAAGTTAAACATGTTTTAATACAAGTTTGTATAAGCCTAAACTATGCCATTTCATATGTCACCTACTTAGTTATACATTGATTTGAATGCAAGTTCACATGACCCATATTATATGTTAGTTGAATTGCTAAGTTGCAAGTTCATGCGCCACACACCTTTTTGTACTACATGTTCTTGATTTCCCCTTTTTCTCACGTTTATAAAGTTGGGCTGAAGTGTGACAAGCCCAACACATGTTATAATGTTGCGAATAAACGGGGGTAATAACGTTGGGTGTAAAACATTGAAAATATATGTTGGCATGTTTGGCACATGCCAACGACAATGACATTTAAAGAGGTATGAATTGTTATACCCAAGAATAAAAGACATGACATTTACATATATAATTGAGAAGTAATAAAATATGTAAACTTTGAAAACACGATATGTTTAACCTGAGGTTGGATTGAGTTGTGATGTAAACCTACCTGGACCCGCCCAGCTGTCCAGTAGTCACAGCAATACCTATCCAATGTGGGTGGTTAAGCATTGAGCCCAATAATGACCCGAGGTTAGACTGAGCTACGGTGTAAACCTGCCCGGAACCGACCGGCACATCCAGTAACAGTAGCAATACCTGTCTAATGTGAGTGGTCTGGTGCTCCTAAGAGGCTAAGGACAGATGGTAGGGTTAAGTCAACTATAACACTTAACCAAATTCAACATGTTAACAAGAATTGATGGGTGGGGTTAGGTAAATACAGACACTTAACCACTTAACACGTTTGACTAGAAAATCCTGGTAACGAGGGACCCATTTCAGCAGTAACCCAAGTTAGGTATCATGGTGCCCTAAAACTAGGCAGGGTGGGGCACGATTACTGGGCTGATTGTAAGCGGTCAAACGACGGCGGTGGGTGCACAGTGTAGGTCTAACGGGGTGCGGACGTGCACACACTTCGGAGCAGACAACCAGGGCACTGGGGACACCAGTAGTATAACCTATGCCTTCTAGAATTTGTGTCAGGGCCGCCACCATGGGTCTTGATACACCCCATGGTGGGACCAGCATAGGTATCTACAATTCTTGGGGGCCGTATGACACATGTTAACGCGAGTAGGAGCCGATCTTTGGAAAATGGGGATCACTTCACCCTCAACATGGGGTGCCAGTTGGAATAAACTCAAGTAGGTGCAGAGATATAGTATGGGTGCAATAGTACATTCGACACTTCCTTAGCTTGTGACACTTTCCTATTTTCAGTATATATCTATCATGCCCTTTTCTTATTCATATACTGAAGAGTTACTAGATTTACTCAGGCTTTATGTCTGACTCTATTTTCTTTTCCTCTTCTTTTCTTTCGTTTCCCCCCTAGGTCCACAGGGAGGAAACAGCTCAGCTCTGTCAGACTCTTTACAAGCTCCAAGACCATAGATGTATGATTTGGATCTCTTTTGCTCGGATTATGGCTTTGGATATCACTATGGGGATTTTTGTCACTTTATTTATGTTTTATGCTTCTTTAATCATCAAGACAGTTATGAGTTTGTAATGATGGAAGTATTTTGAGACAAATATGGAAATGTTTTGTTGGAATACGTATTGATGAAATAAAAGTTTGTTTGGCTTCCGCTGTTTAAAATATGTGTATTTATATCTGTCTTGAGTTTATCTGTGGCTTTTACTTATAAACCTCCACCAAAGTTAAGGCATTCCCTTTGTGAGTGACCTTAACGGAGGTGGGGTGTTTCACCTTGGGTTGCCACTTTAGGGAAGTGATACCCCCTAGTTGTGGGACTAGCACAGGGTATCTACAGAGTAGGGAGCCGATCGATTAGGTAGTGGTTAGGGTATACCCGGACGTTTGCCCTAAGTCTATCAATTTATAGTAGGAGGGTAGTGGGTATGACTAGTTGGGATAGGAGCAGGCGGCACCTATGACAGCATCTAGGAATACACGAAATTACCACCATCGTTATCGTTATTATGTTTAGCAGAAGGGATCATCCCATCTTGATTTTACTAGTAATAGTGCAGAGTAGTTCGTAGTGAAGCATACATCTTACCTTCTTTGTCCTGTCATACCTGCCATCTGTATTGTGAATCCTCTTATCCATTTTGTATGCCTGTCATGTTTACCTTTATTTATTTACTGGCTAAAAGTTACTGGACTCACCAGATGTATGTCTGACCTAATTTGTTTCGCCTCTTTTCTTCCGTTCCCCCCCCCCAGGTTCTCAGGGAGGAAACACCCAGGTTTAGTCAAAATTTGGATATCATCTTCTAGGAGCTACTTCTGAAGTATGGCTCGAGTCTCAGTCTCGTATATGGCTTGCTCTTTAATATGGGGAATGATGTTTTTCTTTTAAATACCTATGTACTCTGATAATGTAAGACAGAAGTGTTTTGTAGTAATGATTTATGACTCATGGTATTATGTAACAAAGTATTTTGGTGATTTAATAAAGTTGTTTATTTTCCGCTGCAAAATTTTTATATCTGTCTTGTGATATTATGTGTATGTTTACCTAAAACGCTCCACTGAAGTTAAGGCATTCCCTTTATGAGTGATCTTAATGGAGGTGGGGTGTTACAAGATTTTTATGATAATTCTTGAGTAACAGGAAAGCTGTACAGGAATCACAAGATTTCCTCCTAAAGAACAAAAGCTTCTTCATAACAGGGGGCTAGCTGTTAACATCAAATTTCGTACCAATCAAATATGAAGAAGCGGAAGCTTTAAAGCCGAAAGGGCAAAGGGATCTCGGACTACAAAACCAGATCTGTGGAAAAAAGAGAGCGAAAATAAGGAGTTACCGGAAGCAAAGTCCGAGAGCCAACAGCAAAGCCACAGGTTAAAGGGGAAAAGCCAAAAGCAAATACTGGCAATCAAGAAGAATCCAAACACAACAATATCAGTCAAATACCGATAGTTGATGGTAGAAAGTAGTATTGAAGATTTCGAAAGGTCATGACAGAGGAAAGATCAAGATCGATATGAAAAAAAAGATACTAGCAAGATAATGCCCACACTAAAAGGGGCACAGAGTAGCAACTTCGGAAGCATTACACCTGATACTGGAAGCCAACGATGAGAAGATTACCAAAAGCATATAATATAAAACATAAGCAGGAGGAGAAAAGTGCCTACCGATACATACTTGGCACCAATACCAACATCAAGAAGCATCTTCAGCATCATTGGAAGATATTTCGAAGGCCTACCTTTATAACTAAAGACGAATACATATGCCAGGAGCCAAAACCGGCACCCTTTACTGCTACCAAAGAATCTGTAACCCATTGCTTAAGCCAAGAGGTATAAAGGCGGACCGAGACCCGAGGTCCCGAAACCAAAAAGCCACAAATGCCAAGCTCACAAATTCCAAGACAAACTACCGGAAGGTATGGCACCAGAACCACTCCCAAGAGTCCAAAATTGATATTCCAAAGGTAAAGGAGCATCCATGGAGACATTTGATAGAAAGGAAAGAGACCGAGACCTTTTTACCAGAACCAAAGTTCACAAGAACGGCAGAGACCTTGTCTCAGCATCCAGAGAGGGCTTCTGCCGAGTACACAACAGAAGGAGGCCCACTGTGCCTATAAACATGAGCCCGGGGGTCTCATTTGTGGGGGATTCCTCATTCTCTCTCTCTGATATTCTATAGAGAACCCGAATTTGTAAATCAATCCGGGGATTTCTTATGTAACCTTCTTCATGAATAAAATCATCAAAGCCCTTAAAGTGGACGTAGGTTCAAATCGAACTGAACCACCATAAATAGTGTGTTCTTACTTTTTCCACATATTATACTGTTATTCGATATATTTCTATATGTATTCTGTTATGCTATGGGATTATAAGGATATCCTTACACAAGTGGTTGGCTCTTTCCTCACAATAGAGGTCTTTCTGCACCTACCTCTCCCTGAATTTCAAGTTGTTGGGTACCTTTCTGCGAGCTTCCTACCTTGTAGAAAGCATGGCCAACCCCTCTACAAGCTGGTGAGCTTCCTCACTTGTGTTGTGCTTAGGGAACTCCTATCCCCGGGTAATTATTGGTCCTCGAGTTGCAGAAATGTGATACTCTCCCTCTAAAGGAAGAGTAACTATTCTAGGATGTAAGACCTTAATATCCAGGAATCGGTGAGCTAACTCAAACTTGTAGTAACTAAATAACCCCATTTTCCCCTTAGGTCCACTTCCATAGACCTATCTCCGGTGTTGGCAAAAAATATCATTAACACAAATTGTTAATTGTTTTTAATTAAAAAGGCTAAGTGATGCTGAGTATTGAACCAGTAAAGTCATTTTATTTTTATGGTTGAATGGTTGTTTATTTGATAGTTAAATAACCATCTATCAAATCTGGCTTATACGATTATTGGTACGGAAAGCTCAGGATTAAATTTATCTTAGAAAACCATTCCGACTAGCAAATACGAAATATTAAAGATATCAAATGCCAATCGAGATGGAGCAATCGAAGACCGTAGATCTTCATAAAACGGAAGAACCACTTAAAATCTCGTATTCAACCCGGAGATATACTAGGGTTTTGTCGTGGTTGAAATCTATTGAATTTGCAAGGACCGCTCGCTACTAATCTATAGGGTGATACCTAAGATGTGGTAGGAGGGTACCTTCAGTTCATCCTGATCCTGGATGATTTGTACGGATGAATGTCTGACAGAGTATTTCTTAAGAGTCATGTATGTTGATTTCTACAAACGTATTTCTATTGGTGGCGTAGATGACAACTTCTCTCAGCTGAAAAACTAGGAAATTTTTTAGGACATCAATTAGTGATTTGATTGATCTGACAATGTGGATTTCAAAGTGAATAGTGATATGTTGTTCTAAAGGTAATGTTAACCTCAAGCCTCTTCAACTGGGAAATGACAAAAATTGAGCAGGCAGCATGGCTAAGTGGGTCGCTCCCAACTAGGGTGTATTATCACCTATTTAGAGAAAATCCATTTCTTTCTTTAATCTATCGATGTTGTCCCTTTTGGGAAATGGTTGCTGATCCCGACCGTTGATGATATACATTCGATACACTCAAGCGAAATGAGTGGTTGGTCATGTGTGGGCTGGGTTGCAAGATGTTCTTGTTGAACCCAGTGTATACTATGTATGTTGATCGTGAGATGCAAGCGTTCTACTAAATTTCTATTTATTTGATTTAGACACTACTATAATATTAGAATAGATATGACTTCAAAATAAAAGCTTTGGGTTATCGTAAGTTAAAAAACGTCCATGTTTATGCGTGGATTGGTGTTATCATTATCTTTTCCATTCAAAAAGAAATGTTTTGACTTTAAAAATCAAGTTGGATGATACCTTTAAACTTAATGAGTTTTTATCACTCTAGTTCACCAAACTGATCCTGACGTTTGCAGTGCTCGGGTCAAACCGAGTTTTATAGGTACGTGTTGTCAGATGCGGTGAAGTCCAAAGAGGCTGGAGGAGTTCAAATATATTAGTTATTCTGTTGTGTGTTGTATATGAGAAAAGATTGTTATAACTATCTAGTTTTGTTTATGTAATTTGATGATTGTAAGTATTATTTCAAGCTCCCAATAAAGATTTATTTCTATATTATATTTTGTTCCACTGCGATATGAGACTATGATCTGTTATGTTGTTATTCTTCTTCCTTTTCTTCTATTCTAATATTTCTTTATTTCTTATCTCACCATTTAATTTCTTTCAATTAACTATCTAGGTTTTCGATACTTGGGTTGGCAAGTAATATGGATTTATGTATTATTGTTGAAATTCAAGCGTCGAATTCCCAGGTTATTACAGTTGAGTTATAAGGATTCGATCTAAAATCGAACATTTTAGTAAGAGATGAAGTTTTAATAAGTTATAACCAAAATTGGGTTAAATTAAGTTTATAAGGATTTTTTATATAGGATTTATATAATGTTTAAAAAGATATACTAAGTATGTTAAGGAATATGATGTAATTTTAAGAAATTGGAACTTGTTGTATGTTGTTTGAGTCGAATAACTTTCAAGATGTCAATCTGATGTTGGTTTCGGCCTTTGAGGATGTATACTTTGAGATTTACTCAATTACCAATTTACAGTGAGAAGTTAATAAAGTAGAAGCGGAATGGTAATTGAATATTCTTATATTAAATAAGAAGTAAAAAACTATATTCCAAATATTGGAAAGTTTAGAAGTTTTATTTCATAAACAGAAAATCAAAAAGGCCAAGTGATGATGTGCTTTGAACCAGTGGATCCATTTTATTTTATTTTATGATTGTTTGTTTGATAATAAACTACTATCAAATATGGCATATACGATTGTGGGTAAGGAAAGTTTGGGATCAAATTTATATTTGAATACCATTCTGACCAATAAATACATAAATATAGAAGACATAACATGTTGACTAAAGATGGAGCAATTGAAGAGCGTGGATCTTCATAAAACGTAAGAACCACTTATAATCTCTAACTTGCAATCAGAGATAAAATAGGGTTTTGTCATGGTTGAAATCTACGGCTTTGCAAGGACTACTTGCTACTTATCTATAAAATAATTCCTAGGATATGTTAGGAGAGTGCCTTCGGTTTGTCCAATCCCAGGACAACTTGTATTGACGGATGTCTGACAGAGTATTTCCAAAGGTATCACGTACGTTGATTTCTTCAAACATATTTATATTGGTAGCAGAGAAGACACCTTCTCTTATCTCAACATCTAGAGTATTTTTAGGGATGTCTGTTAGTGATTTTCTGGTGCATCTAACGATGTGGCTTTCAAAGTGAATGCTGGTCGGATATTCTAAAAACATAATTTTAACCTCAAGCCTCATCAACCGGGAAATGATATAAAATCGGATAGTTCGAATGGATATATGGGTTGCTCCCACTAGGGTGTGTTATCACCGTTTAGAGAAAATTCATTTTCTTCTTTTTTCGTTTCTGTATCTCCCCGGAAAATAGTGGTTGTGCAACTGTTGGGGATAATATATTCAGAATACTCAAGCGAAATGAGTGGTTAGTCATGTTTAGCCAGGGTTGCAAGATGTTCTTATTGAACTCTGGTGTATTTTCTCTAGAGGTACACTATCAGAAGGTGGCCCCATACCTTTCCATAATTGGAAATCCATTCTCAAATAAGTGCCTGCGGTTTTTGATTATAGACTAAGTATGTAGAACGGGAGATGCTAGCATTCTACTATATGGTTATTTTTTTTAAACACTATTATAATATCAGAATAAGGTATGAGTTCAAAAAAGTTTTGGTTTATCATAAGGTAAAAACTATATGTTTTTATGTGTGGATTATTCTTACGGTAATACTTTTCTATCGAAAGGATTTTTGCTTTAAAATCAGTTAAATGATGCCTATAAAATTAGTGAGTTTTCTCGCGCTGGTTCAACAAATTGATCCACGGCATTTACAATGCTCAGGTCAGACCGAGTTTTATAGGTTTAGGCTTTCATATGCTGGGAAGTTCAAAGATGAGTAAGAAAAGTTCAGATGTTAAATTTGTATAGTATTTATTCCGTTTTGTCTGGTAGATGAGGACAGGTTGTTATAACAATCCAGATGTGTTGATGTACTTTGATGATTGTAAGTATTATTTCAAGCTCTCAAAAAAGATTTATTTCCATATTATATTTTATTCCGCTGCGATGTGGGACTCTGATTTTGTTGTGTTGTTATCCTTCTTCTTTTCTTATATTCTGATATTTCTTTCTTTATTTTCGCGCCGTCTAATTTTTTACTAACTATTTGGTGTTTTCGATATTTGGGTTTTGCCAAGTGATATGTGTTTATGTATTATTGTCAAAATTCTGGTGTCGGAATCCGCCGGTTCGTTTCAGTGGTATCAAAGCATAAGGTTTAGTGATAACCTTGGCTCTTTTGTGTAACTCGAAAAAGATGGGGTTAGTAATACCTTAGGTTGAGTTTGAGTGTGTGTGTGTGTGTGTGTGTATATATGAGAAAGCGTATTTGTAGATTTGATTAAAAAAAGTTCTTTATTGTGTTGTTTGACCGGTTCCAGTGTTACATTTGAACCGGCAATTTATGCAATATTATTTTGGAAAGAAGGTAAATGAAATAATTTTGCCTAAATTATACTTTTGTATAGGTAAGAAATAATTTTATCAAACTATTGAGATATTAGTGTGTTTGATTGATTTGAATGAAAGTTCAGATTGGATTGCAAATTTAAATGGTTTAATATAACATGAGGAGGATTCACTTATGCAATTAGTCCATAAAATTTTTAAATTGGAATTAAATGAATTAGAGCTTAAAGTGAAATAATTGAACGATCAATTAATTAATTGAGTATGAAGTGAAACTTCACTTGGTTAAGTAAATAAAGGGGTGAATTAAATCTGTTTATTTGATGTTAGATTTATTGGATTAAAATTCATCAACAACTTAATAAAAGGTTGATCGAATTGGAAACTGAGAAAAAGAATTATTATATAATGAATTGGAATTAAATCAAATATGAAATGAAATGAAATGATTTAATCATGTATTTGTTATTGCATTGAAAATTGAGTTAAGTACAAGTTGGAAGAAGATAGAGTTGTTAGTTGCTTTGCATGGTTATTGGAGTTGGGTTGCCCGACAAATAGGTAAACCTTAATATTATTGTTTGGTTGATTGATCTTAGTGAAAATTAGGGAGGCATCCCTATCATAATTTCATATTGTAAAGCCAGTCCCTGTCAAATTTTCATTATAAATCTGGTCCCTATTTTCTAAAAACAAAGAAAATTATTGCTGATATGTCAGCAACTTCTATAAATAATTGCTGATATATCAGAAAATTTGCTGGTAAAGTTTCATTGTAAATCCGGTCCCTGTTTTCTAGAGACAAAGGAAAAATTATTGTTGAAATGTCAACAACTTTTGTAAATAACTATTGATATATCAACAACTTTTATATAGTGTACAAAAAGTGAAAAATTATTGCAGAAATGTCAGCAACTTTTGTAAATAATTACTGATATATCAGCAACTTTTATACCGTGTACAGAAAATTTGCTGATATGTTAGCAACTTTTATGAAATGTTGTTTGTGACGACCCCAAATCCCGTACTGACGGTGACAAGGGTAATCTTTGGAATATAACACAGAAACAGATAATAACAGAACAGAATTAAATAAATACACCAGATAATGAACAAATAATACACTGGATAAATGTAATCATCAGAGTTACACATTATACAGGATCTTACTTAGTACAAATACAGTTCAGCTATACATAAATGTCTACAGCGGAAAACAAACATAATGTACAATAGGAGCTGAACAGCATAAAAAGAGATAAATGATAGAATCCATCTTCAGCTCCAGCTATCTAGAAAAAGCCTGCTAAAAACTTGAACACAAGGCTGCCCGTGCAGAAAGAGGGCACCCGAGTTTGAAAGTGAAACAAACTACGAGTCAGTCATGGGACTGGTATGAGAAATCTACTTAACACATTTACCATATGGATAATCACAGGACCACGCCACTTTCGTGGAACGGGTTTACTCCATTGGATTGCCAGTGCTTTAAAACAATTAAATCTTTTAAACATCGCAATGCTTTTTTATAAAAATGAAGCCATTATAAGACTCAGTTCCCATCACACAATGCAACGCTAACCGGAGGATAGAGTTTTACCTTATAACGGCCAAAATATGCTTGATACGAATAAAATAAAAGCATTTGATATTATTACTAGTGTTTACATGTTTCAAAAACAATTTCGAATCATAACTATCAATCATAGACGGCATGGGTACCATATATCATGTCGTCATATGTATATAAAATCAAAACCGCACGGTGTCGTATTTGGAAATTGGATTTCCGTCATGAACCAAGGCAAAAGATAGTCCTTACCGAATTCGAGACAATCTAGCCCATGTATCAGGGCAAGTACTCAGTCAAACCCTTGGATCGTCAGGGACGGTCCACCAATGTGGATTAAAATGCCTGAACAATGCGTTTCCCCGCCCTATGGGGCGTAAAGGACCAACGAATGACTCCATCGGTCCCGGATCGACCGATATAACCAAGGCGCCTCGTAACAGCAACAACCACATAGGTGAAAATAATATAAATGTCAGCCAGTTCAAGCACTGACACCACCTCTAGCTAGAAGGAAATGCATGCCCTCCCTGATGTCCTCTCCCGTTTTTGGTTCATACCGGGGTGTGAGGCTCGCGAATTCACGTTGTACACAAAGCTACGCCACACAGGCGGTGCTTTGCTCATCAACCACAAGACTTTGCTTTTCAACAGAAGCCTCGATCACTGCATCTTAGCATGCCACACAAGCAATTCACGCCATGCAACTGATGGCTATCAATCACACAGAATGAATTCCAATGTCAGACACACAGTCCATTTGCAAGTCCGTTCTGGGTCTGAACGAAACCGGAGGCACTATATACCTCGCATATCCATCGATCTCCACGTACGTCTGGACGATCACCACTCATTATCCATATTTCGGGATGCCTCCCAATCAGGACATCAGTTACCATCCAAACGAGGTGAAGATCGGTCTTCAACCACCCTCTTCATCTTCGACTTCTTATCGACGATTCAGTTATTCAGAATGGGATAAACCCGGTCTTTCTGAACAACTCGCGTATATAATTAACAAGTGCTACACAACCACAACATACGCCTTATTTCAATTTATTAGTCACTAACCGTTAATTAGAAAGAGAACGATTTCCCAAATATTAACCCCGAAGGCCGAAACAAACATCAGATCAAAACCCAGGAAACCATTCGATCTAGCTAACGTTCAGTTAGTTTCTAAATTTCACGTTCCATATCGTTTATAATATTTTATAACGATTTATCGCTATTTTTATTTATTTAATAATAGCCAATTTATTCGAACGGCGCTTCAGGCCATAACACGGCCGTGGCGCTGTTTTTCTTCAGATTGATTTACACATATCTGAAAATCTGACCGTTGGATCTTCACAAAATTTGTATCATTAGAAAGGTCTTTTCAAAACGAATCCAACGGTCCTAGTTTTGGGAAAATCCGACGGTCGGATCTCCCGGTACAATCGTTTGAAGTTTTGATTTCAAAATACGAACTGTAGCGTCGTTATTCGTTTTAATTTAATTATATTTATATATATAAAAAAAATATAATCGATTCTGGCACTGTTTTTCTTCATATTTGAATTAAACATTCCAGACAATCCAACCGTTGGATTTTTACAAAGTTCGTGTCGTTGGAAAGATATTTCCAAAGCGAACCCGACGGTTTCGGTCTCGGGAAAATCCGATGGTCGGATCTCCCGCACTAATCGTTTGAAATCACGGTTTCAAAACATGAACTGCAGCTTCGTTATTCGATTTATTTTAATTACATTTATACATAAATATATAAATATAATTGATTCTTCGATTCTAAAACCATTTTCTTTTCATACATTTGATAAAAATGATATTTTTATCCAATAGACATTTATTTCAACACTTCACTATTTTAACAACTCATATATATAATAAAAATGTGATTTTTACTGTAAAACAATTTATTTCAAAACACGACTATTTTATATAGTTTATATAGATGATGAAAATATGATTTTTATTATAAAACAGTTTCTTTCGAACCCGAATACCATTCAACACATGAATTTCTATTCAACGAATGAATTTCTATTCAACGAATGAATTTCTATTCAACACATGAATGTTATTCAAAATTCGTAGATATACAATAAAAAGGTGATTTTTATATTGTTAAAACAGTTTATTTAAAACACGAATTTCTATTCAATGAATGAATTTCGATTCAACACATGAATGTTTTCTATTGTTTGTATATATAGAGTAAAAATGGGATTTTTATTGTTAAAACAATTTATTTAAAACACGAATACCATTCAACACATGAATTTCTATTCAACGAATGAATTTCTATTCAACACATGAATGTTTTCTATAGTTTGTATATATATAGTAAAAATGTGATTTTTATTGCAAAACAATTTATTTCAAAACATTACTATTTTATATAGTTCATATAGATGATAAAAATATGATTATTATTATAAAACAATTTATTTCAAAACACGAATACCATTCAACACATGAATTTCTATTCACCGAACGAATTTCTATTCAACACATAAAGGTTTTCTATACAACACACGAATATAGTTTCAACACATGAAAATAATTCTAACACATGAATATTATTCAAAATTTCGGCAGCATAACGACAGGGAAGTTAAAACCGGGGCCGTCCCTAGTATGGCTCCTCGCTCTACCTTAAAGCCTCGCAGCTTTTGACAATGGGGAATCATGCATCTAGTTCGCACGCAGACGGCATGTATATTTTTTTCATTTGCACAAACTAATCCTATGTGGTTTCAACCAAATATTTCTCAACTACAAACGGGTATCTTTCAACCACAATCAATCAATTTCAACCACAAACAATTATAATCAACCATTCGCTATCAATCAATTTTCACACCAATCACAATCAATAAATATCGTCCATGGTTCATGGACGAGGGGCGTATATATACATATATATATATATATATATATTTATATATAAGCATTTCACTTTTATTCAACACATATATAATTTTTACAACGCATATATAACTTATATATCGAACGTACAACTTATACAACGCTTATACAAGAGGTGTAAAACGCTTATATAACTCATACATCGACTATATAATTTATACATCGTCGTTTTCCATATCGTTTATAAATTAGATAGTGAAAATTAGGATCACATCCCTATTTTCAAACTTAATTAAAGCCACATCCCCCCTAACTTTCCATACGTTTCCGCCCCCTGTTTTTAGTTGCCGCCCACTTTTTTGTGTCCATTTTCGGACCTGCCATGAAATGTTACGTGTTTTCCAATTTTTGAAAGAAAAAAAGTGCGCTAGTGAGTAAAAAAATTTCTAAAAATAGGAAATATTCTCAGGAGCATTCGCCAAAAAAAAAAAAGTTGCATACTTCTGTGCAACAATATCTGAAAAGTAGCATACATGTATGCATATATTCATATAGTGTATTTCTGTTGAAAATCTGGACCAATATACGCATACACGTATGCAACTATTAGCAAATAACTGCATACATTTATGCATACAAAGTTGAACTGAGATTCACGTGTAACGAAAAGTTGCATACATGAATGCAACTATTCTGTATATATGCATGCATGTGTGCAACAATTTTAAAAGGGACGACGGCTAGCGAATATATGCATGTATGCATGCATTTATTCTGTACAAGAGCATAAATGTGTGCAACAATGTCTGAAAACGGCGAATGCTTGAAAAAACATGTCAAATTTGAATATATGCATAAAAGGATGCATGTAATGCTGTTTACCTGCATACATGTATGCATTTATACTACAGTTTGGGCGCAACACTGAAATATTAGCATGAATGTGTGCAACTATTTACAAATATGTGCATCTTTTGATGCAAAAACCTGCTGTTTCGCTGATTTTGTGTTATGTTATTTTGGGTTTTGACGTGGTTTTTGATTGTTTTTCCACCTGATTTTTTTGGCGTGAACGTGTTTTATTTAATAATGAATTTTAGTGATTTTTTTATATTTTTTATATGTTTTTGAAAAATAGGGACCTAATTTACAATAAGTTTAGGACCGGATGTGAGCCTAATTTTGAAACTTAATAGGGACCTGTGACAAACGGAATTAGAAATCTCACATTGGGTTCCACTCCACCAAAAATAGCAGAAGTCTCAGAAAAATATGTGGTCTCTTCTAGAATGTAGAAAACGTCCACACGAGTCCATTGTCTCTTGTTTCACTGAATTTCGACCACACATGAAAAAGATATGATTTTTTATTGTAAAATCAACATTCGCGACGGTTTTAAACTGTGGAAATCGGTTTAAATATATTAAACCGTACCTTTCAGCCACCTGCTCGAACCTAGGTCTAGATTTTTCGCTCGATCCGTTCAGTCTGGAGGGGATCGGATTCCACCACGACATGGTGCTCGGAGAGGCGCGCCTGGGGTGCTGACGGCGTCGAACTCGAAGGTCTGGGGGAGGAGAAATCGACCTGCGAACGGCGAAACTTTTGAGAGCTCAAACTCGAGAAATACACAACGATTTGAGATGGGGTTTGTTTTGATTTGAAGAGGGGGAAAAGATCTTCAGAAAACGTCGAAGTGGCAGGGGGTTTTGGTGCGTGGTTTCGCCGGAAAACGATCGGGAAGATCTGAGCTTGTTTTCGTCGTTCGCTGCGAGGTAACGGGGAAGAAAGAACGGGTGGCTAGCCAATAGGATTTTTTTATTAATATATATATATATTTAAATTTCGAAAATACCTCCTTTCACACACGAACCCCAATCCAAACCCAACGACTATCGTCCCTAGTGTTTTACCCCCATTCCGAACACAATAGGATATATTTCATAGGCCCATTCGACTGTTTCAGTCAGTTTTCATTCAAATTAAAATATAAACATTCAATATTTGATTTGAACGTACATTTCAATTTGCCAGGGCCACAAACTGATTTGAAAAATTCTAGAAAAATAAATCTAGCTATGTTTTGACGATATGGTCCCAACAAAACTAGTTTCGTCGAATTTTGAGACCGTTTGAAAAATGGCCCATTTCTGGTCGTTCCAATTTAATAGAAATCGACCAAATACATTTTCCTTTACCACGCTCACATAATAGCTCCAAAAATTATGAAATTTGAAACGTAGCAATAATTTGACATCCCGGATCCAACAAAAGTGGTTTCGTCGAATTCCGAGGTCGTTTGCAAAATGGCCATTTCCACGGCCTATATAAACTCCATAGGGACCTTTCAGAAAATTCATTTGGCCATAACTTTTGCTTCCCGCTATGAATCTTCAATTTTTCAGATTCATTAGAAAGATATTCACTAACAGATTTAAATATTTTTGGTTTCACTCAAATCCGTTTTGTTTTGCATCCGGTACAGTCAGTCAAAGTTTGAATTCAAATTTTGAAACTACCTCGCCATTTCAGGCCTTGTTTATAATTCAAATTATTTATTTTCATTTTCAACATCGATTCAAACATACATTTCATCGCTATTATTTAAAATATTTATTTTAAATATTTAAAATCCACTAAAATAGCCAATTAAAATTTTTTAAATTGGTTCAGATTTTCAGGGTCGTTACAATCTCCCCCACTTAAAACTTTTCGTCCCCGAAAAGAAACAAAGTCGAAAGTGGTTTGATTAATCAACCCTACGTTCGATCTGGCTTCCATTCTCCAACTTTTCAGTTTCTGAGAATTTTCAAATTCTTCAAAAATTTGGCTAACACCCGGAATTTTCGAAAAATTTCGCCAAAACCTCCTTTGTACGGGGAGGGGTTTGGAAATTTATTGGGCCGTATTAGGTACCCAATAAATCCTATAAAGCATACACATATTTATAGTGATATATTCTGGTGTTTACAGGGGAGCGTGTATAGATAATAACTCCAGAGAATAAATTCTCGTCACCCTGTCAAAGCCTGAGGGAGTGTGTATTTTAATTGCTCCAGAGAATAAATTCTCGTCACCTCGTCCCGTGTGGGAAATAAATAATCCATGTGCCGTATCTAATGACTAGAGAGACGTGATTATTATCAACTCCAGACCCGTGTGGGGTTTTTATTAATCTGGCAATTTTATCATTACAATTTTATATGGTCCATATCAGTCATCAGTTCAACCTGTAAAATATAGTCATCGCCATACAAGCCTCTCGCTCGTATGGTAAATCTTCCACCTCGTCACACAAGCTCCAAATGCTTATGTGGTATATGATGAAGTATGCCCATCTTCAAGAAGTATGCCATGTAGTGTAGTTCAAAATTAATTGTTACTATCCTATGGCAACATTTATTATTACACACAGAACAACCAACACTCCGCATCCAATGGCATTCACAGGAGTTGATATAATAATATTTCGCATCCAACTCATTAAGGTTTACCTATTTGTCGGGCACGCAAATAATTTCTTTACTCAACAGCTATCCATTTCCTGTTCAAACATATATAATGCACATACATATATTTCTATCTATTTTTAAATCAATTCAATGTGTGATTTAATCGAATAAATTCTACCATTCATTCTCTTATTGATTAAATTAACTATCATTCTAATAATTTAATTAATCAAATCTACTATCACACAATGCAAACAACAAGCAATTTGTTTTTAACTTTTCAAAATCATACAAATTAATTCATACACTCTTTTTAAATTAATCAGACTATAGAATTAAAAGTGTACATCTATGGAAAGAAAATAACAACAAAGTAGAGAACAACTGGAAATTTCAAAATATGGTAAATGTACCTTGCACCGGAGTAAATTAGAGATATCCACTCGACACTTAGGATAGGCTTTCTGAATATTCTCCTCAGTTTCCCAAGTACAATCTCGCGGATCTCCACTCCATTGCACTTTGACTAAGTGAACCTTCTTATTCCTCAGTTCTTTGGTTTCTTTGCCAATAATCTTGAGTGGCTCTCTTCTCACAGCTAATTCTGGAGTAATTTCAATATCCTGTTGCGCTGCTTCTTCCACGATCAAGTCTGGATCATGAACGTGCTTTCGAAGTTGAGATATGTGAAATACATCATGCACTCCAGGCAACCAATCAGGTAATTGAATTCTATAAGCGAGAGTTCCAATCCATTCTAGTATAGGGAATGGACCAATAAATCTGGGCGCTAATTTTCCAGTTTTGCCAAAGAGAATCACTCCTCTCATCGGAGACACCTTTATATACACATAATCACCGACAGAAAAAGCCAAATCCCTTCTTCTTGAATCAGCATAGCTCTTCTGTCGGCTTTGAATGGCGAGTAATCGCTTCTTAACGAAACTGACTTTGTCGGCAGCTTCACGGATCATATCAGGTCCCAATACAAGTCTATTACCGGGTTCGACCCAACAAGCAGGGGATCGGCATGGTCTACCATACAATGCTTTGAATGGTGACATTGTCAGGCTCGCCTGGTAGCTGTTGTTATACCAGAATTCAGCCAAATGTAAATGGTCTTCCCATGATCCACCGAAGTGAAGAACACACGCCCGCAATAAATCTTCCAGTATACGATTCACCCTCTCAGTTTGACCATCTGTCTGAGGATGATAAGCGGTGCTCAAGTTCAGCTTTGTTCCCAGTTCTACTTGAAACGCCTCCCCGAATTTGCTGGTAAATATTGGATCCCTGTCACTAACTATACTGAGCGACACTCCATGTAGCCTAACAATTTCCTTGAACTATATCTGCGCTAGACCCTGAGCAGTTCTGTTTGATCTGACAGGTATGAAATGGGCGGTCTTCGTGAAGCGATCTACGATCACCCAAATACTGTCATTTCCTTTCCTGGTTCTGGGCAAACCATCTATGAAGTCCATGGAAATATGTTCCCACTTCCAGCCTGGAACGTCCAGCGGTTGCAACAATCCAGCAAGTTTCTGTTGGTCGCTTTTGACTAGCTGGCAAGTAGGGCATCGGCTAACATATAAAGAAATGTCCCTCTTCATCGACTTCCACCAAAAAGTGCATTTGATGTCATTATACATTTTGCTTACTCCCGGATGGATACTAAGTTTTGACTTGTGGCATTCATCCAGCACTTCCTTTCGGAGCTCAGAGATGTTAGGAACACAGATTCAACCTTTTAGCCTTAGAATCCCATCATTATCAACCTGAAAACTCGAGGGCTCGCCTTTCTGAATTATCTCTTTGATCTTCTGAATGAATTGATCGTCCCTCTGAAGAGCAGATATTTTATCTATCAATGAAGTCGTGATAATAAAGCTGGCGATCATTACATTCTTTCGGCTTAACGCATCGACCACGACATTGGCTTTCCCTGGAGTGTATAGAATCTCAAAATCGTATGCTGTAAGGAACTCTAGCCAACGTTGCTGCCTCAGATTCAAGTCTTTCTGGGTGAACAGATACTTTAACGACTGATGATCTGTAAACAGTTCAAATTTCTCACCCAGAAGATAGTGCCTCCAGATTTTCAAAGAGAATACTATAGCCAACAACTCAAAATCATGAGTTACGTAGTTCTTTTCATGTGGCTTCAGCTGACGGCTAGCATAAGAAATAACTTGACCCCTTTGCATTAACACTGCACCAAGGCCTTCTCTAGAGGCATCTGTCCAGACATTCAAGTCCTGATTGCCGTCGATAATGGTTAACACTGGAGCCGTTGTTAATCTTAACTTTAGCTCTTCAAAAGCCTCCTCACATTCTGGAGTCCACTTGAATTTCGAGTGCTTCTTTGTAAGCTTCGTTAAGTGACTAGATATCTTCGAAAAATCTTTAACGAACTTCCGGTAATAACTAGCCAATCCGAGAAAACTGCGGACTTCTGTAGGAGTACTAGGCAGTTTCCAATTTTGAATAGCCGTGATTTTACTTGGATCCACAGCAATTCCTTCTTTTGATACGACGTGGCCCAGAAACTTCACTTCATCTTGCCAGAATATACATTTGGATAGTTTGGCTTTTAATACATTCCTTCTCAGAATTTCTAAAACCTGTTCCAAATGATTTTCATGCTCGGCCTTTGATTTAGAGAAGATTAGAATATCGTCAATAAAAACCAGAACAAACTTATTTAGGACTCCTCTGAACACTCTATTCATCAAATCGACGAAATAAGCTGGAGCGTTACATAAGCCGAACGGCATTACTAACCACTCATAGAATAAGTCTGGACCTCTGAATGCTGTCATAGGAACACACTCTTCGGCAATACAAAGCTGATGGAAGCCTATAGCTAGGTCCATTCTTGAAAATACTTGTGCGCCATTTAGACGATCCAATAAATCATCGATTCGCGGCAATAGATATTTATTCTTTATTGTCTGTTTGTTCAGATCACGATAATCCACACATAGCCGTAGAGTACTGTCAGACTTTGGGACAAACACAACTGCTGCTCCCCAATCAGAGAAACTAGGCCTGATTAGACCCTTCCATACAAGTTGTCTTGTTTGATTGTCTAATTCCTCTTTCTCTTTCAAGGAAATTCTTCGAATAGCGTGAACTACCGGCCTTGCATTCGGAATTAAAGCAATTTTGAAATTAATTTCTCTCTGCGGAGGTAGACTAACGACTTCCTCGAACACATCAGCATAACTCTTTACGACAGGAATATCTTTGATGAGGTCGGGAACATTCTCTGTGACTACAGGGATATTTTCTATTTGAGCAGGAGAAACATCTAGAGCTGACCAAAAGTCTTTTCTATTTGAATTCGGGCCTTCACATGGTATGGTTATATAATTCCCTGATTTAATCTTTGCCCTAACAACTCTCTCGGCGCATCTAACCTCCGCTTCATATTTGGTTAGCCAATCCAATCCCAGAATAAGATCGAATTCAGTAAAATTCATGACGATAGAGATAGTAGGGAATTTATAGCAGGAAAAAGAGACAGGTACTGCACAAACCCAACTGAGATCGAGGGAACCCCCAACCGGATTTTGGACAGTCATTGGTTCTTTGAGCTTCTTCAAATTCAAATCCAACTTCTTAACTGCATTCTTGGAAATGAAGCTTTGTGACGCGCCTGTATCAAACAGTACTTTAACTGGAATATTTTTGACATTAAGCGTGCCTTCCAAAACATCAGCCCTTTCCTGAGCAAACGAAGATGCAGGCACTTCTGCCACTTCATTTATATGTACTGCTTCAGATTTCTTTGAGAGTTGGCACTCCCGTGCAATATGGCCTGCTTGGTGGCACTTATGTCATTTCCTTTCATCATGAGACTTCTTTTTCTTCTTTAAAGATCTTCAATTTCCTTGCAAATTCCCTTGCTTATGGCAGTTATTGCATACGGCAGTCGTTGCTGGTTCTTTTTCAGATCTGGCCCTTTTCCGATTCACTTTAGGCTTCTTACTGATCTCAGACATTGTACTGGCCTTAGGACAATCAGTTTCAGACTCAATTTTATTATTAGAACTGACCTCCTCTTCATAGAGTAACATACCTTTCTTGTCGAGATCCTCGTACTGGTAAGCCATGTATATCATTTCAGAAAAAGGAAGCTTCACATTCCTCATTACACTATTTTGATATTTTCTTTGCAGGCCATGAATAAACCTCAAATTCTTCCTCTTTGGGTCTTTAATCAGATGAGGAGCGAAATGAGAGAGTTCGTTGAATTTCTTATGATATTCTGGAATGGTCATATCTCCTTGTATCAGATAAGAGAATTCATCATATAACCGCTCAGTTGCTTCAGGAGGAATAAATCTTTCTAGGAAAATCACTTTAAATCTATCCCAGGTGATATCACCTCTGGATCATTCTCAATAATCGAATCCCACCAGAACAAGGCTTCGTCTTTGTGTGCTTAGGATGCCAGTAATCTTTTCTGGTCATCCCTCAACTTTAAACCGTCAAAGATTTTCTCAGCAGAATGAATCCAAGCTTGTGTTTTCATAATAGATTCTTCGCCAAAGAACGGTATTCCACCCATATTTCGATATTTAATTAATAGGGCCTCAATATCCGGTTCTGCATTCCTTCTGTTACTAACACTCATTCTCTAGTACTTCTGCAAATAGCAGATCAAGTGTCAGGTCATAGAAAAGATATTTTAAAACATAGAAACATATACTTGAATGAAAATGTATCTAACGAGGTGTTATTTCATTCTTCTACTCATACTAGGATATTACTAATCCTATCTGTAATGAGTTACTCGTCCTAGAACACCACTGGTTCTATTTCGGACGAGTTCGTTAATATGTTATATTCCAGAACTAAGCTTAACCAAAGCTCTGATACCACGTTGTGACGACCCCAAATCCCGTACTGACGGTGACAACGGTAATCTTTGGAATATAACACAGAAACAGATAATAACAGAACAGAATTAAATAAATACACCAGATAATGAACAAATAATACACTGGATAAATGTAATCATCAGAGTTACACATTATACAGGATCTTACTTAGTACAAATACAGTTCAGCTATACATAAATGTCTATAGCGAAAAACAAACATAATGTACAATAGGAGCTGAACAACATAAAAAGAGATAAATGATAGAATCCATCTTCAGCTCCAGCTATCCAGAAAAAGTCTGCTAAAAACCTGAACACAAGGCTGCCCGTGCAGAAAGAGGGCACCCGAGTTTGAAAGTGAAACAAACTACGAGTCAGTCATGGGACTGGTATGAGAAATCTACTTAACACATTTACCATATGGCTAATCACAGGACCACGCCACTTTCGTGGAACGGGTTTACTCCATTGGATTGCCAGTGCTTTAAAACAATTAAATCTTTTAAACATCGCAATGCTTTTTATAAAAATGAAGCCATTATAAGACTCAGTTCCCATTACACAATGCAACGCAAACCGAAGGATAGAGTTTTACCTTATAACGGCCAAAATATGCTTGATACGAATAAAACAAAAGCATTTGATATTATTACTAGTGTTTACATGTTTCAAAAACAATTTCGAATCATAACTTTCAATCATAGACGGCATGGGTACCATATATCATGTCGCCATATGTATATACAATCAAAACTGCACGGTGTCGTATTTGGAAATTGGATTTCCATCATGAACCAAGGCAAAAGATAGTCCTTACCGAATTCGAGACAATCTAGCCCATGTCTCAGGGAAAGTACTCAGTCAAACCCTTGGATCGTCAGGGCCGGTCCACCGATGTGGATTAAAATGCCTGAACAATGCGTTTCCTCGCCCTATGGGGCGTAAAGGAGCCAACGAATGACTCCATCGGTCCCGGATCGATCGATATAACCGAGGCGCCTCGCAACAGAACAACCACATAGGTGAAAATAATATAAATGTCAGCCAGTTTAAGCAATGACACCACCTCTAGCTAGAAGGAAACGCATGCCCTCCCTGATGTCCTCTCCCGTTTCTGGTTCATACCGGGGTGTGAGGCTCGCGAATTCATGTTATACACAAAGCTACGCCACACAGGCGGTGCTTTTCTCATCAACCACAAGACTTTTCTTTTCAACAGAAGCCTCGATCACTTCATCTTAGCATGCCACACAAGCAATTCACGCCATGCAACTGATGGCTATCAATCACACAGAATGAATTCCAATGTCAGACACACAGTCCATTTGCAAGTCCGTTTTGGGTCTGAACGAAACCGGAGGCACTATATTCCTCGCATATCCATCGATCTCCACGTACGTCTGGACGATCACCACTCATTATCCATATTTCGGGATGCCTCCCAATCAGGACATCAGTTACCATCCAAATGAGGTGAAGATCGGTCTTCAACCACCGTCTTCATCTTCGACTTCTTATCGTCGATTCAGTTATTCAGAATGGGATAAACCCGGTCTTTCTGAACAACTCACGTATATAATTAACAAGTGCTACACAACCACAACATACGCCTTATTTCAATTCATTAGTCGCTAACCGTTAATTAGCAAGAGAACGATTTCCCAAATATTAACCCCGAAGGCCGAAACCAACATCAGATCAAAACCCAGGAAACCATTCGATCTAGCTAACGTTCAGTTAGTTTCTAAATTTCACGTTCCATACCGTTTATAATATTTTATAACGATTTATCGCTATTTTTATTTATTTAATAATAGCCAATTTATTCGAACGGCGCTTCAGGCAATAACACGGCCGTGGCGCTGTTTTTCTTCAGATTGATTTACACATATCTGAAAATCTGACCATTGGATCTTCACAAAATTTGTATCATTAGAAAGGTCTTTTCAAAACGAATCCAATGGTCCTAGTTTTGGGAAAATCCGACGGTCGGATCTCCCGGTACAATCGTTTGAAGTTTTGATTTCAAAATACGAACTACAGCGTCGTTATTCGTTTTAATTTAATTATATTTATATATATATATATATAATCGATTCAGGCGCTGTTTTTCTTCATATTTTAATTAAACATTCCAGACAATCCAACCGTTGGATTTTTACAAAGTTCGTGTCGTTGGAAAGATATTTCCAAAGCGAACCCGACGGTTTCGGTCTCGGGAAAATCCGATGGTTGGATCTCCCGCACTAATCGTTTGAAATCACGGTTTCAAAACATGAACTACAGCTTCGTTATTCGATTTATTTTAATTACATTTATATATAAATATATAAATATAATCGATTCTTCAATTCTAAAACCATTTTCTTTTCATACATTTGATAAAAATGATATTTTTATCCAACAGACATTTATTTCAACACTTCACTATTTTAACAACTCATATATATAATAAAAATGTGATTTTTACTGTAAAACAATTTATTTCAAAACACGACTATTTTATATAGTTTATATAGATGATTAAAATATGATTTTTATTATAAAACAATTTCTTTCGAACCCGAATACCATTCAACACATGAATTTATCTTCAACGAATTAATTTCTATTCAACACATGAATGTTATTCAAAATTCGTAGATATACAATAAAAAGGTGATTTTTATATTGTTAAAACAGTTTATTTAAAACACGAATACCATTCAACACATGAATTTCTATTCAACGAATGAATTTCGATTCAACACATGAAAGTTTTCTATTGTTTGTATATATAGAGTAAAAATGGGATTTTTATTGTTAAAACAATTTATTTAAAACACGAATACCATTCAACACATGAATTTCTATTCAACGAATGAATTTCGATTCAACACATGAATGTTTTCTATAGTTTGTATATATATAGTAAAAATGTGATTTTTATTGCAAAACAATTTATTTCAAAACATTACTATTTTATATAGTTCATATAGATGATAAAAATATGATTATTATTATAAAACAATTTATTTCAAAACACGAATACCATTCAACACATGAATTTCTATTCACCGAACGAATTTCTATTCAACACATGGAGGTTTTCTATTCAACACACGAATATAGTTTTAACACATGAAAATAATTCTAACACATGAATATTATTCAACATTTCGGCAGCATAACGGCAGGGTAGTTAAAACCGGAGCCGTCCCTAGTACGGCTCCTCGCTCTACCTTAAAGCCTCACAGCTTTTGACAATGGGGAATCATGCATCTAGTTCGCACGCAGGCGGCATGTATATTTTTTTCATTTCCACAAACTAATCCTATGTGGTTTCAACCAAATATTTCTCAACCACAAACGGGTATCTTTCAACCACAATCAATCAATTTCAACCACAAACAATTATAATCAACCATTCGCTATCAATCAATTTTCACACCAATCACAATCAATAAATATCGTCCATGGTTTGTGGACGAGGGGCGTATATATACATATATATATATATATATATATATTTATATATAAGCATTTCACTTTTATTCAACACATATATAATTTTTACAACGCATATATAACTTATATATCGAACGTACAACTTATACAACGCTTATACAAGAGGTGTACAACGCTTATATAACTCATACATCGACTATATAATTTATACATCGTCGTTTTCCATATCGTTTATAAATTAGAAATCTCACATTGGGTTCCACTCCACCAAAAATAGCAGAAGGCTCAGAAAAATATGCGGTCTCTTCTGGAATGTAGAAGACGTCCACACGAGTCCACTGTCTCTTGTTTCACTGAATTTCGACCACACATGAAAAAGATATGATTTTTTATTGTAAAATCAACATTCGCGATGGTTTTAAACTGTGGAAATCGGTTTAGATATATTAAACCGTACCTTTCAGCCACCTGCTCGAATCTAGGTCTAGATTTTTCGCTCGATCCGTTCAGCCTGGAGGGGATCAGATTCCACCACGACGTGGTGCTCGGAGAGGCGCGCCTAGGGTGCTGACGGCGTCGAACTCAGAGGTCTGGGGGAGGAGAAATCGGCCTGCGAACGGCGAAACTTTGGAGAGCTCAAACTCGAGAAATACACAACGATTTGAGGTGGGGTTTGTTTTGATTTGAAGAGGGGGAAAAGATCTTCAGAAAACGTCGAAGTGGAAGTTGGTTTTGGTGCGTGGTTTCGCCGGAAAACGATCGGGAAGATCTGAGCTTGTTTCCGTCGTTCGCTGCGAGGTAACGGGGAAGAAAGAAGGGGTGGCTAGCCAATAGGATTTTTTTATTAATATATATATTTTTAAATTTCGAAAATACCCCCTTTCACACACGAACCCCAATCCAAACCCAACGACTGTCGTCCCTAGCGTTTTACCCCCATTCCGAACACAATGGGATATGTTTCATAGGCCCATTCGACTGTTTCAGTCTGTTTTCATTCAAATTAAAATATAAAACATTCAATATTTGATTTGAACGTACATTTCAATTTGCCAGGGCCACAAACGGATTTGAAAGTTTCTAGAAAAATTAATCTAGCTATGTTTTGACGATACGGTACCAACAAAACTAGTTTCGTCGAATTTTGAGACCGTTTGAAAAATGGCCCATTTCTGGTTGATCCAATTTAATAGAAATCGACCAAATACATTTTCCTTTACCACGCTCACATACTAGCTTCAAAAATTATGAAATTTAAAGCCTAGCAATAATTTGACATCCCGGATCCAACAAAAGTGGTTTCGTCGAATTCCGAGGTCGTTTGCAAAATGGCCATTTCCACGGCCGATATAAACTCCATAGCGACCTTTCAGAAAATTCATTTGGCCATAACTTTTGTTTCCCGCTATGAAACTTCGATTTTTCAGATTCGTTAGAAAGATATTCACTAACAGATTTAAATATTTTTGGTTTCACTCAAATCCGTTTTGTTTTGCACCCGGTACAGTCTATCAAAGTTTGAATTCAAATTTTGAAACTACCTCGCCATTTCAGGCCTTGTTTATAATTCAAATTAATTATTTTCATTTTCAACATCGATTCAAACATACATTTCATCGCTATTATTTAAAATATTTATTTTAAATATTTAAAATCCACTAAAATAGCCAATTTAAAATTTGTAAATTGGTTCAGATTTTCAGGGTCGTTACATTGTTGATATGTCTGCAACAATCAAAAATATAACAAACAGAACCTAATTTACGCTGAAATTTAGTGAATTACTTTTCGTGTATTTTAAACCGTAATATATGATTCAATAAGCGCCATAGTTGGAAATCCATTCTTCAATAAGTGCCCGTAGTTTTTGATTATAAACTAGGTATGTAGAGCGTGAGATGCAGGCGCTTGATGTTTATTTATCTATTTGGACACTATTATAATATAAGTACAAGATATGAGTTCAAAAAAAATTTAGGTTATCGTAAGGTGAAAAAATTGTCCATGCTTATGTGCGGAATGGTCTTATGATTATCCTTTTCTTTCATAAGGATTTTACTTTAAAATCAGTTGGATAATGCCTACAAACTTAGTGAGTTTTCTCACACTGGTTCACCGGACTGATACGTGGCGTTTGCAATGCTCGAGTCAAATCAAGCTTACAAGTTCAGGCTATCGAATGATGTGAAGTCCAGAGATGAGTTGGAGAAGTCCAGACATAGGATTGTATTATATTTATTCCGTTGTGTTGTATATAAGAAAGGGTTGTTATAACGGTCCATATATGTTGATGTACTCTGCTGATTGTAAGTACTATTTTAAACTCTCAATAAAGATTTATTTCTATATTATATTTTTTTCCACTACGATGTGAGGCTTTGAGTTCATGTGTTGTTGTCCTTCTTCTTTTCTTCTATTCTAATATTTCTTCCCTTCTTTTCGCACCCTCTAATTTCTTTCTATTAACTATCTGGTGTTTTTTGGCAAGTAATATGGGTTTATGTATTATTGTTGAAATTCGGGCGTCGAAATCCATCGGGTCATTACACCATACTTGAGTTGGACCAAATAAATCTAAATGTAGAAGTTATAAAGGTTTTTTGTAAAAATATCATTTTTATAATTAAGCGAGGTTCGTTTTAATTTATCAATTTGGCATTAGGGCTGGCAATGAGTACCCGAAAAATACGATATCCGTCCGTATCCGTATCCGAAAATATGAATAATATCTGATATCCAAAAAGCGGATATAGACATCTGATATCCAAAAATATTTCCGGATACAAATACGGATATGTTACTATCCGTATCCGAAAAATACCTGATCGTTGTGGAACTAAATATCCATTTTTTATTTCCCAATAACACTTAATTTTTCACCTTTCAGCCCAATTTCAACATCCAACCCAAAACCAATGTCCAACCCTTCATTTATCAAAATTGAAACCCTAGCTCATTTCATAAGTAACGATCAGGAGTAGCTGCCTCTCCCAGGTCCCATTCCAATTCGTTCGAAAAAAAAACCCTAATTCAAATATTAAAAAATGGCGACTTCATTCGACTGGCTCCCCTTCGATTTCCAGCATCTATGGGCATCTCTGAGCATCCAGCAACGATCGAGGACTCCAATTTCGAGCATCTCGAGATTAATCCTGGCTAACTAGTATGTATCTGTACAGGTCATTTTTAATTCATGTTTTTTATATGCTAATTGCTTAATTGCTATTTGTGTTTACATGCAACTGTTTGCAACTGAATCCTCTTTTTACAGTTATTTCTTGAAACGTTTCTGTATTTTATTTTATGTTCGTGCTCTTAGGAGTTTTTATTTATAAGGAACTGAAAATTTGAGCTTCTACAGCTGATAACATGAGTCTTCAGAAAGCTCGTGTGTTAGAGGAATCATTGATTTAGCAAGATGTGGTATAATTAATATTTCCTAATGGCATGTTTTTCTTATTTCATCTTTATTATTTTCTATTTTTGTTTAGGACTGTATTTGTCATAGGCCTAAATTAGGACTCAAATATGATAGGCTAGTTATATTGTTTCAAGGACATTGTTAAAAAGATTTCGGTTTTGAATATGAGATGCCAAGAGTTTGGTCATGAATCATCGAAAAAAAGACACATATATTTTGGTGATCTCCTTTCTGAAAACCCACTCATGTTAACTTTTGAGGTTAAACATTACCACTATGACTAGTTCACTTATAAGTTATAACAGTAGATTTTAATGTGGAAAGTTCAGGTTAGCTTAAAACAGAGGTCTGTAATTTGTCTCTATCATTTGATGTTTCAACTTTGCAATATGATTAATTTAGTGTCCATTATTCATAGTCCCCTAACTAACATCCAGGTCTTCTTCCCTGTAAAAATTGATTTGATAGTGTCCATTAGGCCTTGCGTATATCTCATAGTTCCCTTTAATATCTCAGGCTTTATATAGATCAAAGCATTAAATGCACCAAGAAAATGGCAAGCTAATCAAAGTAATCTAATATCCTTTCTGCATTAGCATACATATTATTTAGTATTTACTTGTAATGACCCATATTTTTAGTCGATTTATTTTAAATATTTAATATGGCTTTAAATATTGTGTTGATAATATAAATGAGTTTTTATATTAGGTTATCGATTCAAAAATCGATTTTGATTTAATATCAAATATATTAAATTATGGTAATACGAAATATAATTGAAATCGAAGTTAAAAACTGAATCAAAACAATTCAGAAGATCAATATTAATTGTGTTTGAATATAAGCAATAATAAAAATAATTTATTATCAAAGAATCTGATTATTTATGAATTTAAATTATATTATATCGATTTAATATGGTTATTTTATTTGTACGTTCAAATTAAATTTCGATATCAGTTCTATTGAGTTCAGAATAGCGTTATAATATTGAAATGTCGGTCAGTACGTTAAAATAACGGTTCATGATTTCAAATTGTGAACCCCCAAGATAATTTTATTGGATAAGCTAAAGATCAAATCAGAATCCTTTTAAATAAACTAAAAATCTTTTTATATCACATCGTATTTAATTTAATGTACTATACGCGTTTCCCTTTGCTTAATGCCTAAGTTTTTCTCTTCTGTACAAGTACACGGTTCCCTTTCTTCCAGTTCTTTTCTTCAGATATTTAATCAATGCGCTCCTCCATTTGTTTTTGCAAATCGAATCAAATTTAAATGGAAAATCCGCAAAATCAGAAATCAAACCCTTTTCCTGTTTTTCCACTTAAATAAAAAACCGAGTTCATAAAAATGGTTCGAATATTGTGTGATGCTTCTATGGGGAGGTCCATATTCGTACAGCGACTAGAAGAGAAATTGGAGACTAATTTGATGGTGCGATACATCAGCAATCGGGGTGCTAGAAGGGGGCGATGGCCTGAGGTGTATGGAGATGTTGGTTTATGGTGGTCGAACTAGAGATATGGGTGGCAAGGGGGTTCGTTCATGTCAGTTGGGGTTTTCAGATGACGATATCGCCATTGCTGGTGGCAAATAAAGGGGGCGCGACATGGTACTGTAACAGTAGGTAGGCTACCAAAATTTCTGGAAAAATTCGAATGGTAAATTTTAAGGTGCGGTAGTAGGGTTTAGTTGGTTTAAGGGTTGGCAGTATGATTTTGGGAATTTGGCACTGGAGATAAAGGGGTTCGGTCGGTTGTGTTTTGGGGAGGCAATGTCCAACGTCGAACTGGAAATGAAGTATGATATTGTAGTATTAGGAAGTAACTACGGTGATAGAAAGAGCTTGTGGATATGTCTTGGACTGTTCGTTGAGTCGAGCAGATGAAAAAGGACATGGTCAATAAATGGTTGTTGTGATGGCAGCAATCGTCAAATTGAGGATTTCAGGAAGAAGTCGCATTATGTAAATGGAAAAAAGCCGGCTAGTTCGGGGCGTGGTGCTAGAGAATGAGGATTAATAGCAACTTTAAAACATGATTTAGAGGTAAATAAACAGTTAATTAAATTGTTAACGATTTGTTTTTAGTTTACTTAAACTTGTTCAAATAGATGTATAATGCATATACCGTGTCATTTGATAACATAGGAGATGAAGGTGAAGCTCATGCTGATGCTAAGTAACTATTTGCTGAAACGAGATTGTGGGTTTTGGGTTAACAATGGAGAATTGATGCAGTAGGTTTTAGAGAAGAAGTGGATTGTGTATTGAGGTAACTTAATTTAATCAATAAATTAGATTAAATCATTTTGATTAGTGTTTAATTTTTTTTACAATATAATAAATAAATAGATCGATTCTTATAAAATCAAATTTATATGATAATAAATTCCAGTAAAAACAAATTATGTGGAATTTTATGGATAAGGCTGCACATTCGAGTTGAATTCAGAGTTATTGAAGTTAAATGGAATTTTCTATTAAATTAAACACTTGTTTAATTTAACCGGAAAATAATTGTTGTTTCGACGAATAAAATCACGGTGAGTAAACTCACTCTTTGAATTTTATTTTATTTTAAAAAATTATATATTGTTTGTTGGTTGTTGGATGCTTTAAATATTTTTGTGGCTATTATTATATATTAGTTATTTAGGCTTGGTGTTTGTGGCTATTATATATATATTGGTGATTGGATATTTCCCGCAGTACCATTTGTGGGTGCCTGCGGTATCATTAGCGGATGGCCCTATGCGCCCCCACAATATGATAGTAGATGACCTTCTATACTGCGAAATCCTGCCTCGAAGCAGGATGGGTATTATTTATGTTGACTAACGTCTGTGGATGCGGGAAAACAGGTTGGAGGAATCCAACTGGATTCCTCAAAATTTATTACTGTTTGTCTTCACATATATATTATCAGATATGATGTGTAGATTGATAATTGGGTGGTTTGATTGTTTAAATATCACTGGGCCCAAAATGTTGATTTATAAAAATACCGTAAAAAAGATATTTCGAGATTTAAAATGGAAAATATATTTTTCAAAAATAGAATTTGAATTTCAAATGGGCTATAAAGGTATTAACTTGTTTTGCATAAATAAAAAAGTATTTAATTTATAAACGATGTTTATAAATTAAATAATATAGGAAATTGATGTGGTGAATTTATAAACGATGTTTATAAATTAAATAATGGAAGAAATAGTAGTATATTTTATAAATGGTGTTTATAAATACAATGAAATGATTTTCATTGGATAATCAGGGAATTGAAATGAAGTGGAAAAATTATCATTTGATAATTTTAATATTTAAATTCAAATGTGAATTTAAAAAATAGAAATAGGGAATTGTTTTAAAGAACTAAACAATGAAATTTATTCTGATGTTCAGAATATAAATTGAACTTAAATAAATCTGTAAGGATTTATGATTTGAATTCGATTACTTTGATTTTTTTTTAAATAAAGTATGTCTAGAAAAAAATATTAGGATTATATTAAATAGAAGTTAAATTTAATATTAAAATAGATTCTATGTTATATATGGATAAGTTAAATAAATAGAATATTCTAAAATAAGATTTTGGTTTTAAATAGATTTCGAAATGGAACTTGTTTTAATATATAAAACAAGCAAATTTATAAACGATGTTATAGTAGTAGCGAATTAATTATTAGAAGATAATTTGTAATTTTAAATTCAAGTATGAATTTAAAAATCAGAAGTTGAAATCATTACGAAAAGTTGAACAATGGTTTTTATTCCAGAAGTGGAATATAAAAGGAATTTAGTTTCAAAACAGATTTTGAAATGAAACTTGTTTTAATATATAAAACAAGGAAATTGGATTTATAAACGATGGTTATAAATCTAGCAAAAATAAATTATCATTAGATAATTTAGATGTTTTAAATTCAAGTATGAATTTAAAAAGTGAATTGGAAAACAGTTTGAAATAAAATAATACATTTTATTTTGGAATTCGAAATATAAATTGAAGTGAGAAAAATCCAACGTATTTATAATTAGAATTAGATTATATCGAATTTTATAAATAAATTATTTATAAAGGGAATTGGAATTTAATATAGCAAATTGAGTATAATTAAATTTATAACCAAGTAAATGAAAAATCGACGATTTTAAAATAAAAAATTGGAATATTAAGTTAAATTGGGAAAATTAGTTTAATATGTATTAAAATATATTAGAATGGAGTGGAAATTTATTACATACAAAGTTTAAACGTTTATATATATATATATAATTAAAACGAACTCGACGCAGCATGGTAGTTCATAAATTAGTGTTTCGAACTTCAATTGAGTGTATAGAACTCATTTCAAGTCGGAATTCTTTGAAACAAGAATCGTCAGAACCGATTTGATAATAGTTTTCTAATGGAAGAGAAAATCCTGGATTTCATCGTATAAATTTTGAGTTATATCAAAATCAAATTTTCAGAAAAACAATGCCATTACCATTATAAAACCATAACGGTTTATTTAAATAAACGAAAGGATTTTAAGTAAATAAAATCCGAATTTACATTAGAAAAATCCAGACTTAAGTTGTAAAATAAATATGAACTCAAGTGTGTAAATGAAATGATTTTTGAAACAAAAATAAGATTTTTAATTGTTGTATAGAATTAACTAATTTGAAGAAAAATTAGTTAATTGAATTTTTAATCGAAATTGGACTTTGGATCAGAAAAGGGGTTTGTATATTCATATTCGAAATTGAATATGAAAATTGAATTAGAAATGGCATTCGATTGTTTTATAGACAAATATATATATATATATTTATATATATATATATATATTTGAACGCGATATATTCAAATAAAAAGTGAAATAGGCAAAAAAAGCTAATTAAAGAATAAATTAGCGAATTGAGTTAAAATGGCCAGATTGAGTTGGAATAAATTAAGAACGGACGTATATGAGTTAGACAGGCATGGGATGAAGTGTGTAAAGATTATAATTTGTGTGCCCGACAAAAAGGTACACGTTAAAATTCCATATGAGATTTTATGCGTTGAATCGGCAGATTGCTTGGCTTTTTTTATTTTTTATTTTTGAATAGGAAGGGCCCTGAGAGGCATTTTGCAGTTGTACCGAGTGACCCGTACAAAGAAGGTTACGGCGAAATTTTCTGAAAATTTACGGAGTTAGAATATTTTTAAGAAATTTTGATAGTTAGAAATCAATGTATCGATATATATATATATATAGAATTCAATAAGGAAATGAACTTAAAAATAGAATGTTAAGGAAATCTATAATTAAATCTAATAAAATTAAAAAGAGAAACGTATATGGTTTAAAAATGAATAATTGATTTGTATGGTGTTGATTATTCGAGGCGAGTGGTCTTGTCTATTTTGATGTTAATGATGATTTCAGCAAGGTCTAAGAGGTAACTATACCCCAACTTGATTGATTTAATTATTAACCGATAAATAACACGATTCAGTCTCGGAGATAAATGTTTAAAGAAATTTAGTTGAATGAAATATTTTGGGTTGTTGTAACGATGTTTTACACAACATTCGTATTAACCCAAGTAAGCGGAATTTTGGAAATATATCATAAATATTAACCCACTCATCATACTCATCATTTGGTCGAGTTTAGCGTCGTGTGAGTTCATTTTAGCTTCGTGAGAGTTCAACTGTTTTTCTAAACGCACAATATCTTGTGGCGGTTGAGAAGGTTGAGAGGATTGGTTTGATGATTGAAAGTTGGGGTGCCTATAAGGTTGTTTGGATTGAGGTACAGTTTGAGAAGTTTGAGAATTGGAGGGTGGGGCTTGATAATTTGGATTTGGAATAAAGGGTTGCACGTGAGATGGGTTAGCCGAATTATTGGGGTTTGACCAAGAAAAATTTGGGTGGTTCCTCCAACCAGGATTGTATGTGGATGAGTAAGGATTATTTTGAGCTATAGCATTAGCTTGGTCCTGAGAGTAATAGTGGGGTAGCCCTTCTCTGGCTTGAGGAGTTTGATTTTCTAAGGGAATTTGACTTGGGTCCACGACATGCACTCCTCTCGTAGAAGTACGAATGGGAAACGAATTGATTCCCATTGCATGTCCTTTTCAGAATAATCTTCTAAGAATTTCCAAGCTTCATCGGCCGTCTTAGACATAAAGTCTCCTCCACACATTGATTCTAATTGAGTTCTAGTCTGATAGTTTAGCCCTTTATATGCAATTTGACATAAGTGGTCTTTTAGAATTCCATGATGAGGACAACTATATAATAGTTGGTTGAATCTTTCAAAGTATTTTGAAAAAGTTTCCCCCTCATTTTGACAGAATTGGTTTATCTCAGTTCGAATTTTTAGAGTTTTATGGAAAGGGAAAAACTTTTTCAAGAATGTAATGACAAATTCATCCCAACTTCTTATGGAATGTTTTGGAAGAGAATTTAGCCATCTTTTAGCGCTTTCAAGTAGTGCAAATGGAATTAGCCTCAGCTTGATCGATTCGTTAGACAATTGTTGCATTTTCGTTGTGGACGCATACAATTCAAATTCACTTAAAAATTCATAAGCATTTTCAGACCCAGTAAATTTTGGTACCCCTTGGATAAAAGAATGTTTTAGCTCAAAATTGTTTCCTTCAGCTGGTGGGAACACCATGACAGAGGGTTGGACGGTCCTAGTTGGATAACATCAATCACGAAGAGATAAGGGTCTGTCCATTTCCATATTGAAATTTTGAAAATTTTGATTTATTCGATTTTGATCCCCAAAGTTTGGAAAGTTTTGATTCACTCGATTTTGATCCAACTCGGTTGGAAATTTTTGGTTGATTCGAGAACCCCTGGGAGAATTATTTTGGCTAACACTTTTTTTACTCATTGTTGTTAAATGCAAGCACAGAAATCTGCTACAATGAAATTTTCTGTCCTTATTGGCTCCTAACCCAAAATTATAAAGTGACGCGTTTGATTACTTAGATCAAAAGATTTCTCAGCCAGTTAACGGACAGGAGTTATCGGTGCACCAGGAATCACCCTAGCAATGCAGCCGAAGGTTTAAGTACCTTCAGAGTAACAACCGATATAATATTTACGAATCACCGTAATATTTATAAACGATTATTTCTCTACCATAGTCTAGACACCAAGAAATAATTCATTCCAAATGAATCAACTATCACAATACAATTAAGCCCTAGATGAGCCCGTGACTCCCTTAAGTCCAACGTCTAACCGTTATTATTAGTCAGATTCTACGATGAAATGCAATTTGTGGGCTAAGGAAAGGGTGATGAAATCCCTCACCTTATGTGAATTGGGGTATTGCCCTTAACAGAATGAATAAAAAGTGCAGAAATAACAACAATCACACAATTTAATTTCAGAAATTAAAAATTTTACATTCAAGCCGCTGCCCTTGCAGAATTTTTTTACAACAATTGTCTATAAAAAAAATTCTTTTTGCAGCAGAGCACCTGTAGAGTTTAGAAAATATTACAGTGGGGTATGGCAGATCGTCCAGAAAATTTGAGTAATGCCAACAATTTAATCTCCACTATTTGAAATCGCTTGACCTCTGATTTCTTTGTTTGCTTTGCTTGACTGTTTTTGCCTAGGCCCTTGTTTCTTTTTTTTCTTTTTTTCTTTTTTGGAAAAGAATAAAAAAAATGAAGCAAACCAAATAGGAGAAAAAAATACTAGATTAAGAAGGAAAAGAAAAAAACTAAACTCAACTATAAAAACTGGCTTTAAAAAAAATGAAATAAAACAAAATAGAACAAGAAAAACTAAGCCTAAAGAAACAATACAAGAAAAAAAAAGAACTAATACTAAAACAAAAGAAGGACTGGCTCAACAATTCAACTAAGGTTAGACCCAATGAACGCACTCCAACAAAAAATGGCAACCAGACTTCCCAAAAAAAATTACCATATATAGAAGGCAACAGGTCGTCCAAATATATTGCCCAAAAAGTGGAAGACCCACGATATAAATCCAGTCAAAATCAAAAGAAGAAACTAAACAAAAATTCCTTTTTTCTCGTCCAGAAACAAATCACGGTAATAGGATTTTTTTCTCTTTTTCGAATCGGGTCTTCGAATTGGACATCTGTTCCTTGGATTGTGAATTCTGTTTGATCGTTTCTGCGGTTCGAGACGATGTACGGCTTCAAGTTCAACGCTGATGATTGGCTTCGATTTGGAAAATGATAGGGGCTGCGCTGAAGTTCAGGTCTGTTGAGGTGTTCGAATCTGGTTTTTTGTAGGTTTATTGAGCAGGTGGTTGCGGGTTTGTAGAGGGATCGGGTTCTGTGTGGAAGATGGAGGCTCAGAGGGAGAACGTCTGCAGTGCTGTTTTGCCAAGGAGACTTATGACGCAGGGGCGTTTTGTTCAAAGGTGAAAGTTTGTTGATGGAGGTATTTGTGAACAGAGGTTTTGCGATTTGGGGAGTTGTTCGAATCAGTGATTTGGGTGATCGAATTGGGGGTTTATATCGATTTGGGTTTGGAGTTATTGAATCAGATTTTCCGATGTGATCAGGGATGCAACTGTGAATTTTTGTGGGTTGTGATTAGTGTGATAATGGTTGCGATTGGAGTCTGCGGTTGTGGTTTGGGGTGAAGGGGAAGTTTCGGATTTGCAGTGGTTTGGTAGTGAAGAGATCGGCAGGCTGATGGGTGTGATGAAGAAGGAAAATTGGTAATGGATGATTCAAAAAAAAGAAAAAGAAAAAAATCAGTAAGGAAATACAAGGCAGGAAAATAAAAATTGCAAAGAAAAGTTTTTTTTTATTTCTATTTTCTTTATTTGATTGAGGATGGTAGAGGGTATGTTCTGAAAGTTGGTTTGGAGATTGTAGGCTTGCGATGTTTGGTTTGACTGAGATGTTGAGGAGAGGTGGTTCAAAACTGGTTTTGTGAAATTTTGGTGAACTGCTCTAAGAGTTTGCGGTAGTTATTTGCTGAGACTTGCAGATGTGAATATTAGCGGGAAGGTGGACTCGAGAACTGGAAAGGTCTGTAGATGGAATGGCTGTTTGTGTGGTTGTAGCCTGATGTTGGTTGAAGTATTGATGAGTGTAGTGTTTTAGGTATGGACGTGTATGGGAGTGGTTTGGCTTGTTTGTCTGTGGAGAAGGAAAGGGTATTTGTTGAGGTGATTTGTTGGTGCAAGGAGAAGAGGATGTTAGGTTGGGACTGAAGAGAAAGAGAGAATAGAGAGGAAATCCTGTATTGAAATAGAAAAAGAAATAGAAAGAAATTAGAAAAGGAAACAAAAGATTTCTTTTAAAATAAATTTTGGGAAGAAAGTGGGAAGACGGAAAGAAATAAAGGAATTTTTTTTTTTGAATTGAAAAGAAGAAGGGATGTAATAGATTAGAAAGAAAATGGAAGGAAAGAAATTGGACAGTGCAAGAAATCGAAAGAACAAATAGCAAGAAACTTTTTTTTTCGAAAAGAAAGAGATTGAGAAATAAAAAGGAAAAAAAACTAGGATGGAATTTGTTTTTTCTTTTTTTTTATATGAATACACAAAACAAGGAAAAATAAAAACTAACACGAATCAGAAATTAAATAAATAATAAAATTTAATCGTTACCTCCCCGGCAACGGCGCCAAAAACTTGATCGACGCTTCCTAAGAATTAGAAAAGCGTACAGGTGTGTAGCATACAGGTCGAACACAGGGAGGTAGATTAAAATCAAATTATTTATTTAATCTCTTGGGCGAGTTAGACGATTTTCGAGGTTGGTTTTTGAAAACAATAAAAATTGAAACTGCGATCCGATTCAGAACAAATCTAATTGAACCGACGATCAAATCACAACTACCAATTGGAAATTAAAATGCAAAACAGAAATAAAATGCAGAAAGTAAAATTGCAGGAAAAGAAGAACAACAAAAAGTAAATTAGGATTGTCGTTGAAACTAATCAAACGACTAATCATTAACAAAAATGTAAAATACAATTGGTGCTCTTCCAAAACTAATTGTGAAGACAACACCGATTGCTAAGAAAAAGAAAATTGCAGAAATAATAAAAAGAAGAAGAACTTTTATTAATGGAGAAGAGAATATAGAATAATGGAGATATTTACAATGGGATGTACATGTGCTTTTATAGGTGAACTGGAAACCCTAATTAAGTCTATGAATAACTGGGCCTCATCATCCATTATATCTCTTGCCTTCCTTGCCCAAGCTTGATTGGAAAGCAAAACATGGTGAATATCTTCCAAATCTTCCTATCTTTCATGTAGCAAATTGATTGATTGATTGATGAGCAGATTCCATGTGATTAATTCTTCCAAACAAGGATACTCATTAGACTCCAAAGGCAACAAAGGATAAAATCTTCAAAATTGATCTTGTCTTGGCAATAAATCAATCAGAAATTCTTCTAATTGGAAATTGAAAAATGAATGTTCTGAATTGATTTACATGACTACTCCTGAAATGTCTATTAGTGAATATCATACATACACTTGAATATGTATATATATAATATAACACTAATTAACATATTCTTCATAGCAAAGGGGCAGTGTGAAAGTTCCGTTCTTTGGCAAAAAGTGAGCTTGACGGGGATCGAACTCAGGTCTCTCAGTACAAATCTCTATGCATTTACCAGTGAACTACAACTTCTTTTACAACTGAAATGGCTTTGATGTGGGGAAGTAGCTTTTTCTTTATAGTTGGCCTTTAATTTGAATTGAAAGAGACATCACCTGACAATCTGTAAATGCACATAAAAATACCCAAAGTATCATTTATTTATTTACTAAAGATAAAATATAAGAGCATAAAATAAACACATTTCTATGTTAATCAGGTAGTAGAGCTGCGAATCATATCACATGAAGATATTCGAAGACAGAGTAAAGTGCAAGGGGTTTTTCTATTAATCCTAGGCAGAAATTGCCTATGATGGATTAATGGAAATTGTGCCTTCGGTTTCGTTCAATCCTAGAACGAACGTATATGGACGAATGTCTGACAGATTATTTTCAATGGTCGCATATGTTGGTCTATATAAATACATATAGTGGCAGAGAATTTATTCTCTTAGCATAATATCCAGAATATATTTGTGAAAATCAATTAATGATTAACGGATGTGACAATATGGCATTCAAGGTGATTGTGTTATCAATGAATGATAAGCAATTGTAGCCTCAGGCCTCAACAACCGGAAATAAAAAAAATCGGACAGGCAGCTTGGCTAAGTGGGTAGCTCCCAATTAGGGTGTATCATCACCTATCTAGAGAAATTCATTTCATTCATTATTCTAATCGATGTTGTCCCATTCGGGAAAACGGTTGCTGATCCCAATCGTTGGTGATATACATTTGATACACTCAAGCGAAATGAGTGGTCGGTCATGTGTGGTCGGTACAAGATGTTCTTGTTGAATCCAGTGTATTCTCCTCTAGAGATACACTATCGGAAGGTGGTTCCATACCTTATTATAGATGGAAATTCATTACCGAATAAGTGCTCGCAGTTTTGATTGTATATTATGTATATGTGGAGTGTGAGATGAAAGCGTTCTAATAGATTTCTATTTATTAGATTTAGACACTATCATAATATCAAAAGAGTTTTGATATAAGATTATCGTTTCTTTCAAAAGTATTTTGAAAGTTAAATCAAGTGTTTAGATTCTCATAAGGGAAAAACTCGTTCCGTGTTATACGACATGGTCTTATAAGATACCATTTATTTTCTCAAACTATTTTAAAGTGTTACTCACACCAGTCCCATGACTGACCCGGAGTTTATTTTATTTTGTTTTCCCTAAACTCTTGGGTGCCCAAATTTGAATGGGCAGTCAAGTAGTTCCAGATTTTACTCTATCTAAAGGAGCTTGGAGCAGGAGTATTCATTGTTAGATATATAGTATTTTTTTTCGATGTGTTGTAAGAGTTGTACTCTAATAATTGTATGTTATACAGTTAAAATTTTGTATTACAAAAGTTATGATATATTATATTATATTCTGTTGCGATGTGAGATTTTGTGTTGTTATTTCTGTTCTTCTTCTACCTTTTTCTTCTAAAAAAATGATTCGTATTTCTATGATATTTGGGTTGGACGTGTGATGTATGTAGTCAACTCAGATAGTACAAATTTGCAGGTCGTTACATTACTACATCAAAAGAAATCATTCAAACACACAGATATATATATATCCTATTGACTCCATATAAATATAAAGTGAAGCATTACATACTTACATGGTATTTGATCTTCGAGTCCTTGACTTCTCAGTTTTCAAATATTCATCTATAGGCTTATATGAACTTCCATTCACAGCCTGATAAAGAGTTGCAAACAGTGTGCAACTCAGTTGCAAACTGAATCCGCAGTTGCAAACTGGATTCAGTTGCAAACTGGAATCCATTTTGCAACTGAGTTGCAAACTGGATCCAGTTTGCAACTCAGTTGCAAACTGAATCCGTAGTTGCAAAATGAGACAGTGAGACTCAGTCCGTGTTTGCAACTAGTTGCAAACTGAGATTTACCGACTCATTGATAATGTGTAATGTTTTTTGAAACTTTGAATGCAACATATTTTTACATTGATTGATAGTCTGTTACAATTTGCAGGTTAGTGAGCTTTTTGAAGCTACCATGGAAAACATATGCAATATATTAAATTATATGTACATTGTTTAGATGATTTTTTTGTATTTGCTACAATTCAATACATGTATGATGTATTTGCGTTTATGATTTATGTTGGTTTAGGATATAACTACGAATATGATGTATTTGCTTTTTAGTTTTTATGTTGCATTTGCAGTATTTTATGTGTTCATTGTTATGATGAATTTGCTATTATGATGAATTTAGTGGAATTATATGTTGTATTTGCTGCAAATTATGAGTTATGAATTCTTGGATATGCAATTTGAAATTCGGATACAGATATTTTCGGATATCTGAAAATATATGTATTTGTTGAACCGGATACGGATATTTTCGGATATCCGTGGATATCCGCTGATACGGATATTCTTTAACTGATATCCGCGGATATCGGATACGGATTCAAATACGGATTTTTATTTTCGGATACAGCACTATTCATATTCGATTGCATCCGTTGACAGGCCTATTTGGCATGTATTACACAAATTTTCTACTTTATAATTTATTTTAGGTAATCCTTTTACTAACTCATATTTTGCTAATTTATCAATATACTTGAAATTTATATGGCGAAATTGCTTATGCCATAACCATGGATCATCATATTTGGTCGTAAAACATAAATCTAAATTTTGTTTTATACTCATGTTTAAGACGTTGGTATTTTTATTTCTAAATCCTTCAAATACTATGTTATTATTATTATCAATAATATTACATTTATCCTTTTCAAATTTTATGTGAAAGCCTTTATCGCATAATTGACGTATACTAAGAAGATTATGTTTCAACTAACAGAACATTTGTAATAATAAGAGAGTTAGAAATACTAGAATTGATGACTTCTCTAATACCGACAACATATACGTTTGAGTTATCTCTAAAGTTCACCGTGCCTTTATCAAGATATATTATATTTGATAACATTTTTGCATTTTTGGTCATGTCTTTGGAGCAGCCACTATCAAATATCCATTTCTCCTTATTTTGTTATTTTGGGTGCCTACAAGATAAAATAATTTAATTGGTACTCACTTCCTTTGTTAGAGTCCTATATGTTAGCCGGGGAAGATAGTCATACCAAATGGGGCCTTTGAAAATATAGTTAGTATTATAAACATTTTTTTTAAGAAATTCTCAATATGCTTTTGTCTAATATGTGTTTTATTGAATGTAGAAATCCATATTTTTATTTCCTCGAGTTTCAAAACCATTTTATTAACAAATGTCTTTTTAATCTTTTTATAAAGAAAACTGTAATTTTAACGTTTTGAATCCTCTTTAAAACCTAGTCCATTTCTATTTCCAGATGACTCGGAATTTTTGATTATATTTTCCAAATTTTGTTTTTCCTTTCAAACTTTTGATTATATTTTCCAGATTTTTGAATCCTTTTTGAAACATTTAAAGTAAATTTTCTAACTCACTTTTGAGTTCTGAGATTTTAGAATGATATTTCTAGTTTACTTTTAAAGTAATACTCTTATTTAACAAATCATTATTTTCTAGTTTAACTTTTCCTAATTCTGTTGTTAGTAACTGATTTTCTTTGGTGGTTATCTTCGATATTCTCTAACTCTTCTTCTTGGATAGTTTTTTCATCCTTTAATATACCTATTTCAAGCTCCATTTAGTTCATTTTAGTTATGTATTCTTTATTTAACTTTTTGATTTCACTATATTTATCACATAATTCTGTGCTAAGTTCTAATATTTCATTATAAGTAAGTTAAAGGCATACCTCATCTGTGACGACCCAAACTTCCCCGGTCTCCGAAGAGAAGAGAAAGAACGGATTGTCTGAGAGCACGACAAATCAGAATACAAACAGAAGAACATTTCATTGCTATTACGACAATTTACATCAGAGTACAAGAATCAACAGAGTATGAACAAATAATATACATTTGATAAATATCAGATATTTGCAATTTACAATGCAGCGGAAAATAACACAAAACACAACTGAAAGAATACACGAATACAGAGCTTTCTGAATATCATTACAGCTGTAAACCGGGATCCTGCGAATATAAATCAGCAAAACAAAAACTACTAGTTGCCCGTGTGGAAAATAGAGGCACCCAGAGTTCAGGTTAAAACAATAAACTCCAGGTCAGTCATGTGACTGGTGTGAGAACTAAAACAGTTATTTAAAACTTTACTTTAAAATAAAATCAAGGGACCACGCCGTATAACATGGAATGGGTTTCCTCCCAAGAATACCAGTGCATATAACAAAACAGCGCAATGCTTTTTGGAAAAATGAAGCTATTATAAGACCCAGGTCACATCACACAATGCAACGCAAGCCAGAGAATAGGGTTTTCCCTTATAATAGCCAAACATGCTTGGTATGTTTAAAACAAATCATTTGATATTATTATAAGTGCATAGTGTACAATACAACTTCAAATATAAATGTATCAATCCTAGACGGCATGGGTACCATATATCATGTCGCCAATACTAGGCTCTACAATCAAAACCACAATGTCACGTATTGGAAGTTGGATTTCCATCTGTGAACCAAGGCAAGGGATCATCCTTACTACTTCGAGACTCTCTAGACCGATCCTTAGGTCAGAGCTCGAGTGACCTTTAGATCGTCAGGGCCGGTCCACACGAAGTGGATTAAAATGCCTGAACAATACGTTTCCCCGCCCTATGGGGCGTAAACTGGTTATATATCGACCAAACCATCCATCAGCACCGCAGTGACCGATATAACCGAGGCGCCTCACTATCCATCATCCACATAAGTAAAACGTCTGGGCTTGCAAAACCCAGACACAACTCCTAGCTAGAAGGAAACGTGTACCAACCCTGAATTTTGGGGTAAATTTAAAAATTTATTTTAACTAATTTTAATGGGTTTTGATATTTAAAATAATTTATTTAAAATAATAATGATTAAAATTTTATTTAAATCGAAGTTAGGATGAATAATTTAATATTGATTATAAAAGGAGTTAGAAATAGTGCAGTAGTTTGAAAAGTCAAACTTGAACTTTGACTGACCGTACAGGATGCAAAATTTAACGGATTTTAGTGAAACCAAAAATATTAGAATCTCTTTTAAAATATCTTTCCAACGAATCCGAAAAATCGAAATTTTATAGCGGGAATCAAAAGTTATGCCAAGTTTAAAATTTAGAAAGGTCGCTTTGAAATATATATATATAATATGTAAAGGTCAAAAATGCTACTTTTTGCATACGCAGGAATTTGGACTCGAAACCACTTCCATTGAGTTCAGAATAATGTTTCTGCATTTAAAAAGTTTAAACACTTATATATTTCGAGTTTCGAAAATTATTTGTTTTAAAATGTATTTTTAATATTTAATATATACGCCTTAAAAATAGCCATCTTTCAAATGACCTCTGTTTTTGACGAAACCACTTTTGTTGGATTCGGAATGTCAAATTATTGCTAAGTTTAATTTTTCATAATTTTAGAATTAATTTGTGACCGTGGCAAAAAGATTTCAGTTTGGTCAATTTCGGTCAATTTTAATCGACTTGAAAATAGGCCATTTTTCAAATAGACTCAGAATTGGACGAAATTAATTTTCCTAGGTCCGCAGCGTCAAAACATAGCTAAATATATTTTTCGGGATTTTTCGAAGTTAATTTGTGGCCCCGATGAATTTATTCGTACGGTTGAATTAAAAATAAAGGAAAATATTTTAAAATAAAGAAAACTGGGTCAAGATAGTCGTTTGGGCCTGCGGGACATAGCTAGATGAGTCTGAGATAGGGGTTAATGGGTAGGAATGACAGTCGTTGGGCTGAAATCTGACAAAGTTGATAAACGGGCCTTAATGGGTAATTAGTGAATATAATAATATAAATATTCACTAAATGACAAAACCCCTAACCCTAATCAATTTGCTCCAGCCGCCATCTTCTTCCTCAATGGCCAAAAGAGCTCCAAACTTCCCTCCTCAATATAGCTCAATGAAATCCTTCAGTTCTTTAGCCAATTTTGTAGGGATTTTGATAAGCTTTCCATCCATACGGTTATGATCAACCAAAAGTGCTCGAATTTCGAGGAAAACACCCCCCACCCGCGGCCAAACAGCCCCCACCGCACCACCATGGTCCCACCGCGGCCTCCACCTCCCTAGGCGCACCAACCCCTCCCCTAGCTCTTCGATATGCCACCTCCCGATCGTCTTCAAGCCTTATAAATCTCGAGTTAAATGCAAAACTAGATTAGAAGGTAATGGGTTCAAAAATAACAAAAGGAACGGCCTTGGCAACGTTGGGAGGAAGATGGAGAGAAGGGTTGACTTTTTCAAACTTAGGTTGACTAATTATTTTAATTCAAAATTTTCCAATCTTGTTTAATCCATATCTTACTCATACGAACTCGAATTCGAACGATTTCAGGTGCACCACGATCGTGAGACCGAGATCTTCGTGATGAAACTGACTAGACCTGATTCTGAGAAAGTTAAATTTTTGACAAATTTTGGATCTGAACAGTGCAGAACTCAATAATGATGTGAGATTTCTATTTTTGAAAATATATTTTACTCCTTGTTGTTTGAATTGCATATACACATATTTATATAATCAAATCTATGATTGTTGTAATTAAATTTTACTGTTTGTTGTTGGTGACTGATTGTATTGCTTGTATGTAATAGATCTGGTCTTGTATAACCAGAAATTTCCATTGTTTGAATTTGAGTGATAGATCTGATTTTTATTTTGAATCATTGTCAATAATAAATTAAAAAGATTTTTCCTTTGTTTTAAAAATAAAAAGATTACAACTTTGTTTTTTAATTAAAAGTTGTAATTTTGGTTTGCAAATTAAAAAGATATAACCTTGTTTGTTAATTAAAAAAGATTTAACTTTTGTTGGTTAACAAATAGAATTCACGTTTGTTTGTTAGTAAAGAGAATTTACTTTTGTTTGTAAAAAAGAAGAAAGAACTTTTTTAAAAAACTTTTGTTGTAAATGAAAACAATTAACTTTTGTTTGCAAATTATAAGAATTTACTTTTCTTTGTCGAATAAGATATTTTACCTTTTGTGGTTAAATAAAGATTTCACCTTTTTTCTTTATATGAAAGAGATTAACTGTTGTTTTTATTTAAAAAAATTGGAACTTTTGTTTTTAATAAAAGATTGAAACTTGTTTGTACAATAAAAGATTGAAACTTCTTTGTGTACAATAAAAGATTGAAACTTGTTTGTGTACAATTAAAGATTGAAACTTGTTTTGTGTATAATTAAAAGTATTAACTTTGTTAATGAAAAGTGGTAAGCTTGTTAATGAAAAGAAACAAATTTTTTAGTAAGAGGTTCATTTTTAGATGTGATGAAATAAAGATAAAAAAATTCATTTTTGTTGTGTACTGAGATAAAGAATAGAAGATAACACTGTTCTGTTAATTATGAAACGACATTTTATTACACCGTCATGTGCTTATTTAGAAACGATATTATATTTCACCGTCATGTTTTGTTAAAAAGAAAATAATGACATTAACATTGATTTTAGTTGAAATAGTAAAAATTACATTTTTCGTTGATTTTAGTTGAAAAATGTACAAAGACATCATTTTGTCGTTATTTTGCAAATGTACGAAGGTATCATTTTTGTCTTTGTTCTGTTAAATGTAAAAAGATAATTTGTTTGTTTATACAAAAGAAATTTACATTTGTTTGAAAATGAATATTTGCACCGTAATGTGTAAAATTAGAAATGATAGTATTTACACCGTTATGTGTTAAATTGGAAATGACATTATTTACAGCGTTATGTGTTAAATTAGAAATGAACATAATTGACACCGCAATAAAAATAACATTTATATGTAATTAAAAAGATAAGATTTTTTCATTGAAAATAAAATTGCATTGTTATATGAAATTAAAGATTAAAGATTTACATTGTAAATAAAATCACATTTTTAAATGTAATTAAAGAATAAGTTTTTTGCATGTAAAATATAATTACATTTTTATATGTAATTAAAGAGGAAAAATTTGCATAGTAAATAAAATTACATTTTTATGTGTAATTAAAGTATTAAAATTTACATTGCAAATTAAAAAGTAAGAAAAATACATTTATATGTAATTAGATTTATAGAAAGATAAAATTACATTTTTATTTAATTAAAAGTGGAAACTTAGATTTTCATTAAAAGAATAAAGAAGTGATATTTACATTCTTATGTAAATAGATTTTCAATAAAAAGAATTTAGATATGATATTTACCTTTTTAATGTAAATAGATTTTCAATAAAGGAAATTTACATTTTTATGTAAATAAACAATGAAAGAGGAAAATTTACTTTTTAGGTAAATAAGCAATGAAAAGGAAAATTACATTCAAAATGTAAACTAGAATATAAAGGACATTTTGTTAGGAAATGTAAGTTAGAATAAAAAGGGACATTTTTGTTAGAAATTGTAAATCATAACAAAAAGTATAGAAATAAAGATTACATCTTTATTGACCTTTTATATGCAATAAAAAGAAGTAGGGTATTAGAAAAGTTACATTTTTCTTAATGTAAATAAGAATTAGAAGAAAATTACATTTTTATACAATTAAGTTAAAGAACATAAAAATTTCATTTTTATGTAATTAAGTCAATTTCCATGTGAATTAGGTTAAAGGTGAAAAATTTTCATTTATCATGTAAATTAAGATAAAGAAAGAAAATTACACTTTTATGTAATTAAGTTAAAGTTTATATTTTTCATGTAATTAAGATTTAAAGTAGGAAATTACATTTTTATATAATGAAAATATTAGATTTTGACATTGCAAAATTATTTAATGCAATGTAGATTATATTAAAGGGAAAAGTCACATTTTTAATGTAGATTATATTAAAAAGAAAAGTTTACAATTTTAATGCAAATAAAAGTAATGGAATTAAAATGTATATTTATATCGTCATTTTAGATGCGATAAAAAGAGTAGAAATGAAATGTATATTTTTATCGTCACTTTAGATGCGATAAAAGAATATAATAATTATTACATATTTTTATCGTCATTTTAGAGGCGGTAAAAAGAAGTTACATTTTTCAATGTAAATAAAAGAAAAATAGGAAGTTACATTTTTATATGTAATTAGAGAAATATAGAAACTTACATTTTTTCAATGTAAATAAGGATGAAATAGAAATTTTTTTATATGTAAACAAAAGAATTTACATTTTTCAATGTAAACAAAAGAAATAAAAGAATGATTAGGAATTCACATTTTCCAATGTAAATAGAATATGAAATAAAAGTTACATTTTCAATATAATAATATATTGAAATATAAGTTTACATTTCTCAATGTAAATAAAATAGGAATAGAAATTTACATTTTTTTGTAAATAAAAGGATTAGAAATTTACATTTTAAGGAATGGGTTTTCATTAAAAAGGAATAATGAAATCAAATATACATTTGGTGTAAATTGAAGGAGGAAAGAAGAAAAAAAATACATTGTTGGATATAGCATGTGTATGTGAATTTAAAATAAAATAAACATTATTGTGTGCCATGTTATACCTCGATATTATATACACAAATAGGGATATTCGATGTTAACAAAATATAGGGAAATGAAATGGATGACGGAATTATATATAAGTATATATATGTAAATTATAATTAAACGAATCGCGCGCGGTAGTTCGCGATTCGACAATCGTAACTTTAAATAGTTATACCGAAATATCCGACCGTCGGATTTTCCCAAAACTGAAACCGTTAGGTTCGCCTTGGGAAGACCTTTCCAAGATATGAATTGTGTTAAATTCCAACGGTTAGATTTAGAGAAACTTGTAAAACAAATTTGGGTGAAAACAGCGCTAAGGTCGCCTATTGACATGAAGTGTTGTTAAATAAAATTCAATTATTTTTATATAAATAAAAATAGAGATTAATCGTTATAAATTAATATTAACAATAAGAAATGATTTTAAATTATATATAAACGAGGATCATTTGAAAAGTCCGAGTTCAATCTCATTTCAAATGATTATTCGTCGATCTAAGTCAAAGAGTTGAAGACGGTGATTGAAGACCGACGATCTTCACGTCGAATGGATGAGTTACCATTGACACCCATGATTGGAGTAGCTACTTTGAAGGGACTGCAATGGTGGTCGTCCAGACTACTTGTTGATTGTTCGGATATGCGAAGAATAAGGCGCCTCCGGTTTCGTTCAGACCCAGAGCGGACTTGAAAATGGATTGTATGTCTGACGTTGTATTCCTTTATACGGTATTCGTTGATCTCTGCTAAATATTTATTTGTTTGGTGTTTAACACCCTTCTCTAAGACGTACGAGCTTAGAGGTTATATATTGGTAGGAATCAATGGTATGGTATGGATTGACAATGTGGCATGCTAAGATGCAAATGATCAAGGATTTTGTTGAAAAGCAGGCCTTATGGTTGATGATCAAAGCACAACTTGAATAAGCATAGCTTTGTGTATTATGTAGCTTCACGAGCCTCACAACCCGGTTGGAGTCTAAAATGGGAGAAGGGAACGCAGAGAGAGAAGCACATTTCTTTCTAGCTAGAAGTGGTGTTTGGGTTTTACACGGCCCGACATTTTACTTATGTGGATGATGGAATGAGGCGCCTCGGATATTAGGTCCTATAGGACCGGAAACGTGTGTTCAGGAATTGCCAATCCGCAAAATCGTAAGTGTGGACCGGCCCTACAGCTTTCCAAGGGTTCACTACGGGGGATCCTGAGACAATAGCTAGAGTGTCTCGATTTGGTAAGGAGCTCCTCCCTAGTCTTGACTCATGATGGAAACCCAATTTCCAATACAACCTCATGCGGTTTTGATTGTATAACTAGTATGGCAACATAGTAGGATGGGGTACTATGCCGTCTATGATTGATACATTATGATTGAAATGTTTTTGAAACATATATACACTAACAATAATATCAAATCCGTTTTATTGTACCAAGCATTTTTGACCATTATAAGGTAAAACTCTATCCTCCGGTTTGCGTTGCATTGTGTGATGGGACTTGGGTCTTATAATGGTTTCATTTTTCCAAAAAACATTGCGTTGTTTAACGATTCACTTTATTTTATGCACCGGCAATCAATTGGAATAAAACCCGTTCCGCATTAGCGGCGTGGTCCTTAGATTTGCCTTATTGCTATTAGTTACATCAGTTAAGAATTCTCACACCAGTCCCATGACTGACTCGTAGTTTGTTTCACTTTGCAAACTCGGGTGCCCTCTTTCCCACACGGGCAGTCGAGTAGCTTTTTGCAGATATTTATCTCTTGAGCAGGATTCTGGATCGAAGCATAAAGCTGTGTCTAGAGCATAGAAGTCTTCCGCTGTTTATTATATTAAAATATTGTAATTTATCTTCCGTTGTAATTTAATTCGATGTACTCTGATATCTTTACTCTGATGTAACATTATTGTAATGTTTATAAAAGTCTGATGTTATTGTTCTGATGTGTTGTATTCCCAGAGTTAACGTGTTCGGGTTTTGAACGGTCTTGGTCGATCTAACGATCGATCGGGTCGGGTGAAATCCGGGCCGTTACAGTTGGTATCAAAGCTCTGGTTAGCTCAAATCTTTAGGGTACAATTCGTTAGAACTGAGCAAAAGACTCATCAGAGATTTGATTAGAAATATCCAATAAGAATACTCATTAGAGATAGGATCAGTAGTATCCTAGAATGAGAAAACTCATTAGAGATGGGGTTAGTAAGGCCCTAGAATGAGTTGAGAGTGCCTAGTTTATAATTAACGTATTTTTGATTATATATAATCCGATCTTTGGAAATATGATTTTTGAATATATAAAGTTATATATTTTAAAAGTTAATCAACAAATAAAATTATTTAAGATAGGATACTTAAACAACTTTTAGCTTCGTTCCTTTTCGAGGACGAAAAGTTTTTAAGTGGGGGAGATTGTAACAACCCTGAATTTTGGGGTAAATTTAAAAATTTATTTTAACTAATTTTAATGGGTTTTGATATTTAAAATAATAATGATTAAAAATTTATTTAAATTGAAGTTAGGATGAATAATTTAATTTTGATTATAAAAGGAGTTAGAAATAGCGCGGTAGTTTGAAAAGTCAAACTTGAACTTTGACTGACCGTACAAGATGCAAAATTTAACGGATTTTAGTGAAACCAAAAATATTAGAATCTCTTTTAAAATATCTTTCCAACGAATCCGAAAAATTGAAATTTTATAGCGGGAATCAAAAGTTATTCCCAGTTTAAAATTTAGAAAGGTCGCTATGAAATTTATATATATAATATATAAAGGTCAAAAATGCTACTTTTTGCATACGAAGGAATTTGGACTCGAAACCACTTCCATTGAGTTTAGAATGACGTTTCTGCATTTAAAAAGTATAAACACTTATATATTTCGAGTTTCAGAAATTATTTGTTTTAAAATGTATTTTTAATATTTAATATATACGCCTTAAAAATAACCATTTTTCAAACGATCTCTGTTTTCGACAAACCACTTTTGTTGGATTCGGAATGTCAAATTATTTCTAAGTTTAATTTTTCATAATTTTTAGAATTAATTTGTGACTGTGGCAAAAAGATTTCAGTTTGGTCAATTTTAATCGACTTGAAAATAGGCCATTTTTCAAATAGACTCAGAATTGGACGAAATTAATTTTCCTAGGTCCGCAGCGTCAAAACATAGCTAAATATATTTTTCGGGATTTTTCGAAGTTAATTTGTGGCCCCGATGAATTTATTCGTACGGTTGAATTAAAAATAAAGGAAAATATTTTAAAATAAAGAAAACTGGGTCAAGATAGTCGTTTGGGCCTGCGGGACATAGCTAGATGAGTCTGAAATAGGGGTTAATGGGTAGGAATGACAGTCGTTGGGCTGAAATCTGACAAAGTTGATAAACGGGCTTAATGGGTAATTAGTGAATATAATAATATAAATATTCGCTAAATGAAAAAACCCTAACCCTAATCAATTTGCTCCATCCGCCATCTTCTTCCTCAATGGCCAAGAGAGCTCCAAACTTTCCTCCTCAATATCTCTCAATCCACTCAATGAAATCCTTCAGTTTCTTAGCCAATTTTGTTGGGATTTTGATAAGCTTTCCATCCATACAATTATAATCAACCAAAAGTGCTCAAATTTCGAGGAAAAACACCCGCTACCCGTAGCCAAATAGCCCCCACTGCACCACCATGGTCCCACTGCGGCCTCCACCTCCCTAGGCGCACCAACCACTCCCCTAGCTCTTCGATATGCCAACTCCCGATAGTCTTCAAGCCTTATAAATCTCGAGTAAAATGCAAACCTAGATTAGAAGGTAATGGGTTCAAAAATAACAAAAGGAACGGCCTTGGCAACGTTGGGAGGAAGATGGAGAGAAGGGTTGACTTTTTCAAACATAGGTTGACTAATTATTTTAATTAAAAAATTTCTAATCTTGTTTAATCCATATCTTACTCATACGAACTCAGATTCTGACGATTTCAGGTGCACCACGATCGTGAGACCCTTCGCGATGACACTGACTAGACCTGATTCTGAGCAAGTTAAATTTTTGACAAATTTTGGATCTGAACAGCGCAGAACTTAATAACGATGTGAGATTTCTATTTTTAAAAATATATTTTACTCCTTGTTGTTTGAATTGCATATACACATGTTTATATTATCGAATCTATGATTGTTGTAATTAAATTTTACTGTCTGTTGTTGGTGACTGATTGTATTGCTTGTATGTAATAGATCTGGTCTTGTATAACCAGAAATTTCCATTGTTTGAATCTGAGTGATAGATCTGATTTTTATTTTGAATCAATGTCAATAATAAATTAAAAAGATTTTTCCTTTGTTTTAAAAATAAAAATATTACAACTTTGTTTTTTTAATTAAAAGTTGTAATTTTGGTTTGCAAATTAAAAAGATATAACCTTGTTTGTTAATTAAAAAAGATTTAACTTTTGTTGCTTAACAAATAGAATTCACGTTTGTTTGTTAGTTAAGAGAATTTACTTTTGTTTGTAAAAAAGAAGAAAGATTTTTTTTTAACTTTTATTGTAAATGAAAACAATTTACTTTTTAGGTAAATAAGCAATGAAAAGGAAACTTACATTCAAAATGTAAACTAGAATATAAAGGACATTTTGTTAGGAAATGTAAATTAGAATAAAAAGGGACATTTTTGTTAGAAATTGTAAATCAGAACAAAAAGTATAGAAATAAAGATTACATCTTTATTAACCTTTTATATGCAATAAAAAGAAGTAGGGTATTAGAAAAGTTACATTTTTCTTAATGTAAATAAGAATTAGAAGAAAATTACATTTTTATGTAATTAAGTTAAAGAACATAAAAATTTCATTTTTATGTAATTAAGTCAATTTCCATGTGAATTAGGATAAAGGTGAAAAAAATTCATTTATCATGTAAATTAAGATAAAGGAAGAAAATTACATTTTTATGTAATTAAGTCAAAGTTTATATTTTCATGTAATTAAGATTTAAAGTAAGAAAATTACATTTTTATATAATGAAAAGATTAGATTTTGACATTGTAAAATTTTTTAATGCAATGTAGATTATATTAAAGGGAAAAGTCACATTTTTAATGTAGATTATATTAAAAAGAAAAGTTTACATTTTTAACATAAATAAAAATAATGGAATTAAAATGTATATTTTTATCGTCATTTTAGATGCGATAAAAAGAGTAAAAATGAAATGTATATTTTTATCGTCACTTTAGATGCGATAAAAGAATAGAATAATTATTATATATTTTTATCGTCATTTTAGAGGCGGTAAAAAGAAGTTACATTTTTCAATGTAAATAAAAGAAAAATAGGATGTTACATTTTTATATGTAATTAGAGAAATATAGAAACTTACATTTTTTCAATGTAAATAAGGATGAAATAGAATTTTTTTTTTAATATGTAAATAAAAGAATTTACATTTTTCAATGTAAACAAAAAAAAAAGAATGATTAGGAATTCACATTTTCCGATGTAAATAGAATATGAAATAAAAGTTACATTTTCAATATAATAATATATTGAAATATAAGTTTACATTTCTCAATGTAAATAAAATAGGAATAGAAATTTACATTTTTTTTTTGTAAATAAAAGGATTAGAAATTTACATTTTAAGGAATGGGTTTTCATTAAAAAGGAATAATGAAACCAAATATACATTTGGTGTAAATTGAAAGAGGAAAGAAGAAAAAAAATACATTGTTGGATATAGCATGTGTATGTGAATTTAAAATAAAATAAACATTATTGTGTGCCATGTTATACCTCGATATTATATACACAAATAGGGATATTCGATGTTAACAAAATATAGTGAAATGAAATGGATGACGGAATTATATATAAGTATATATATGTAAATTATAATTAAACGAATCACGCGCGGTAGTTCGCGATTCGACAATCGTAACTTTAAATAGTTATACCGAAATATCTGACCGTCGGATATTCCCAAAACTGAAACCGTTAGGTTCGCCTTGGGAAAATCTTTCCAACGATATGAATTGTGTTAAATTCCAACGGTTAGATTTAGAGAAACTTGTAAAACAAATTTGGGTGAAAACAGCGCCAAGGTCGCCTATTGACATGAAGTGTTGTTAAATGAAATTCAATTATTTTTATATAAATAAAAATAGAGATTAATCGTTATAAATTAATATTAACGATAAGAAATGATTTTAAATATATATATACGAGGATCATTTGAAAAGTCCGAATTCAATATCATTTCAAATGATTATTCGTTGATCTAAGTCGAAGAGTTGAAGACGGTGATTGAAGACCGACGATCTTCACGTCGAATGGATGAGTTACCATTGACGCTCATGATTGGAGTAGCTACCTTGAAGGGGCTACAATGGTGGTCGTCCAGACTACTTGGTTATTGTTCGGATATGCGAGGAATAAGGTGCCTCCAGTTTTGTTCAGACCCCGAACGGACTTGAAAATGGATTGTATGTCTGACGTTGTATTCCTTTATACGGTATTCGTTGATCTCTGCTAAATATATATGTTTGGTGTTTAACACCCTTCTCTAAGACGTACGAGCTTAGAGGTTGTATAATGGTAGGAATCAATGGTATGGTATGGATTGACAATGTGGCATGTTAAGATGCAAATGATCAAGGCTTTTGTTGAAAAGCAGGCCTTATGGTTGATGATCAAAGCACAGCTTGAATAAGCATAGCTTTGTGTATTACGTAGCTTCACGAGCCTTACAACCCGGTTGGAGTCTAAAACGGAAGAAGGGAACACATGGAGAGCGGCACGTTTCTTTCTAACTAGAAGTGGTGCTTTTGTTTTACACGGCCCGACATTTTACTTATGTGGATGATGGAATGAGGCGCCTCGGATATTAGGTCCTATAGGACCGGAAAACGTGTGTTCAAGATTTGCCAATCCGCAAAATCATATGTGTGGACCGGCCCTGCAGCTTTCCAAGGGTTCACTGCAGGGGATCCTGAGACATTAGCTAGAGTGTCTCGAATCGGTAAGGAGCTCCTCCCTAGCCTTGACTCATGATGGAAACCCAATTTCCAATACGACCTCATGCGGTTTTGATTGTAGAACTAGTATGGCGACATAGTAGGATGGGGTACTATGTCGTCTATGATTGATACATTATGATTGAAATGTTTTTGAAACATATATACACTAACAATAATATCAAATCTGTATGTTATCATACCAAGCATTTTTGACCATTATAAGGTAAAACTCTATCCTCCGGTTTGCGTTGCATTGTGTGATGGGACTTGGGTCTTATAATGGTTTCATTTTTCCAAAAAGCATTGCGTTGTTTAACGATTCACTTTATTTTATGCACCGGCAATCCATTGGAATAAAACCCGTTCCGTGTTAGCGGCGTTGTCCTAAGATTTGCCTTATTGCTATTAGTTATATTAGTTAAGAATTCTGTAAAGACCCGTAACTTCCCCGGTGAGGAAAGCGCGGATAGTTCGAGAACAAGCCACATCAAAATGCAGACGGGAGAACATTTCATTGTATATTACAACAATTCCATCAGAATACAAGAATATACAAAGTATGAATAAATATTACACAGAAATATCAGGGATTTAAATTACATTTAAATACATCGCAGTGGAAATAATACAAAACACAAATAGAAGGAGATATACGGATACAAAGCTTTCCGGATATCGTTCCAGCTGTAAACCAGGATCCTGTGAATATAAATCTGCCAAACCAAAACTACTAGCTGCCCATGTCAAAATAAGGGCACCCAGAGTTTAGGTCAAAACAATAAACTCCAGGTCAGTCATGGGACTGGTGTGAGAACTAAAACAGTTATTAATCTTTATTTTTAAAGTTAGGTAAATCAAGGGACCACGCCGTATAACACGGAACGGGTTTCCTCCCAAGAATACCAGTGCATAAAACAACAGCGCAATGCTAAATAAAGAACAATGAAGCTATTATAAGACCCAGTTCCCATCACACAATGCAACGCAAGCCGGAGGATAGGGTTTTTACCTTATAATAGCCAAGAATGCTTGATACGTTTAAAACAAATCATTTGATACTATTATAAGGGCATAGTGTATAAAACAACTTCAAATCATAAGTATCAATCATAGACGGCATAAGCGCCCCATCCCACTATGTCGCCATACTAGGCTCTACAAATAAAATCGCTAAGTCACGTATTGGAAATTGGATTTCCTTCTATGAACCGAGGCAAAAGATAGTCCTCTACCGATTCGAGACGCTCTAGTCCGCCCCTCAGGCAAGTACTCAGTCAAGCCTTTGGATCGTCAGGTCCGGTCCACCGATGTGGATTAAAATTCCTGAATAATGCGTTTCCCCGCCCTATGGGGCGTAAGTGAGCCAACGAATGACTCCATCGGACCCGGATCGTCCGATCAAACCGAGGCGCCTCGCAACAGCAACAACCACATAAGTCAAACTCGTCAGGGCGTGTATAACCACTGACGCCACTTCTAACTAGAAAGAAACGCATGTCCTCCCTGAGGTCCGTCTCCCGTTTTTGGTTCATACCGGGTGTGAAACTCGCGAAGTAAACGTTACACAAAGCTACGCCACAAAGGCCGTGCTTTGATCATCAACCACAAGACTCTGCTTTTCAACAGAAGCCTTGATCATTTGCATCTTAGCATGCCACACATGCAAACCACTCTATGCAACCGATATCAGTCACACAGAATGAAATCCGATGTCAGACACACAGTCCATTTACAAGTCCGTTCTGGGTCTGAACGAAACCGGAGGCACCTAGTACCCCGCATATCCATCGATCTCCAAGTACGTCTGGACGATCACCAACTATTTCCATCTTCTTAGGTGTACATCCCAATCAAGATTATCAGTAATCACCCAAACGACGTGAAGACCTCCGGTCTTCAACCACCGTCTTCATCTTCGACTTATCGTCGTATCAGTTATTCAGAATGGGATAAACCCGGTCTTTCCGAATAACTCGCGTATATTATAAACAAGTGTTACACAAACACAACAGACGCCTCATTTCAATTCATCAGTCACTAACCATGAATTAACAAGAGAATAATTCCCCAAATATTAACCCCGAAGGCCGAAACCAACATCAGATCAATATCCAGAAAACCATTCTGCTTAGCTAACCGACAGTTAGTTTCTAAATTTCACATTCATAGGGAAAGGTTCCCATTAATTTTATCAAAGATAAATCCCTTGAATTTATTCTTTAATCTTCTTTTGAATTTCGATTCAACTAGTCGGGATTAACGAACCTTACCGAAGTAATCATTTGTTTTAATTTCCCAATCCCAACCCATTCATCCCATGAAGTAAAACTGGTTATACTTCATATCTAACACCACAGTGTTATCGGTAAATTCAATTACCATTTCACGTTCAAATCTAATTAAAGATTTGACTAACGCCTGGAGCAAAACTGGTGATACTCCATCCTCGATCATTTCTATCTAATTAAAGATTCATTAAAACTCCACTAAATTTTAATCTGTGGCTGGGTTAAAGGATCAGTGTCATTTAAAACACGGTTCACGATAAACCCAAAATCACATTCCATTTCAATCAGTCCCTAACCGAAAATTAGCAAGTGAGCAATTCCCTAAGTATTAACCCCGAATGCCGAAACCAACATCAGATCAATACCCCAGAAACCATTCAACTTAACTAATCTCCCGTTAGTTTCTGATTTTCTTAACTCCTTTGGGTCTAAGAACAGTATTATTGAAGATACCGTTCACGACAACCCAAAATCACATTCTGTTAATTATCGAGTTAAAGAACAAGTGTTATTTAAAACACTGTTCACGATAAACCCAAAAATCAATACCAATTCAATTCCAATTAAATATTATTTAATTGGTACACTTCATTAAATCTAAATAAAAGATTTAATCTTTTTCTCAACTGGGCTTAAGAACGGTGTTAATGAAGACACCATTCACGACAAACCCAAATCACATTTGATATTAAATACAAGGCTCTGAATAGAAAATATATCGGCTTATATTCAATATCAAATTCTACGACCAACAAATATCGTATTGGAAATAACGATATATATATCTTTCAAATTCCCATAACAATATCTGTATCATCACGAAATCCAACATCGAAATATTCCGAAGACAATTTCGATTCAAATCCATTCCAATATAATTATTGGAAATTCTGGTTATTTTCAAAACCATTTCAAATCCAATATATTTATTTAAAAATAAATAGAATTATAATTCTAGTTCAAAACTAGTTCCTTTCGATAAAAACCTATTTTTATCTTTTCAAATGTGGAGTTTTTCATCCCGATTCTTTCTAAATCATTTCTTATGATTTTACACAAATTATTACTATTTTTAATAATTTTATCAAGGCCCGTACAGTCGATTTGCATCAACGGCCATTGAACTGCACTTACAGCGACCTTTTCCAAATTTGATTTGGACATAATTCCAAATCCAACCATTAGATTTCTAATTTCCAATATTCGTTAGAAAGCTCTTTTCGATACGAACCCAACGGTTCCGGTTTTAGGAGAATCCGATGGTCGGATCTCCCGTAATATCCGTTCGAAGTCAATGGTCGAAATTCGCGAACTACCGCGGCGCGGCGCGTTCTATTCAGGCCATTATATTATATATATATAATATATATAATATATACTTCGTCGATTTCCTTTTAAAACGTATTTTATAAATCGTTTAAATTCATTTTCGAAACGATTTCAACTTCATTTCAAATTCAAATCAAAATTGAATTTTCCAATATAATTTAGTTTTAAATTCATTTCAAATTGATTTCAATTCAAATCGATTTTAATTCGGTTTGAATTCATTTTCTTTTCAATTCAATTCAATTCGAATCCGTTTTATATTCAATTCAATTCGAATTCGTTTCACCTTCAATTCAATTCGAATTCGTTTTATATTCAACTCAATTCGAATTCGTGTTATATTCAATTCAATTCGAATTCGTTTTACCTTCAATTCGAATTCGTTTTATATTCAATTCGAATTCGTTTTATATTCAATTCAATTCGAATTCGTTTTACATTCAATTCAATTCGAATTCGTTTTATATTCAATTCAATTCAATCTAATTCGAATTTCAATTCTTTTCAATATAATTCGAATTTCAATTCTTTTCAATATAATTCGAATTTCAATTCTTTTCAATATTCATTGAAAAATGAATAAAATCGATATAAATCTCGTTCGCGTCAAAATGGCGTCAATCTAATCAACACGGCTACATATATTTCTATTTTCAAATATTCTATTTCAAATATTTCTATTCAAATATTTATATTCAAATATTTCTTTTCAAATATTCTATTTAAAAACTGGAATGAGGCCCAATCAATTACCATATAATGTTAATTATATGGATTTTTACAACACATGTATACAATAACAACGATGAATAATCAACCATCATCCAAAGTGCATTCTACACTGTATAAGCATCAAATATAAATATTCAACGCTTATAACAGTCTGTCAATCGATCGACATACAACTAACTATTGGGATTAGTGTATGTCATATATCACCCCAATACCCGTGTGGGGTTTTCAAACAATCAAACACAGATTTTATTTGTGCAGTTGGGCGATGTGTAAAATTTATCGTCCCAATCTATATCAGTCAAATGTGTGTGTATAAACAAATCGTCTGATTTGTTTATTTTTATTTCATTTCATATACACGATAAAAATTCTATTTTTTACTATAAAATATTATTAACTATATAAATATTTTATTTCATTTCACATCACACAATCAACTACACATCAAAATCAAACAAACAAGCATACAAGTCGTCCATGGTCTGTGGACGACGGGTGTCGGGTGCTACTAAACACCGTCTGCATCCTAGTATATATTTATAACTAGAAAATAAAATTAAAGGTGAGAAGTTCTCACTGAGCGTTCCACTCCGCAGTGCTTTGCTGTTGAACTGCTGAACATCTGGATTCCTTTTTGAAATTCCTATGCAGTTCCTTTCACGCTGTTCAAATAAAAATTATATTTTTATTCTTCATTCTAATAAATAAAAATCATATTTTTATTTCTACTTCATCTATTTTACAACGCTTTTATTTTATATAAAAATTATATTTCGACTTCTTATACAAAGATTGAATTTTTATATCATCACTATAAAAATCACATTTTTACTTCATTATATATATAATAAAAATCAGATTTTTATTTCACTACTCATATAAAGATAATATTTTTATATTCTCTATTATATAGAAATTCTATTTTCAATACACTACTTATATAAAAATAGTATTTTTACATCTTCTATTATATAAAGATCCTATTTTTAATACTATACTTATACAAAAATAATATTTTTATTATTCCTACTATATAAAAAATCATATTTTTATTCTTCCTACTATATAAAAATCATATTTTTATATTATTAAAAATCATATCTTTCACCCATTAAAAATAGTATTTTTACTACATTAGAAATCATAACTACTTATAAAAATCATGTTTTTATAACAAGGTTTATAGTATAAAAATCATTCCTTTTCATGTATAAAAATTGAATTTTTACCGTATAACTTCATATATAAAACAAACTTTTCAAACAATAAAAATCATTGTTTTTAAAAATCTAATTACATAGTAGAAAATATAGAGGAGTAATTAAATAAAAAGCTCACCTTTCGTTTCAACGGAGGAAGGGGTCAAGGGGGGTGCTGGTGATGGCGTTGGGTGCAGGCGGACCCAGTGGAGGAGGCGGAGCTGACTGGTGGCGGCGGTGGACGGGGCATGGGCCAGGGGGTCCACGGTTGCGGGTTTCTAGAGTGCGGGGGTTTTGATTTGGGGAAAACGGGGAGAGTGGAGGGTAGCTCGCCGGAGATGGCGGCGGGGACGGGCGGAGAGACGGTGGAGGCGGCGCATTGACGGTGGTGGGGCTGAACGGGGTAGCAGCGGGTCTCGGAAGCTTCAGCGAGGGTTTTTTTTTTTGACTTCTGAAATGAATCGGGGGGGTATAAGGGAGAAGTTATAATTTTTATATTTAATTTATTTTTAATTTCAAAAAAAACAACTTTTTTATTCGACCTCAAAACAAGGCCCACCGCCTATCGTCCATAGCTAATTACCCCCATTTCGAACACAATGGGATATGTATCGTAAGCTGATTCGATGGTTTCGATAAGTTTTCGTCAAGATCAACATACAACTCTATATATTGAATTTGAACGCGCATTTCAATTTACTGTGGTCACATACTAACTAGAAAAATTCCCGAAAAATATTTTCTAGCTTCGTATTGACGATACGGTCCTAACAAAACTAGTTTCGTCGAATTCTGAGACTGTTAGAAAAATAGCCAATTTCAGGTCGATCGAAATTGACAGAACACGTTTTCCTTTGCCACGCTCACATATTGAATCAAAAAATTACGAATTTTGGAATCTAGCAATTACTTGACATCACGGATCCAACAAAAAGTGTTTTCATCGAAATCCGAGGTCGTCTGCAAAATTTCCATTTTTAAGGGCCAGAATTCCATAGCGACTATTCTGAAAATTCATTTGGGCATATCTTTTGATTCCCACTATGAAATTTTGATTTTTCGGATTCGTTGGAAAGATATTCTCAATTAGATTCAAATATTTTTGGTTTCACTAAAATCCGGTTTATTTTGAATCCTGTACATCCATTTGAAGTTTGAAATCGAATTATCGAACTACCGCGCCATTTTCAATTCCTTTTATAATTTAAAATAAATATTTATATTCTAACGACGAACTATACAAATATATTCGTTCGAATTATATTCAAAATAAATTTTTCGTCGTTATTATTTAAAATAATTCATTTTAAATATTCAAAATTCGCTAAAATTGCCAAAATAAAAATTTTAAATTGGCTCGGATTTTCGTGTTATTACAATCTCCCCCACTTAAAACTTTTCGTCTCCGAAAAGGAACGAAGCCGAAAGTTGTTTTACAAACCAACTCAACTTTCATAATTTTCATTACGGCTTAAATTCTTCAACTTTTCAGTTTCTAAGAACTTTTCAAATTTTTCAAAAATTTGGCTAACACCCTAAATTTTCGAAAAATTTCGCCATAACCTCCCCTGCACCGGGAGCACGGGAAAATCCCGAAATTGCCATACAGGCCCTCTGATCTCAAAAAGAAAAAGAAAAGGCCAAGCGGCTAGCCAATCGGCTCATAAAATCATCATCACCCAAACAAAACAGTAAATTATGGTAAACATGTACCTATTGTCGGGCAAACAAATTTTATTCTCTGTTCTAGCCTCCTTGCTATGACCTGTTCAATGTAAGTATATGTATATATGCAAGCAAATACCAATTTTCAATACAGTTCAATATTTGACCAATTTGGTTAAAGATTCAACATTTAATTATTCAAACAATAATCAAACAACACAACCATCAATCAATTAGTGAATTATCATTTCAAATTCATAACTTTGATATATAGTCAAAAATCATATTTTTGATGTCAAATCACAACAATAAGCCCTATCTAGTTTCGGTTCTCACACCAGTCAATTGGGAATACATAGAAATCTCACTTTCGAAACTCGAAAATAAATACTGGTGATGGTGTCCCGTCACCAGAATTATCCCCGGGCACTAGAGTATGATTCTATAACTATCCAGTATATTAAAACTTCGAATACACGTTTGCAAGACGCATATGCAAAATCTTTATATATCGGATTGTCCAAATTCAATGTAAATAACTATTCAAATACGTATAGGGTTTAAAATTTCAAAACAAAGTTGTTTTCATTTTAAAAATATACACTTCACACTCGTTCTAGGATACTACTGATGATCCCATCTCTAACGAGTCATTCTCATTGGATATTACTAATCCAATATCTGATGAATTCTTTCGTATGGTTCTAATGTGCCTTGTTCTCTGAGCTTTGTAAACCAAAGCTCTAATACCAACTGTAAAGACCCGTAACTTCCCCGGTGAGGAAAGCGCGGATAGTTCGAGAACAAGCCACATCAAAACGCAGACGGGAGAACATTTCATTGTATATTACAACAATTCCATCAGAATACAAGAATATACAGAGTATAAATAAATATTACACAGAAATATCAGAGATTTAAATTACATTTAAATACATCGCAGCGGAAATAATACAAAACACAACTAGAAGGAGATATACGGATACAAAGCTTTCCGGATATCGTTCCAGCTGTAAACCCGGATCCTGTGAATATAAATCTGCAAAACCAAAACTACTAGCTGCCCGTGTCAAAATAAGGGCACCCAGAGTTTAGGTCAAAACAATAAACTCCAGGTCAGTCATGAGACTGGTGTGAGAACTAAAACAGTTATTAATCTTTATTTTTAAAGTTAGGTAAATCAAGGGACCACGCCGTATAACACGGAACGGGTTTCCTCCCAAGAATACCAGTGCATAAAACAACAGCGCAATGCTAAATAAAGAACAATGAAGCTATTATAAGACCCAGTTCCCATCACACAATGCAACGCAAGCCGGAGGATAGGGTTTTTACCTTATAATAGCCAAGAATGCTTGATACGTTTAAAACAAATCATTTGATATTATTATAAGGGTATAGTGTATAAAACAACTTCAAATCATAAGTATCAATCATAAACGGCATAAGCGCCCCATCCCACTATGTCGCCATACTAGGCTCTACAAATAAAATCGCAAAGTCACGTATTGGAAATTGGATTTCCTTCTATGAACCGAGGCAAAAGATAGTCCTCTACCGATTCGAGACGCTCTAGTCCACTCCTCAGGCAAGTACTCAGTCAAGCCTTTGGATCGTCAGGGCCGGTCCACCGATGTGGATTAAAATTCCTGAACAATGCGTTTCCCCGCCCTATGGGGCGTAAGTGAGCCAACGAATGACTCCATCGGACCCGGATCGTCCGATCAAACCGAGGCGCCTCGCAACAGCAACAACCACATAAGTCAAACTCGTCAGGGCGTGTATAACCACTGACGCCACTTCTAACTAGAAAGAAACGCATGTCCTCCCTGAGGTCCGTCTCCCGTTTTTGGTTCATACCGGGTGTGAAACTCGCGAAGTAAACGTTACACAAAGCTACGCCACAAAGGCCGTGCTTTGATCATCAACCACAAGACTCTGCTTTTCAACAGAAGCCTTGATCATTTGCATCTTAGCATGCCACACAGGCAAACCACTCTATGCAACCGATATCAGTCACACAGAATGAAATCCGATGTCAGACACACAGTCCATTTACAAGTCCGTTCTAGGTCTGAACGAAACCGGAGGCACCTAGTACCCCGCATATCCATCGATCTCCAAGTACGTCTGGACGATCACCAACTGTTTCCATCTTCTTGGGTGTACATCCCAATCAAGATCATCAGTAATCACCCAAACGACGTGAAGACCTCCGGTCTTCAACCACCGTCTTCATCTTCGACTTATCGTCGTATCAGTTATTCAGAATGGGATAAACCCGGTCTTTCCGAATAACTCGCGTATATTATAAACAAGTGTTACACAAACACAACATACGCCTCATTTCAATTCATCAGTCACTAACCGTGAATTAACAAGAGAATAATTCCCCAAATATTAACCCCGAAGGCCGAAACCAACATCAGATCAATATCCAGAAAACCATTCTGCTTAGCTAACCGACAGTTAGTTTCTAAATTTCACATTCATAGGGAAAGGTTCCCATTAATTTTATCAAAGATAAATCCCTTGAATTTATTCTTTAATCTTCTTTTGAATTTCGATTCAACTAGTCGGGATTAACAAACCTTACCGAAGTAATCATTTGTTTTAATTTCCCAATCCCAACCTATTCATCCCATGAAGTAAAACTGGTTATACTTCATATCTAACACCACGGTGTTATCGGTAAATTCAATTACCATTTCACGTTCAAATCTAATTAAAGATTTAACTAATGCCTAGAGCAAAACTGGTGATACTCCATCCTCGATCATTTCGATCTAATTAAAGATTCATTAAAACTCCACTTAGTTTTAATCTGTGGCTGGGTTAAAGGATCAGTGTCATTTAAAACACGGTTCACGATAAACCCAAAATCACATTCCATTTCAATCAGTCCCTAACCGTAAATTAGCAAGTGAGCAATTCCCTAAGTATTAACCCCGAAGGCCGAAACCAACATCAGATCAATACCCCAGAAACCATTCAACTTAACTAATCTCCAGTTAGTTTCTGATTTTCTTAACTCCTTTGGGTCTAAGAATAGTATTATTGAAGATACCGTTCACGACAACCCAAAATCACATTATATTAATTATTGAGTTAAAGAACAAGTGTTATTTAAAACACTGTTCACGAGAAACCCAAAAATCAATACCAATTCAATTCCAATTAAATATTATTTAATTGGTACACTTCATTAAATCTAAATAAAAGATTTAATCTTTTTCTCAACTGGGCTTAAGAACAGTGTTAATGAAGATACCATTCACGACAAACCCAAATCACATTTGATATTAAATACAAGGCTCTAAATAGAAAATATATCGGCTTATATTCAATATCAAATTCTACGACCAACAAATATCGTATTGGAAATAACGATATATATATATCTTTCAAATTCCCATAACAATATCTGTATCATCACGAAATCCAACATCGAAATATTCCGAAGACAATTTCGATTCAAATCCATTCCAATATAATTATTGGAAATTCTGGTTATTTTCAAAAACATTTCAAATCCAATTTATTTATTTAAAAATAAATAAAATTATAATTCTAGTTCAAAACTAGTTCCTTTCGATAAAAACCTATTTTTATCTTTTCAAATGTGGAGTTTTTCATCCCGATTCTTTCTAAATCATTTCTTATGATTTTACACAAATTATTACTATTTTTAATAATTTTATCAAGGCCCGTACAGTCGATTTCCATCAACGGCCATCGAACTACACTTACAGCGACCTTTTCCAAATTTGATTTGGACATAATTCCAAATCCAACCGTTAGATTTCTAATTTCCAATATTCGTTAGAAAGCTCTTTTCGATACGAACCCAACGGTTTCGGTTTTAGGAGAATCCGATGGTCGGATCTCCCGTAAAATCCGTTCGAAGTCAATGGTCGAAATTCGCGAACTACCGCGGCGCGGCGCGTTCTATTTAGGCCATTATATTATATATATATAATATATACTTCGCCGATTTCCTTTTAAAACGTATTTTATAAATCGTTTTAAATTCGTTTTCGAAACGATTTCAACTTCATTTCAAATTCAAATCAAAATTGATTTTTCCAATATAAATTCGTTTTAAATTCATTTCAAATTGATTTCAATTCAAATCGATTTTAATTCGATTTGAATTCATTTTCTTTTCAATTCAATTCAATTCGAATCCGTTTTATATTCAATTCAATTCGAATTCATTTCACCTTCAATTCAATTCGAATTCGTTTTATATTCAATTCAATTCGAATTCGTGTTATATTCAATTCAATTCGAATTCGTTTTACCTTCAATTCGAATTCGTTTTATATTCAATTCAATTCGAATTCGTTTTATATTCAATTCAATTCGAATTCGTTTTACATTCAATTCAATTCGAATTCGTTTTATATTCAATTCAATTCAATCTAATTCGAATTTCAATTCTTTTCAATATAATTCGAATCTCAATTCTTTTCAATATAATTCGAATTTCAATTCTTTTCAATATAATTCGAATTTAAATTCTTTTCAATATTCATTGAAAAATGAATAAAATCGATATAAATCTCGTTCGCGTCAAAATGGCGTCAATCTAATCAACACGGCTACATATATTTCTATTTTCAAATATTCTATTTCAAATATTTCTATTCAAATATTTATATTCAAATATTTCTTTTCAAATATTTCTATTTTCAAATATTTTATTTCAAAACTGGAATGAGGCCCAATCAATTACCATATAATGTTAATTATATGGATTTTCTACAACACATGTATACAATAACAACGATGAATAATCAACCATCATCCAAAGTGCATTCTACACTGTATAAGCATCAAATATAAATATTCAACGCTTATAACAGTCTGTCAATCAATCGATCGACATACAACTAACTATTGGGATTAGTGTATGTCATATATCACCCCAATACCCGTGTGGGGTTTTCAAACAATCAAACACAGATTTTATTTGTGCAGTTGGGCGATGTGTAAAATTTATCGTCCCAATCTATATCAGTCAAATGTGTGTATATAAACAAATCGTCCGATTTGTTTATTTTTATTTCATTTCATATACACGATAAAAATTCTATTTTCAACTTTAAAATATTATTGACTATATAAATATTTTATTTCATTTCACATCACACAATCAACTACACATCAATATCAAACAAACAAGCATACAAGCCGTCCATGGTCTGTGGACGACGGGTGTCGGGTGCTACTAAACATCGTCTACATCCTAGTATATATTTATAATTAGAAAAATAAAATTAAAGGTGAGATGTTCTCACTGAGGGTTCCACTCCGCAGTGCTTTGCTGTTGAACTGCTGAACATCTGGATTCCTTTTTGAAATTCATATGCAGTTCCTTTCACGCTGTTCAAATAAAAATTATATTTTTATTCTTCATTCTAATAAATAAAAATCATATTTTTATTTCTACTTCATCTATTTTACAACGCTTTTATTTTATATAAAAATTATATTTCGGCTTCTTATACAAAGATCGAATTTTTATATCATCACTATAAAAATCACATTTTTACTTCATTATATATATAATAAAAATCAGATTTTTATTTCACTACTCATACAAAGATAATATTTTTATATTCTCTATTATATAGAAATTCTGTTTTCAATACACTACTTATATAAAAATAGTATTTTTACATCTTCTATTATATAAAGATCCTATTTTTAATACTATACTTATACAAAAATAATATTTTTATTATTCCTACTATATAAAAATCATATTTTTATTCTTCCTACTATATAAAAATCATATTTTTATATTATTAAAAATCATATCTTTCACCCATTAAAAATAGTATTTTTACTACATTAGAAATCATAACTACTTATAAAAATCATATTTTTATAACAAGGTTTATAGTATAAAAATCATTCCTTTTCATGTATAAAAATTGAATTTTTACTGTATAACTTCATATATAAAACAAACTTTTCAAACAATAAAAATCATTGTTTTTAAAAATCTAATTACATAGTAGAAAATATAGAGGAGTAATTAAATAAAAAGCTCACCTTTCGTTTCAACGGAGGAAGGGGTCGAGGGGGTGCTGGTGATGGCGTCGGGTGCAGGCGGACCCAGTGGAGGAGGCGGAGCTGACTGGTGGCGGTGGTGGACGGGGCGTGGGCCAGGGGGTCCACGGTTGCGGGTTTCTAGAGTGCGGGGGTTTTGATTTGGGGAAAACGGGGAGAGTGGAGGGCAGCTCGCCGGAGATGGCGGCGGGGACGGGCGGAGAGACGGTGGAGGCGGCGCGTTGACGGTGGTGGGGCTGAACGGGGTAGCGGCGGGTCTGGGAAGCTTCAGCAAAGGTTTTTTTATTTGACTTCTGAAATGAATCGGGGGGGGTATAAGGGAGAAGTTATAATTTTTATATTTAATTTATTTTTAATTTAAAAAAAACAACTTTTTTATTCGACCTCAAAACGAGGCCCACCGCCTGTCGTCCATAGCTAATTACCCTCATTTCGAACACAATGGGATATGTATCGTAAGCTGATTCGATCGTTTCGGTAATTTTCGTCAAGATCAACATACAACTCTATATATTGAATTTGAACGCGCATTTCAATTTACTGTGGTCACATACTAACTAGAAAAATTCCCAAAAAATATTTTCTAGCTTCGTATTGACGATACGGTCCTAACAAAACTAGTTTCGTCGAATTCTGAGACTGTTAGAAAAATAACCAATTTCAGGTCGATCGAAATTGACAGAACACGTTTTCCTTTGCCACGCTCACATATTGAATCGAAAAATTACGAATTTTGGAATCAAGCAATTACTTGACATCACGGATCCAACAAAAGTGGTTTCGTCGAAATCCGAGGTCGTCTGCAAAATTTCCATTTTTAAGGGCCAGAATTCCATAGCGACTATTCTGAAAATTCATTTGGGCATATCTTTTGATTCCCGCTATGAAATTTTGATTTTTCGGATTCGTTGGAAAGATATTCTCAATTAGATTCAAATATTTTTGGTTTTACTAAAATCCGGTTTATTTTGAATCCTGTACATCCATTTGAAGTTTGAAATCGAATTATCGAACTACCGCGCCATTTTCAATTCCTTTTATAATTTAAAATAAATATTTATATTCTAACGACGAACTATGTAAATATATTCGTTCGAATTATATTCAAAATAAATTTTTCGTCGTTATTATTTAAAATAATTCATTTTAAATATTCAAAATTCGCTAAAATTGCCAAAATAAAATTTTTAAATTGGCTCGGATTTCTGGGTTATTACAAATTCTCACACCAGTCCCATGACTGACTCGTAGTTTGGTTCACTTTGCAAACTCGGTTGCCCTCTTTCCCACACGGGCAGTCGAGTAGCTTTTTGCAGATATTTATCTCTCGAGCAGGATTCTGGATCGAAGCCTAAAGTTGTGTCCAGAGCATAGAAATCTTCCGTTGTTTATTGTATTAAAATATTGTAATTTATCTTCCGCTGTAATTTAATTCGATGTACTCAGATATTCTGTACTCTGATGTAACATTATTGTAATGTTTATAAAAGACTGATGTTATTGTTCTGATGTGTTGTATTCCCAGAGTTAATGTGTTCGGGTTTTGAACGGTCTTGGTCGATCTAATGATCGATCGGGTCGGGTGAAATCCGGGTCGTTACAGTTGGTATCAGAGCTCTGGTTAGCTCAAATCTTTGGGGTACAACTCGTTAGAACTGAGCAAAAGACTCATCAAAGTTTGGATTAGTAATATCCAATAAGAATAGTCATTAGAGATAGGATCAATAGTATCCTAGAATGAGAAAACTTATTAGAGATGGGGTTAGTAAGGCCCTAGAATGAGTTGAGAGTGCTCAGTTTATAATTAACGTATTTTTGATTATATATAATCCGATCTTTGGAAATATGATTTTTGAATATATAAAGATATATATTTTAAAAGTCAATCAACAAATAAAATTATTTAAGATAGGATACTTAAACAACTTTTAGCTTCGTTCCTTTTCGAGGACGAAAAGTTTTTAAGTGGGGGAGACTGTAACAACCCTGAATTTTGGGGTAAATTTAAAAATTTATTTTAACTAATTTTAATGGGTTTTGATATTTAAAATAATTTATTTAAAATAATAATGATTAAAATTTTATTTAAATTGAAGTTAGGATGAATAATTTAATTTTGATTATAAAAGGAATTAGAAATAGCGCGGTAGTTTGAAAAGTCAAACTTGAACTTTGACTGACCGTACAGGATGCAAAATTTAACGGATTTTAGTGAAACCAAAAATATTAGAATCTCTTTTAAAATATCTTTCCAACGAATCTAAAAAATCAAAATTTTATAGCAGGAATCAAAAGTTATGCCCAGTTTAAAATTTAGAAAGGTCGCTATGAAATTTATATATATAATATATAAAGGTCAAAAATGCTACTTTTTGCATACGAAGGAATTTGGACTCGAAACCACTTCCATTGAGTTCAGAATGACGTTTCTACATTTAAAAAGTATAAACACTAATATATTTCGAATTTCGGAAATTATTTGTTTTAAAATGTATTTTTGATATTTAATATATACGCCTTAAAAATAACCATTTTTCAAACGACCTCTGTTTTCGACAAACCACTTTTGTTGGATTCAGAATGTCAAATTATTGCTAAGTTTAATTTTTCATAATTTTTAGAATTAATTTGTGACCGTGGCAAAAAGATTTCAGTTTGGTCAGTTTCGGTCAATTATAATCGACTTGAAAATAGAACATTTTTCAAATAGGCTCAGAATTAAACGAAATTAATTTTCCCAGGTCTGCAGTGTCAAAACATAGCTAAATATATTTTTCGGGATTTTTCGAAGTTAATTTGTGGCCCCGGTGAATTTATTCGTATGGTTGAATTATAAATAAAAGAAAATATTTTAAAATAAAGAAAACTGGGTCAACACAGTCGTTTGAGCCTGCGGGACATAGCTAGATGAGTCCGGAATAGGGGTTAATGGGTAGGAACGACAGTCGTTGAGCTGAAATCTTACAAAGTTGATAAACGGGCCTTAATGGGTAATTAGTGAATGTAATAATATAAATATTCACTAAATGACAAAACCCCTAACCCTAATCAATTTGCTCCAGCCGCCATCTTCTTCCTCAATGGCCAAGAGAGCCCCAAACTTCCCTCCTCAATATCTCTCAATTCACTCAATGAAATCCTTCAGTTCTTTAGCCAATTTTGTAGGGATTTTGATAAGCTTTCCATCCATACGGTTATGATCAACCAAAAGTGCTTGAATTTCGAGGAAAAACACCCCCTACCCATGGCCAAACAGCCCCCACTGCACCACCATGGTCCCACCGCGGCCTCCACCTCCCTAGGCGCACCAACCCCTCCCCTAGCTCTTCGATATGCCACCTCCCAATCGTCTTCAAGCCTTATAAATCTCGAGTTAAATGCAAACCTAGATTAGAAGGTAATGGGTTCAAAAATAACAAAAGGAACGGCCTTGGCAATGTTGGGAGGAAGATGGAGAGAAGGGTTGACTTTTTCAAACTTAGGTTGACTAATTATTTTAATTCAAAATTTTCCAATCTTGTTTAATCCATATCTTACTCATACAAACTCGGATTCGAACGATTTCAGGTGCGCCACGATCGTGAGACCGAGATCTTCGCGATGACACTGACTAGACCTGATTCTGAGCAAGCTAAATTTTTGATAAATTTTGGATTTGAACAGCGCAGAACTCAATAACGACGTGAGATTTCTATTTTTGAAAATATATTTTACTCCTTGTTTGAATTGCATATTCACATGTTTATGTAATCGAATCTATGATTGTTGTAATTAAATTTTACTGTTTGTTGTTGGTGACTGATTGTATTGCTTGTATGTAATAGATCTGGTCTTGTATAACCAGAAATTTCCATTGTTTGAATCTGAGTGATAGATCTGATTTTTATTTTGAATCAATGTCAATAATAAATTAAAAAGATTTTTCCTTTGTTTTAAAAATAAAAAGATTACAACTTTGTTTTTTAATTAAAAGTTGTAATTTTGGTTTGCAAATTAAAAAGATATAACCTTGTTTGTTAATTAAAAAAGATTTAACTTCTGTTGGTTAACAAATAGTATTCACGCTTGTTTGTTAGTAATAAGAATTTACTTTTGTTTGTAAAAAAGAAGAAAGATTTTTTTTTTTAAACTTTTGTTGTAAATGAAAACAATTAACTTTTGTTTGCAAATTAAAAGAATTTACTTTTCTTTGTCGAATAAGAGATTTTACCTTTTGTGGTTAAATAAAGATTTCACCTTTTGTCTTTATATGAAAGAGGTTAACTGTTTTTTTATATAAAAAAAATTGGAACTTTTGTTTTTAATAAAAGATTGAAACTTGTTTGTGTACAATAAAAGATTGAAACTTGTTTGTGTACAATTAAAGATTGAAACTTGTTTTGTGTATAATTAAAAGTATTAACTTTGTTAATGAAAAGTGGTAACCTTGTTAATGAAAAGAAACCACTTTGTTAATAAGAGGTTCATTTTTGGGTGTGATGAAATAAAGATAAAAAAAATCATTTTTGTTGTGTAATGAGACAAAGAATAGAAGATAACATTGTTGTGTTAATTATGAAACGACATTATATCACACTGTCATGTGTTTATTTAGAAACGACATTATATTTCACCGTCATGTTTTGTTAAAAAGAAAATAATGACATTAACACTGATTTTAGTTGAAATAATAAAAAATACATTTTTCATTGATTTTAGTTGAAAAATGTACAAAGACATCATTTTGTCATTATTTTGCAAATGTAAGAAGTTATCTTTTTGTCTTTGTTCTATTAAATGTAAAAAGATAATTTGTTTGTTTATAAAAAAGAAATTTACATTTGTTTGAAAATGAATATTTGCACCGTTTTGTGTTAAATTAGAAAAGAACATGATTGACACCACAATAAAAATTACATTTTTATGTAATTAAAAAGATAAGATTTTGTCATTGAAAATAAAATTGCATTGTTATATGAAATTAAAGATTTACATTGTAAATAAAATCACATTTTTAAATGTAATTAAAGAATAAGTTTTTTGCATGTAAAATATAATTACATTTTTATATGTAATTAAAGAGGAAGAATTTGCATAGCAAATAAAATTACATTTTTATGTGTAATTAAAGTATTAAAATTTACATTGCAAATTGAAAAGAAAGAAAAATAAATTTATATGTAATTAGATTTATAGAAAGATAATACATTTTTATGTAATTAAAAGTGGAAACTTAGATTTTCATTAAAAGAATAAAGGAGTGATATTTACATTTTTATGTAAATAGATTTTCAATAAAAAGAATTTAGATATGATATTTACCTTTTTAATGTAAATAGATTTTCAATAAAGGAAATTTACATTTTTATGTAAATAAACAATGAAAGAGGAAAATTTACTTTTTAGGTAAATAAGCAATGAAAAGGAAAATTACATTCAAAATGTAAACTAGAATATAAAGGACATTTTGTTAGGAAATGTAAATTAGAATAAAAAGGGACATTTTTGTTAGAAATTGTAAATCAGAACAAAAAGTATAGAAATAAAGATTACATCTTTATTGACCTTTTATATGCAATAAAAAGAAGTAGGGTATTAGAAAAGTTACATTTTTCTTAATATAAATAAGAATTAGAAGAAAATTACATTTTTATGTAATTAAGTTAAAGAACGTAAAAATTTCATTTTTATGTAATTAAGTCAATTTCCATGTGAATTAGGTTAAAGGTGAAAAATATTCATTTATCATGTAAATTAAGATAAAAGAAGGAAATTACATTTTTATGTAATTAAGTTAAAGTTTATATTTTCATGTAATTAAGATTTAAAGTAAGAACATTACATTTTTATATAATGAAAAGATTAGATTTTGACATTGCAAAATTATTTAATGCAATGTAGATTATATTAAAGGGAAAAGTCACATTTTTAATGTAGATTATATTAAAAAGAAAAGTTTACAATTTTAATGTGAATAAACATAATGAAATTAAAATGTATATTTTTATCGTCATTTTAGATGCGATAAAAAGAGTAGAAATGAAATGTACATTTTTATCGTCACTTTAGATTCGATAAAAGAATAGAATAATTATTATATATTTTTATCGTCATTTTAGAGGCGATAAAAAGAAGTTACATTTTTCAATGTAAATAAAAGAAAAATAGGAAGTTACATTTTTATATGTAATTAGAGAAATATAGAAACTTACATTTTTTCAATGTAAATAAGGATGAAATAAAATTTTTTTATATGTAAATAAAAGAATTTACATTTTTCAATGTAAACAAAAGAAATAAAAGAATGATTAGGAATTCACATTTTCCAATGTAAATGGAATATGAAATAAACGTTACATTTTCAATATAATAATATATTGAAATATAAGTTTACATTTCTCAATGTAAATAAAATAGGAATAGAAATTTACATTTTTTTTGTAAATAAAAGGATTATAAATTTACATTTTAAGGAATAGGTTTTCATTAAAAAGGAAAAATGAAACCAAATATACATTTGGTGTAAATTGAAAGAGGAAAGAAGAAAAAAAATACATTGTGGGATATAGCATGTGTATGTGAATTTAAAATAAAATAAAGATTATTGTGTGCCATGTTATACCTCGATATTATATACACAAATAGGGATATTCGATGTTAACAAAATATAGTGAAATGAAATGGATAACGGAATTATATATAAGTATATATATATATATATATATATGTATGTAAATTATAATTAAACGAATCGCGCGCGGTAGTTCGCGATTCGACAATCGTAACTTTAAATAGTTATATCGAAATATCCGACCGTCGGATTTTCCCAAAACTGAAACCTTTAGGTTCGCCTTGGGAAGATGTGACGGCCTGGAATTTCGCTCAATCCGAATCAGTCGCTAAACCGATCTAGACCGTTCGAAACCCCTGATCGTTTTGAGAACACCACAAATTGGAACGCAGACGGAAGAACATTTCATTGTTATTACAACAATTCCATCAGATACAAGAATATACAGAGTATAAATGAATAAATTACATTCGACAAATATCAAAGATTACAATAAATTACATAGCAGCGGAAAAATATACAAAACACAACTGAAGGTGATATACGGATACAGAGCTTTCCGGATATCATTCCAGCTGTAAACCAGGATCCTGTGAATATAAATCTGCAAAACCAAAACTACTAGCTGCCCGTGGGGAAATAGAGGCACCCAGAGTTTAGGTTAAAACAATAAACTCCAGGTCAGTCATGTGACTGGTGTGAGAACTAAAACAGTTATTTATCTTTATTTTAAAAGAGAGTAATTCAAGGGACCACGCCGTATAACACGGAACGGGTTTTCTCCCAAGAATACCAGTGCATAGAAAAGACAACGCAATGCTTTTTCGAAAAATGAAGCTATTATAAGACCCAGGTCCCATCACACAATGCAACGCAAGCCGGAGGATAGGGTTTTCCCTTATAATAGCCAAACATGCTTGGTACGTTTAAAACAAATCATTTGATACTATTATAAGTGTATAATGTCAAAACATTTTCAATCATAAATATCAATCATAGACGGCATGGGTACCATATATCATGTCGCCATACTAGTTCTACAATTAAAACCGAAATACACGTATTGGAAATTGGATTTCCGTCATGAGTCGAGGCAAGGGGCAAGCTCCTCTCCGCTTCGAGACACTCTAGCAAATGCTCAGGACTACACACTCTGGGCAGCCACTTGGATCGGTTGGGCCGGTCCTCTCTTACGTTTGAGGATTGGCAATTCCTGAACACACGTTTCCCGGTCCTTACAGACCTAATATCGAGGCGCCTCATTCCAACAACCATAAAGGTGAAAAGTATATGAATGTCAGGGCTGGTAAGTCACTGACACCACCAAAGCTAGAAAGAAACGTCGTGTTCTCCCAACGGTCCGTATCCCGTTTTTAACTCATACCGAGGTGTGAGGCTCGCGAATCCACGCTATACACAAAGCTATGCCACGTAGGCCGTGCTTTGAACATCAACCACAAGACTTTGCTTTTCAACAGAAGCCTTGATCCATGCAACTCAGCGTGCCACACAGGCAATTCATGTCATGCGATTGATATCTATCGATATATAACCTCTAAGCTCGTACGTCTCAGAGAAGGGCGTTAAGCAAGAGAATAAATTCTCCGCCGCCAAACAGATATATATTTAACAGAAATCAATCAACACAGAATAAAATCCAATGTCAGACACACAATCCATTTACAAGTTCGCTCTGAGTCTGAACGAAACCGGAGGCACTTTCCTCGCATATCCATCGATCTCCAAGTTCGTCTGGACGACCACCAACTGATTCCCTCATCTTGGGTGTACAGCCCAATCAAGATCATCAGTAATCACCCAAACGATGTGAAGACTTCCGGTCTTCGACCACCGTCATCATCTTCGACTTATCATCAAATCAGTTATTCAGAATGGGCGTAAACCCGGCCTTTCCGAACAACCCGCGTATATTATAAACAAATGTTACACAACATACGCCTCATTCCAATTCATTAGTCACTAACCGTAAATCAACAAGAGAACAATTTCCCAAATATTAACCCCGAAAGCCGAAACCAACATCGGATCAATACCCAGGAAACCATTCTTCTTAGCTAACCTACAGCTAGTTTCTAAATTTCATATTCTTAGGGAAAGGTTCCCATTAATTTTATCCAAGATAAATTCTTTGAATTTATTCTTTAATCTTCCTTTGGATGTCATTTCAAACCAAATTATGGTTTTCCAAGCTAGTCGGGATTAGCGAACCACACCGAAGTAATTATTTATTTTATTTCCCAATCCCAACCTATGCATCCCATGAAGCAAAACTGGTAATACTCCATATCTAACACCACGGTGTTATCGGTAAAATTAATTACCATTTCACGTTCAAATATAATTAAAGATTTGACTATCGTTTTGGAGCAAAACTGGTGATACTCCATTCTCTCTCACTTTCTATATTTGATAATTTAAATTATCAATTCACATTTCAATCTAATCACAGATTCATTAAAACTCCCTTTTCTAGGTTAAAGAACTAATGTCATTTAAAACACAGTTCACGATAAACCCAAATCACATTCTATTTATTATCGGGTTAAAGAACAAGTGTTATTTAAAACACCCTTCACGATAAACCCACAAATCAATTCTATTTAAAACCCATTTCAAATCCAATTTATTTGTTTAAAAATAAATGGGTTTTAATTTTAGTTCAAAACTAGTTCATTTCGATAAAAATCTATTTTTATCTTTTCAAACATGGAGTTTTTCATCCCAATTTTTCCCAAGTCATTTCTTATGATTTTACACGAATTATTACTATTTTTAATAATTTTATCAAGGCCCGTACAGTCGATTTCCATCAACGGCCATCGAACTACACTTACAGCGACCTTTTCCAAATTTGATTTGGACGTATCTCCAAATCCAACCGTTAGATTTCAAATTTCTAATATTCGTTAGAAAGCTCTTTTCGATACGAACCCAACGGTTCCGGTTTTAGGAGAATCCGACGGTCGGATCTCCCGTAATGTCCGTTCGAAATCAATGGTCGAAATTCACGAACTGCCGCGGCGCAGCGCTTTCTATTCAGGCCATTATATATAATATATATATATATATATTATATGTTTCGTCGATTTCTTTTTTTAAACGAATTTTATAAATCGTTTCAAATTTGTTTCAAAAACAATTTCAACATTCATTTCAAATTCAAATCGATTTCAATTATATTTCAAATTCATTTTCTATTCGATTCAATTCAAATTCGTTTTCTATTCGATTCAATTCAAATTCGTTTTCTATTCGATTCGATTCAAATTCGTTTTCTATTCGATTCAATTCAAATTCGTTTTCTATTCGATTCAATTCAAATTCGTTTCCTATTCAATTCGATTTAAATTCGTTTTCTATTCAATTCAGTTCGAATTCGTTTTCTATTCAATTCAAATCAAATTCGTCTTCTATTCAATTCAAATCAAATTCGTCTTCTATTCAATTCAAATTCGAATATAATCGATATAAATATCGTTCGCATCAAAATAGCGCATCTCTAATCAACACGGCTTTATATTTTTCAATAACTTCGTTATTCTATTCAACAATTGAATATTTATTCTATTCAATACGTGAATCTATATTTTTGTCAACACATGACTAATCTCAACGAATGAGTACTGTCCACGTGTGACTATTTTTGTTATTTAATATATTTTATAAAAATTATGGTATCTATCGTTTGATTTCAAATCAGACTCCAACCGTAAATTAGTAAGAGAACGACTCCCTGAATATTAACCCCGAAGGCCGAAACCAACATCAGATCAATATCCCGGAGACCACTCATCTTATCTATTTTCCAGTTAGTTTCTAATTTTATACATGATAAAGATGTAAATTTTATTGTTAAAATACTTCGTTCAACACATGACTAATCTCAACGGATGAGTACTGTCAACACATGAACCTTTATTTTATAATGATAAAGATGTAAATTTTATTGCTAAAATATTTCGTTCAACACATGTATATAATAGCAACGATACATAATCAACCATCATCCAAAGTGCACTACACTGTATAAGCATCAAATATAGATATTTAACGCTTATAACAGCCTGTCAATCAATCGATCGACATAGAACTAATTATTGGGATTAGTGTATGTCATATTTTATCACAATACTCGTGTGGGGTTTCAAACAATCAAACACAGATTTTATTTGTGCAGTTGGGCGATGTGTAAAATTTATCGTCCCAATCAATGTCCTTCAAATAGGTGTACATAAACAAACCGTCCGGTTTGTAAATGAATATTTATTTATTCACATTCACGTTAAAAATTATATTTTTAACGACCAAATTATTTTATTCAACCCACGAATATTCTATTCGGTTTATTTATTAAATAAAATGATATCTTTATTTTTCTAACTTATTTTAGAAAATTTCGACGGCATAACGACACAATACTAGAAACGGGACGAGGCCTTGCCTTATCCCCAGTCTAGTGATGGCCCACGCCATACACATATCAATCAATTCAATTTCAATTCACCAAACAACCAACTCCAAATCAAATAATTTAACTAATCTATGCAACCAAACAAACAAGTCCATGGTCTGTGGACAGTGGTGTCGGGTGCTACTAAACACCGTCTGCATCCTAGTATATATATATAACTAGAAAAAGAAATTTTGAGTGAGAAGTTCTCACCAAAGCTATCCCAACTCCACGACACTTCAAATGTAGGGAATCATTACTGTTCTCGCCTTTTGTCACTTTCGTTGCCCGTAGCCACTACATATATAAAAATCACATTTTTATACTGTTGCTATGTATATAAAAATTATATTTTTATACTACTATTATATAGATAAAAATTCTATTTTTACATCGCTATTCCTATAATAAAGATTATAATTTTATCACGCTATTCTCTATATAAAGATTTCGCCTTTCCATTTATAAAGATTTCTCCTTTTCAAATATAAAGATTATATTTTCAATACTTCTACTTTATATAAAAATAGTCCTTTTAATATGCCACTAGTATAAAAATCACATTCTTACTTCGCTATTCAATATATAAAAATCGAATTTTTACTTTGCTATTCCATATATAAAAATCGAATTTTTACTTTGCTATTCAATATATAAAAATCGAATTTTTACTTTGCTATTCAATATATAAAAATCGAATTTTTACTTTGCTATTCAATATATAAAAATCGAATTTTTTACTTTGCTATTCAATATATAAAAATCGAATTTTTACTTTGCTATTCAATATATAAAAATATTTTCTTTTGTCATGAATAAATATAAAACTCCAATCTTTCTTCTAACTAAAAAAAAATTCTATTTTTATATAACTAAACATCATATTTTTCCTTTTTCCTTTCGAAAATCATTTCTTTTATATATGAAAAATCATTTCTAAACAAAGTTATATATATAAATCCCATTTCTATTACATTAAAACAGATTTTTAAACTGTGTTTTTAATTTTAAATAAAACCAGTTAATTAATAAAAACGTACCTTTATTTTTCTGGACGTTGATCTCCATCAGAGGGGAGGGGATGTCGCTGAAGCCAGGGGTCGCAGGCGGAAGGGCTTCAGGTGGTCACGGCATCGGCGGGGCCCATAGGGGGTGGCGCGTCAGTTGCTTTCGGGGCTAGGGCTTTTTGGGGGAGGGGGCGGTTTTAGGGGAGAGCTCGAGATGGGTTCGACGAGGAGGAGAAGAAGAGGCGGAGACTGGAGGATCGGTGGCGATGGCCACCAGGGGGCGGCGCAATGGCGTTCCGTCGCTTTCCCCTTCTCTTTTTTTTATTTTAATTTCTAAAATGAATGCAACGGGGCCTGGGAGGAGATAAGGAGAAGGGAGATATTTTTTTTTATATTTAATTAATTTAATTTCAAAAAGGTGCTTTTATTTTCGAACTCGAAACGGGACCCACCGTCTGTCGTCCATAGCTAATTACCCCCATTCCGAACACAATGGGATATGTATCGTAAGCTGATTCGATCGTTTCGATCAGTTTTTCGTTGAATTTACATTTAAATCATTATACTGAATTTTTAAACGTACATTCCAATTTACCGGGGTCACGTACTAACTCTAAAAATTCCCGAAAAATATTTTCTAGCTTCGTATTGACGATACGGTCCTAACAAAACTAGTTTCGTCGAATTCTGAGACCGTTTGAAAAATGGCCATTTTCCAGTCGATTAAAATCAATTGAAACTGGTCAAACACGTTTTCCTTTGCCACGCTCACATATTGATTTGAAAAAATATGAAATTTGGAATCTAGCAATAACTTTACATCACGGACCCAACAAAAGTGGTTTCGTCGAAATCCGAGGTCGTTTGCAAAATGGCTATTTTTAAGGGTCTGAATTCCATAGCGACTATTCAGAATTTTCAACTGGACATATCTTTTTATTCCCGCTATGAAATTTCGATTTTTCGGATTCGTTGGAAAGATATTCTCAATTAGATTCTATTATTTTTGGTTTCGCTAAAATCCGGTTTATTTTGAATCCTGTACATTCATTTGAAGTTTGAAATCGAATTATCGAACTACCGCGCCATTTTCAATTCCTTTTATAATTTAAAATAAATATTTATATTCTAACGACGACGTATATAATATATACGTTCGAATTCTATTCAAAATAAATTTCTCGTCGATATTATTTAAAATAATCCATTTTAAATATTCAAAATTGATTAAAATTGCCAAAATAAAAAAATTAAACTGGCCCAGATTTTTGGGTTATTACAATCTCCCCCACTTAAAACTTTTCGTCCCCGAAAAGGAACGAAGCCGAAAGTTGTTTTAAAAACCAACTCAACTTTCATCCTGGCTTCCATTCTCCAACTTTTCAGTTTCTAAGAATTTTCAAATTCTTCAAAAATTTGGCTGACACCCTAAATTTTAGAAAAATTTCGCCATAACCTCCCCTGCACCGGGAGCCACGGGAAAATCCCGAAATTACCATACAGGCCTTCTGATCTCCAAAAAGAAAAAGAAAAAGTCAAACGGCTAGCCAATCGGCTCATAAAATCATCATCACCCAAACAAAACAGTAAATTATGGTAAACATGTACCTATTTGTCGGGCAAACAAATTTTATTCTCTGCTCTAGCCTCCTTGCTATGACCTGTTCAATGTAAGTACTTGTATATGCAAGCAAATGCGACCAATTTTCAATACAGTTCAATATTTGGTTCTATTAGGCATAAGGGTTCAAAAATTATCAAACAACTAAACAAACAACACAAACATCAATCAATTAGTGGATTAACGTTTCAAATTCATAAATTTTACTACATATAAAGAAAATCATGTTTTTGATGCCAATTCACAACAATAAATCTAGCTATATAAGTTTTGGTTCTCACACCCGTCTAATGGAAACATATAGAAATCACACCTTCGAAACTCGAACATAAATTCTGACGACGAGTACTCAACCATCGGAATCATCTTCGGGCCACTAGAGTATGATTCTATATCTATCTAGTATATTAAAACCTCGAATATACGTTCATGACGCGTATATGCAAAATCTTTATATACTCGATTGTCCAAATTCAAAATAAATAAATATTCAAATACGTATAAAACGATTTAAATTTTCAAAACAAAATTTGTTTTCTTTTGAAAAAAAAATATACTCTTCACACTCGTTCTAGGATACTACTGATCCTATCTCTAACGAGTCATTCTAATTGGATATTACTAATCCAATATCTGATGAATTCTTTCGTATGGTTCTAATGTGTCTTGTTCTCGAGCTCTGTAAACCAAAGCTCTGATACCAACTGTGACGGCCTGGAATTTCGCTCGATCCAAATCAGTCGCTAAACCGATCTAGACCGTTCAAAACCCCTGATCGTTTTGAGAACACCACAAATTGGAACGCAGACGGAAGAACATTTTATTGTTACTACAACAATTCCATCAGATACAAGAATATATAGAGTATAAATGAATAAATTACATTCGACAAATATCAGAGATTACAATAAATTACATAGCAGCGGAAAAATATACAAAACACAACTGAAGGTGATATACGGATACAGAGCTTTCCGGATATCGTTCCAGCTGTAAACCAGGATCCTGTGAATATAAATCTGCAAAACCAAAACTACTAGCTGCCCGTGTGGAAATAGAGGCACCCAGAGTTTAGGTTAAAACGATAAACTCCAGGTCAGTCATGTGACTGGTGTGAGAACTAAAACAGTTATTTATCTTTATTTTAAAAGAGAGTAATTCAAGGGACCACGCCGTATAACACGGAACGGGTTTTCTCCCAAGAATACCAGTGCATAGAAAAGACAACGCAATGCTTTTTCGAAAAATGAAGCTATTATAAGACCCAGGTCCCATCACACAATGCAACGCAAGCCGGAGGATAGGGTTTTCCCTTATAATAGCCAAACATGCTTGGTACGTTTAAAACAAATCATTTGATACTATTATAAGTGTATAGTGTCAAAACATTTTCAATCATAAATATCAATCGGCATGGGTACCATATATCATGTCGTCATACTAGTTCTACAATTAAAACCGAAATACACGTATTGGAAATTGGATTTCCGTCATGAGTCGAGGCAAGGGGCAAGCTCCTCTCCGCTTCGAGACACTCTAGCAAATACTCAGGACTACACACTCTGGGCAGCCACTTGGATCGGTTGGGCCGGTCCTCTCTTACGTTTGAGGATTGGCAATTCCTGAACACACGTTTCCCGGTCCTTACAGACCTAATATCGAGGCGCCTCATTCCAACAACCATAAAGGTGAAAAGTATATGAATGTCAGGGCTGGTAAGTCACTGACACCACCAAAGCTAGAAAGAAACGTCGTGTTCTCCCAACGGTCTGTATCCCGTTTTTAACTCATACCGAGGTGTGAGGCTCGCGAATCCACGCTATACACAAAGCTATGCCACGTAGGCCGTGCTTTGATCATCAACCACAAGACTTTGCTTTTCAACAGAAGCCTTGATCCATGCAACTCAGCGTGCCACACAGGCAATTCATGCCATGCGATTGATATCTATCGATATATAACCTCTAAGCTCGTACGTCTCAGAGAAGGGCGTTAAGCAAGAGAATAAATTCTCCGCCGCCAAACAGATATATATTTAACAGAAATCAATCAACACAGAATAAAATCCAATGTCAGACACACAATCCATTTACAAGTTCGCTCTGGGTCTGAACGAAACCGGAGGCACTTTCCTCGCATATCCATCGATCTCCAAGTACGTCTGGACGACCACCAACTGATTCCCTCATCTTGGGTGTACAACCCAATCAAGATCATCAGTAATCACCCAAACGATGTGAAGACTTCCGGTCTTCGACCACCGTCATCATCTTCGACTTATCGTCGAATCGGTTATTCAGAATGGGCGTAAATTCGGCCTTTCCGAACAACCCGCGTATATTATAAACAAATGTTACACAAACACAACATACGTCTCATTCCAATTCATTAGTCACTAACCGTAAATCAACAAGAGAACAATTTCCCAAATATTAACCCCGAAAGCCGAAACCAACATCAGATCAACACCCAGGAAACCATTCTTCTTAGCTAACCTACAGCTAGTTTCTAAATTTCATATTCTTAGGGAAAGGTTCCCATTAATTTTATCCAAGATAAATTCTTTGAATTTATTCTTTAATCTTCCTTTGGATGTCATTTCAAACCAAATTATGGTTTTCCAAGCTAGTCGGGATTAGCGAACCACACCGAAGTAATTATTTATTTTATTTCCCAATCCCAACCTATGCATCCCATGAAGCAAAACTGGTAATACTCCATATCTAACACCACGGTGTTATCGGTAAAATTAATTACCATTTCACGTTCAAATCTAATTAAAGATTTGACTATCGTTTTGGAGCAAAACTGGTGATACTCCATTCTCGCTCACTTTCTATATTTGATAATTTAAATTATTAATTCACATTTCAATCTAATCACAGATTCATTAAAACTCCCTTTTCTGGGTTAAAGAACTAATGTCATTTAAAACACAGTTCACGATAAACCCAAATCACATTCTATTTATTATCGGGTTAAAGAACAAGTGTTATTTAAAACACCCTTCACGATAAACCCACAAATCAATTCTATTTAAAACCCATTTCAAATCCAATTTATTTGTTTAAAAATAAATGGGTTTTAATTTTAGTTCAAAACTAGTTCATTTCGATAAAAATCTATTTTTATCTTTTCAAACATGGAGTTTTTCATCCCAATTTTTCCCAAGTCATTTCTTATGATTTTACACGAATTATTACTATTTTTAATAATTTTATCAAGGCCCGTACAGTCGATTTCCATCAACGGCCATCGAACTGCACTTACAGCGACCTTTTCCAAATTTGATTTGGACGTATCTCCAAATCCAACCGTTAGATTTCAAATTTCTAATATTCGTTAGAAAGCTCTTTTCGATACGAACCCAACGGTTCCGGTTTTAGGAGAATCCGACGGTCGGATCTCCTGTAATGTCCGTTCGAAATCAATGATCGAACTGCCGCGGCGCGGCGCGTTCTATTCAGGCCATTATATAATATATATATATATATATATTATATGTTTCGTCGATTTCTTTTTTAAACGAATTTTATAAATCGTTTCAAATTTGTTTCAAAAACAATTTCAACATTCATTTCAAATTCAAATCGATTTCAATTCTATTTCAAATTTGTTTTCTATTCGATTCAATTCAAATTCGTTTTCTATTCGATTCAATTCAAATTCGTTTTCTATTCGATTCAAATTCGTTTTCTATTCGATTCAATTCAAATTCGTTTTCTATTCGATTCAATTCAAATTCGTTTCCTATTCAATTCGATTTAAATTCGTTTTCTATTCAATTCAGTTCGAATTCGTTTTCTATTCAATTCAAATCAAATTCGTCTTCTATTCAATTCAAATTCGAATATAATCGATATAAATATCGTTCGCGTCAAAATAGCGCATCTCTAATCAACACGGCTTTATATTTTTCAATAACTTCGTTATTCTATTCAACAAATGAATATTTATTCTATTCAATACGTGAATCTATATTTTTGTCAACACATGACTAATCTCAACGAATGAGTACTGTCCACGTGTGACTATTTTTGTTATTTAATATATTTTATAAAAATTATGGTATCTATCGTTTGATTTCAAATCAGACTCCAACCGTAAATTAGTAAGAGAACGACTCCCTGAATATTAACCCCGAAGGCCGAAACCAACATCAGATCAATATCCAGGAGACCACTCATCTTATCTATTTTCCAGTTAGTTTCTAATTTTATACATGATAAAGATGTAAATTTTATTGTTAAAATACTTCGTTCAACACATGACTAATCTCAACGGATGAGTACTGTCAACACATGAACCTTTATTTTATAATGATAAAGATGTAAATTTTATTGTTAAAATATTTCGTTCAACACATGTATATAATAGCAACGATACATAATCAACCATCATCCAAAGTGCACTACACTGTATAAGCATCAAATATAGATATTTAACGCTTATAACAGCCTGTCAATCAATCGATCGACATACAACTAATTATTGGGATTAGTGTATGTCATATTTTATCCCAATACCCGTGTGGGATTTCAAACAATTAAACACAGAATTTATTTGTGCAGTTGGGCGATATGTAAAATTTATCGTCCCAATCAATGTCCTTCAAATAGGTGTACATAAACAAACCGTCCGGTTTGTAAATGAATATTTATTTATTCACATTCACGTTAAAAATTATATTTTTAACGACCAAATTATTTTATTCAACCTACGAATATTCTATTTGGTTTATTTATTAAATAAAATGATATCTTTATTTTTCTAACTTATTTTAGAAAATTTCGGCGACATAACGACACAATACTAGAAACGGGACGAGGCCTAGCCTTATCCCCGGTCTAGTGATGTCCCACGCCATACACATATCAATCAATTCAATTTCAATTCACCAAACAACCAACTCCAAATCAAATAATTTAACTAATCTATGCAACCAAACAAACAAGTCCATGGTTTGTGGACAGTGGTGTCGGGTGCTACTAAACACCGTCTGCATCCTAGTATATTTATATATATAACTAGAAAAAGAAATTTTGAGTGAGAAGTTCTCACCAAAGCTATCCCAACTCCACGACACTTCAAATGTAGGGAATCATCACTGTTCTCGCCTTTTGTCACTTTCGTTGCCCGTAGCCACTACATATATAAAAATCACATTTTTATACTGTTGCTATGTATATAAAAATTATATTTTTATACTACTATTATATAGATAAAAATTCTATTTTTACATCGCTATTCCTATAATAAAGATTATAATTTTATCACGCTATTCTCTATATAAAGATTTCGCCTTTCCATTTATAAAGATTTCTCCTTTTCAAATATAAAGATTATATTTTCAATACTTCTACTTTATATAAAAATAGTCCTTTTAATATGCCACTAGTATAAAAATCACATTCTTACTTCGCTATTCAATATATAAAAATCGAATTTTTACTTTGCTATTCCATATATAAAAATCGAATTTTTACTTTGCTATTCAATATATAAAAATCGAATTTTTACTTTGCTATTCAATATATAAAAATCGAATTTTTTACTTTGCTATTCAATATATAAAAATCGAATTTTTACTTTGCTATTCAATATATAAAAATCTTTTCTTTTGTCATGAATAAATATAAAACTCCAATCTTTCTTCTAACTAAAAAAAATTTTATTTTTATATAACTAAACATCATATTTTTCCTTTTTCCTTTTGAAAATCATTTCTTTTATATATGAAAAATCATTTCTAAACAAAGTTATATATATAAATCCCATTTCTATTACATTAAAACTGATTTTTAAACTGTGTTTTAATTTCAAATAAAACTAATTAATTAATAAAAACGTACCTTTATTTTTCTGGACGTTGATCTCCGTCAGAGGGGGGAGGGGATGTCGCTGAAGCCAGGGGTCGCAGGCGGAAGTGCTTCAGGTGGTCACGGCATCGGCGGGGCCCAGAGGGGGTGGCGCGTCAGTTGCTTTCGGGGCTAGGGCTTTTGGGGGAGGCGGTTTTTGGGGGGGAGCTCGAGATGGGTTCGACGAGGAGGAGAAGAAGAGGCGGAGACTGGAGGATCGGTGGCGATGGCCACCAGGGGGCGGCGCGATGGCGTTCCGTCGCTTTCCCCTTCTCTTTTTTTTTATTTTAATTTCTAAAATGAATGCAACGAGGCCTGGGAGGAGATAAGGAGAAGGGAGATATATTTTTTTATTTAATTAATTTAATTTCAAAAAGGTGCTTTTATTTTCGAACTCGAAACGGGACCCACCGCCTGTCGTCCATAGCTAATTACCCCCATTCCGAACACAATGGGATATGTATCGTAAGCTGATTCGATCGTTTCGATCAGTTTTTCGTTGAATTTACATTTAAATCATTATACTGAATTTTTAAACGTACATTCCAATTTACCGGGGTCATGTACTAACTCTAAAAATTCCCGAAAAATATTTTCTAGCTTTGTATTGACGATACGATCCTAACAAAACTAGTTTCGTCGAATTCTGAGACCGTTTGAAAAATGGTCATTTTCCAGTCGATTAAAATCAACTAAAACTGGTCAAACACGTTTTCCTTTGCCACGCTCACGTATTGATTCGAAAAATTATGAAATTTGGAATCTAGCAATAACTTTACATCACGGACCCAACAAAAGTGGTTTCGTCGAAATCCGAGATCGTTTGCAAAATGGCTATTTTTAAGGGCCTGAATTCCATAGCGACTATTCAGAATTTTCAACTGAACATATCTTTTTATTCCCGCTATGAAATTTCGATTTTTCGGATTCGTTGGAAAGATATTCTCAATTAGATTCTATTATTTTTGGTTTCGCTAAAATCCGGTTTATTTTGAATCCTGTACATTCATTTGAAGTTTGAAATCGAATTATCGAACTACCGCGCCATTTTCAATTCCTTTTATAATTTAAAATAAATATTTATATTCCAACGACGACGTATATAATATATACGTTCGAATTCTATTCAAAATAAATTTCTCGTCAATATTATTTAAAATAATCCATTTTAAATATTCAAAATTGATTAAAATTGCCAAAATAAAAATTTTAAACTGGCCCAGATTTTTGGGTTATTACAGAAGACCTTTCCAACGATACGAATTGTGTTAAATTCCAATGGTTAGATTTAGAGAAACTGGTAAAACAAATTTGGGTGAAAACAGCGCCAAGGTCGCCTATTGACATGAAATGTTGTTAAATAAAATTCAATTATTTTTATATAAATAAAAATAGAGATTAATCGTTATAAATTAATATTAACGATAAGAAATGATTTTAAATTATATATATACGAGGATCATTTGAAAAGTCCGAGTTCAATCTCATTTCAAATGATTATTCGTCGATCTAAGTCAAAGAGTTGAAGACAGTGATTGAAGACCGACGATCTTCACGTCGAATGGATGAGTTACCATTGACGCACATGATTGGAGTAGCTACCTTGAAGGGGCTACAATGGTGGTCGTCCAGACTACTTGTTGATTGTTCGGATATGCGAGAAATAAGGTGCCTTCGGTTTCATTCAGACCCAGAACGGACTTGAAAATGGATTGTATGTCTGACGTTGTATTCCTTTATACGGTATTCGTTGATCTCTGCTAAATATATATCTGTTTGGTGTTTAACACCCTTCTCTGAGACGTACGAGCTTGGAGGTTATATATTGGTAGGCATCAATGGTATGGTATGGATTGACAATGTGGCATGCTAAGATGCAAATGATCAAGGCTTTTGTTGAAAAGCAGGCCTTATGGTTGATGATCAAAGCACAGCTTGAATAAGCATAGCTTTGTGTATTACGTAGCTTCACGAGCCTCACAACCCGGTTGGAGTCTAAAACGGGAGAAGGGAATGCAGGGAGAGCAGCACGTTTCCTTCTAGCTAGAAGTGGTGTTTGGGTTTTACATGGCCCGACATTTTACTTATGTGGATGATGGAATGAGGCGCCTCGGATATTAGATCCTATAAGACCGGGAAACGTGTGTTCCGAATTGCCAATCCGCAAAATCGTATGTGTGGACCGGCCCTGCAGCTTTCCAAGGGTTCACTACGGGGGATCCTGAGACATTAGCTAGAGTGTCTCGAATCGGTAAGGAGATCCTCCCTAGCCCTGACTCTTGATGGAAACCCAATTTCCAATACGACCTCATGCGCTTTTGATTGTAGAACTAGTATGGCGACATAGTAGGATGGAGTACTATGCCGTCTATGATTGATACATTATGATTGAAATGTTTTTGAAACATATGTACACTAACTATAATATCAAATTCGTTTTATCGTACCAAGCATTTTTGACCATTATAAGGTAAAACTCTATCCTCCAGTTTGCGTTGCATTGTGTGATGGGACTTGGGTCTTATAATGGTTTCATTTTTTCAAAAAGCATTGCGTTGTTTAACGATTCACTTTATTTTATGCACCGGCAATCCATTGGAATAAAACCCGTTCCGCGTTAGCGGCGTGGTCCTTGGATTTGCCTTATTGCTATTAGTTATATTAGTTAAGAATTCTCACACCAGTCCCATGACTGACTCGTAGTTTGTTTCACTTTGCAAACTCGGTGCCCTCTTTCTCACACGGGCAGTCGAGTAGCTTTTTGCAAATATTTATCTCTTGAGCAGGATTCTGGATCGAAGCCTAAAGCTATGTCCAGAGCATAGAAGTTTTCCGCTGTTTATTGTATTAAAATATTGTAATTTATCTTCCGCTGTAATTTAATTCGATGTACTCTGATATTCTGTACTCTGATGTAACATTATTGTAATGTTTATAAAAGTCTGTTGTTATTGTTCTGATGTGTTGTATTCCCAGAGTTAACGTGTTCGGGTTTTGAACGGTCTTGGTCGATCTAACGATCGATTGGGTCGGGTGAAATCCGGGCCGTTACAAAACGCTTGTCCTCCCTGAGGTCCTCTCCCGTTTCAAATTCACACCGGGGTGTGAGGCTCGTGAATTAACGCTATACACAAAGCTATGCTATATTAAATTCGTGCTTTGATCATCAACCACAAGACTCTGCTTTTCAACAGAAGCCTTGATCATTTGCATCTCAGCATGCCACACAGGCAATTCACGCTATGCAACCGATGTCTATCAATCACATAGAATGAAATCTGATGTCAGACACACATCCATTTACAAGTTCGTTCTAGGTCTGAACGAAACCGGAGGCACCTTATTCCTCGTCTTATATGTCCAATACAGGAGAGAGGTCCTCGCATATCCGGTCGATCTTCAAGTACATCTGGATGATCACCACTTATTACCTCGTCTTGGGTGTACAGCCCAATCAAGACATCAGTAATCATCCAAACGATGTGAGCACCTTCGGTCTTCAACCACCGTCTTCATCCTCGACATATCGTTGAATCTGTTATTAAGAATGGGATAAACCCGGTCTTTCTGAAACTCGCGTATATAATAAACAAGTGCTATTAAAATACAACATACGCCTCATTCCAATTCTGAATATTCTTTTATTTAAATATTCATATCCTTTGGGAAAGGTTCCCATTAATTTTATCAAAGATATTAAATTATTCTTTAATCTTCCTTTGGATATCATTCCAAACCAAATTAAGGTTTATCCAAACTAGTTAGGATTAACGCACCTTACCGAAGTAATTATTTGTTTAATTTCCCAATCCCAACCCATTCATCTCATGGAGCAAAACTGGTAATACTCCATATCTAACACCACGGTGTCATCGGTAAAATTAATTAGCATTTCATGTTCAAATCTAATTAAAGATTTAACTAACGCTTGGAGCAATATTGGTGATACTCCATCCTCGATCATTTCTTGGATTTGACAATTTTAGTTATCAGATTCACATTTCAATCTAATTAAAGATTCATTAAAACTCTACTTCTGTTTTAATTTCCAAAAATCATTACTTAATGATTTTCTTCAAAGTTAAGAAATTAATCTTATCTTTAACTGGGTTAAAGAACTAATGTCATTTAAAACACAGCTCACGATAAACCCAAAATCTCATTCCATTAACAATGGAATCTTCATGGAAAATAGATCAATATATATAATCGATATAAACTTCCATATCCAACCGATAATATAAATGGAATAATGGCAAAGCCTTTTAAATTCCATATATATTAACAGTCTTCCTCTACAAAAGCTCACTTCGATTATTACCAAATCGAATTCCATTCAATTCCAATGTAATATGTTAAATTGGAAAACTTTACTTTGGAAAATCTCCTTTAAATCTTAACAAAAGATTTATAAATTCCAAATCACATTTCTCTGTAAATCGGGTTAAAGAACAAATGTCGTTAAACAAAGTTCACGATAAACCCAATCCACATTCCATTTTATTCCAATTATCAAATATAATTGGAAACTCTAACAATCTCAATTAAAAGATTTATTCTTTCCTCAAATGGGTTTAAGAGCGATGTTATTTAAGACATCGATCAAAACCCAAAATCCCATTTGATATAAAATACAAGGCTCTGAATAGAAAATATATCGGCTTATATTAAATATCAAATTCTACAACCGACAAATATCGTATTGGAAATAACGATATAAATATATCTTTCAAATTTCCATAACAATATCTGTATAATCACAAAATCCAACATCGAAATATTCCGAAGATAATTTCGATTTAAATCCATTCCTATTCATATATTGGAAATCCTTGTTATTTTTAAGACCATTTCAAAAATCCAATTTATTTTATTTAAAAATTATTGGATTTCAAATCTAGTTAATAACTAGTTCATTTTGATAAAAATATATTTTTATCTTTTCAAATATGAAAATTTTCATCCCAATTCTTTCCAAATTATTTATTGTGATTTTACACAAATTATTGATATATTTAATAATTTATCAAGGCCCATACAGTCGATTTCCATAAACGGCCATCAGACTGCACTTACAGCGACCTTTTCTAAATTTGATTTGGACATAATTCCAAATTTAACCGTTAGATTTCAAATTTCTTGTATTCATTAAAAAGCTCTTTTCGATACGAACCCAACGGTCCTGTTTTAGGAGAATCCGACGGTCGGATCTCCCGTAATGTCAATTCGAAGTTAATGGTTGAAATTCGCAAACTGTCGCTGCGGCGCGTTCTATTCAGGCCATTAAATATATAATATATATATATTATATATATTTCGTCGATCTCCATTTAAAACGTATTTTATAAATCGTTTTAAATTCGTTTTAAAAACGATTTCAACTTCATTTCAAAATTCAAATCAAATTTGAATATTCCTTATTAAATTCGTTTTAAATTCATTTTAAAACGATTTCGATTTCATTTCAAATTTCAAATCAACTTTGAATATTCCTTATTAAATTCGTTTTAAATTCATTTTAAAATGATTTTGATTTCATTTCAAATTTCAAATCAAATTTGAACATTCCTTATTAAATTCGTTTTAAATTCATTTTAAAATGATTTCGATTTCATTTCAAATTTCAAATCAAATTTGAATATTCCTTATCATTATAATATTAAAATGATAATATTTTCAAAATATCTGATTTTGATTATACACTGAACATTATTTAAAAATATTTGTTAAAATTGAATTGGAATCAGACCCAATCAATTACCATATAATTTTATTTATATGGATTTCATACAACACATGTATATATCAACAGTGATAAAACAATCAACCATCAGCCAGAGTGCACTATACAACTGCATAAGCATTAAATATAAATAATTAACGCTTACAAATGTATGTTAACCCATCGATTAACATACAACTAAACGATTGGGATTAGCGTACGTCGAATATCATCCCAATACCCGTGTGGGGTTTCAATCAACGAACACTGATTTTATTTGTGCAGTTGGGCAATGTGTAAAATTTATCGTCCCAATCAGTATCAGATAAATGAGTGTACATAAACAAATCGTCCGATTTGTTTATGAATATTTATTTTAACACATGACTATTTTAAACAGTTCATATATACAATAAAAATGATATTTTTATTGTTCAAATATTTTATTCCAGACATGAATATTTTATATATTTTATTCATACAATAAAATGGTATTTTTATTATTCAAATATTTTATTCATACATCACAATCAATCTTCACAACACAATACAATCAAACAAGTCGTCCATGGTCTATGGACGACGGGGAGTAGTTCATATATGCAATTATAAAACAAATAATTGTACAGAAATAATTTTAGTGAGAAGTTCTCACCTTTGGGATCCACTCCTCCATTCTATATTTCTGAACGGTTCAGATTTGGATTTGTTTCCCACCCGTTCCATCGCAATCTGTTTCACACGATTTTTATATTAAAAATCACATTTTTATTCTGTTACTATATAAATAAAATCACATTTTTATCACTTTGCCATATATATAAAAATCAAATTTTTATATTGTTAATTTATAAACAAGAGTCACATTTTCATTTCAAAACAATGTATATTTTCATTTTCAAAACAACGTATATTTTCATTTTCAAAACAATGTATATTTTCATTTACAAAATTAATGCTATATTTTCATTTACAAAATTAATGCTATATTTTCATTTTCAAAACAATGTATATTTTCATTTTCAAAACAACGTATATTCTCATTTTCAAAACAACGTATATTTTCCATTTTCAAAACAATGTATATTTTCATTTTCAAAACAATGTATATTTTCATTTACAAAATTAATGCTATATTGTCAATTACAAAATTAATGCTATATTTTCATTTTCAAAACAATGTATATTTTCATTTACAAAATTAATGCTATTCTATATTTAAAAATCAATGTTATTCTATTTTTAAAAATCAATGTTATTCTATTTTTAAAAATCACGTTTTAAACTATTCTATTATATAAATAAAATAATTAGTTTAAAAAAATAAAACCTTTCTCTTGTTTTTTTCTGGATGGAACGAACCCGAAGTCGCACAAAGCTCCACCGTTAGGGTTCAAAATCTCGGCCACCACCTTGCGCCAGAGGCTGATCGGACTTGACCCCCTCGAAGCCGCCAATTCCACCTTCTACCGCCTTCAATAGGTCGGAATTCGAAACCCCCTGGCCACCTTGAAGCGTGTGCGAACGGCGCCCCTTTGGGCTTGCATTCCTCTCGATTTTGTACACCAGAAATAGTGATGCCTATATGGATTGAAAGAGGGTGAAGAAAGCTACCATTTTCCCTTTTGAAGCCTTGCGTTTCGTTGAACTGATTTGGCACGAATTGAGGAGGAAGCGCTGAGCGGTTTTGGCCGTTGGAAGAAAGTAAGCGACGGCCCAGAGAAGGGTTTGACCGCGTGAGATATAATGAAGGGTTTGAACCCTATTTGACCAAACTATATTATATATATTTATTATTTTATTCCAATTTTACTAGTTTATCATTCCGAACTCCAATTCAAACCCGACAAGTATCGCCCCTAGCTAAATACCCTCATTCCGAGCACAATGGGATATGTCCCGCAAGCCAACTCTATCATTTCGATCAGTTTTGCTTTAAATTAAAATATAAATCAATATATATTGAATATGAATGCACATTTTAATTTATCGGGACCACATACTGACTCTAAAAATTCCAGAAAAATAAATCTGGCTTTGTTTTGATGATACGGTCCTAACAAAACTAATTTTGTCGAATTTGGAGACCGTTTGAAAAATGATCATTTTCCAATCGATTAAATTCAAACTGAAATTACCAAACACGTTTTCTTTTGCCACGCTCACATATTGGTTTAAAAAATTATGAAAATTTAAATTTAGCAGTAAATTGACATTCCGGATCCAACCAAAGTGGTCTCGTTGGAAACGGAGGTCGTTTGCAAAATTTCTATTTTTAAGGGCTATTTTCCATAGCGACAATTCTGAATTTTCAACTGGGCATAACTTTTTATTCCCGCTATGAAATTTGGATTTTTCAGATTCTTTGGAAAGATACTTTCAAATAGATTCAAATATTTTTGGTTTCACTAAAATCCGATTTATTTTGAATCCTGTACATTCAAGTGAAGTTTGAAATCGAATTTTCAAACTACCGTGCCATTTCCAGTTCCTTTATAATTAAAATAAATATTTATATTCTAACTTCGATTCAAATAAATATATACGTTCTACTTCTATTCAAAATAAATTTCTTGTCGTTATTATTTAAAATATCTCATTTTAAATATTCGAAATTCATTAAAATAGCTAAAATAAAAAAAAAAAATTGGTTCTGATTTTCCGGGTTGTTACATCATCCAATTTTGCTACAAAGCATACATTAGTTTGTTCCACATTACTGTCCGATGAAGAAGAATCTGAATCATCCCACTGAATTGAAAAGATCTTCTTTTCTTTTCGATTTTTTCGTTTTTACTCTTCTTCTTGTCACTATTGAGTTTTGGACAATCTTTCTTCATATGCCCACACTCATCACACTCATAGCAATTATTGATGTTTGATCTGCGGCACTTGACTTTCCATCCTTTTGAAACTTCGTCATCCTTCTAAATTTCTTAAATTCACTGTAGTTTTTGGCAATAAACACGAGTTCATCTTCATCCAAATCCGAGTCTTCATTATTTGCTTGAAAATCTTTGTTCTTCTCATTATTTTATTCCTTTCTAGCCTGCAGATTAGCTTCATAAGGCATTAAATTTACTATCAATTCGTCAACTTTAAGCGTTGAAAGTTCATTAGCTTCTTCTATAGCTAATAATTTTCTTTTTCACTCAGATGTCAAAGAATTGAGTGTTCGAGATACTAAATTAAAATTAGCGAATTTTACTCCTAGCACCACTAGATCATGTTGAATAGTTGTCTCGAATACATAACAACTATAGACTCATTTTGTTTCATTTTAAAAGATGAAAATTGATTTTGTAAAATTGAAATTTTAGTTTGCTTTACTTTAGTAGTATCTTCGTGTGTCACTTGTAAGCTACGACAACTGTCATATGCAGTGTTACATAACATGAATCGTGAAAATTTGATTTTATTTAAAGCACAAAATAGAACATTCATGGCTTTTTCCTTTTTTGAAACTGTGGGTTTTTGTGCATCGGTCCATGTACTCATTTCAATGGTAGTCGCTTCATACTTATATTGAGTGGCGAAGCAGATTTCTAATCCGTTAGCTTCCATAAAAATTCGCATACGGGTTGACCAATATGCATAATTAGAACCATTAAAAAGTAAGGGATGTGCTTTAGACTGACCTTCTTGAAATATACTTGCCATTTTAGTGTGATACAAATACATGCTACTGTATTTTGATCAAAAACCTTGCTCTGGTACCATTAGGAAGTCTATAGGGGTGGATCGTGTAGTATATATGCAAGTATGTGTGTGTGGGGGGGTGTGTGTGTGTGTGTGTGTGGGTGGGTGGGTGTGTGCGCTACTTGCTATAAGATAAAAAAGCATATGTAAATATGAAAAGCACATACCAAAATTTTATACTGGTTCGGACCTCCCGTCCTACATCCACTCCCAAAGCTCCCCTTCGAAATTCTGCTCTAAACAAACCTTCGCTTTGCCTGAAGGAACAGGCTTAGTTACAATAAAGTTTTCATGTCAAAAGTTGCTCTAATGCAACACGAATATTCACTGATGAGTGCAAGAACTTCCAATATATCTTCAAAGTAGTATTTGATATGAAGTGTAGGAGTATATGGATGATTAGTTGATAATGTGAATTTCTAGAATGCTAATAGATAGATTCATAGAGTATAGAATATAGAAATAGTCGAGTAAGCCAAATAAGTTTTTGTTCTCTTGAATCTTGATGCTTTATATAGTTGTAAGGAGTTGTATTTAAATGGTGGTGGCATTTGTTGTTCATCCAAAAGTTTCCTTGATTTATGGTGAAATGATGCAGTGAAGAGAAGCCAAGATGTATGTTGAAAATGCGACAGCTACAATTTAAATTTTCAGGCCGAAACACAGGTCAGATGTTTGGAAATAATTTCAGATGTCTGAAGCCTGCTTCAGAGATTTTCCCGAGTATACCAGCAAATATCTGAATGTAATTCAGATGCCTAATACTATGTACCAGCAATTCCTTGTCCATTTTTTGCATTCTTCATTGCTTTAGTCGATTATTTCTTTTTGTATTTCTTTTTCTTGTTATCGAGAATTGCTATCATGTCTTATTGAGTCGATCTTGTAGATAGCATGCATAAATACATATATGTATATATATGATATCCATTGTATAGTTGTTGTCATCAAAACTGTATAATACATTTCCTAACATGACTTGCGTCGGTCCTTTGCTTCGAGATTTTTTTTAATGGGATTATTTCCGTGCTGCATTCGTCTTTGCCATATCTCATTGGAATGAATTTTTCAAAGGCAATTGTTGTTTCGAAGGTGAAGATTTAGTTGTCTTTAGATGGTCTTTTTAAGGATAATTTCAATGAGATTTTAGAGGTGTAGGATCTAATTAACCCTAGAAGGGGGGTGAATATGGTTTATTGTAAAATTAAAATAAAAGGCTAATAGAATATTAAAGATGTTGTAGAAAAATAAATCACAAACAAGAATTACCCAGCTTCGGCAAACCCTGCCTACTCCTACATCCCAAGATTTCTACTAGGTATTAAAATAGTTTACCGCTTACAAAACCCTGTAAACTCGCAAACACTGTTATTGCTCTCGCCATACGCTCAAAATCATGACACGACTTAACCTCTAGGTTGAGATTTACTTAACTACAAAATCCTATAGTTACACGACCAAAAAACAAAAACAAGTTTTGACATATAGAAACTAAATATAAAACACTCTAAAAGTAAATAACCCAAAAAATAATAATAATAATAATAAAGTCGGCCCCTTTTCTTTTTTTTGTCACTTGAAATTCAGGGTTGCCTTACTTCTTTTTTTAAATCAATCGCGGCTCCTCTTTTAGGGTTCTGGATCTCGTTCAAATCGTGGCTTTAAATCTTTGATTGAATTCTGATAATATTGCGATGCTTCATTCTATTATTGTTGCTCTTCCATGATTGAACTGCAGAGGCTTCTGCCTTCCATGCTTGCAGGATAATCGAAACCCTAAATTGTAAATGCTTTGATTTCTTTGATTCTTGAGTTGTTTGCTTGGTTTGATGCTTTTTGCCGGTGATGAAATGGTCTTATATAGGATTTTAGAAACCCTAGAATTCACTGATTTCGTGATGACTTGCTGTGATTCCCATTCAATTTCTAAAAATAATAGTGTGCACCCGTGCTTCGCACACGGATGTCGCAAAATAAATATAGTTTTATTGATATTTGCGTATACAATTTATAAAGAAGTGATAGTAATGTAAATTCATTCTGTACAAAAAAGAAGGCAAATGAGACTATACCATGTAGACACATTTGTTAAAGAATTATACAGTGAAATTTAAGGACATAATAAACCATGATGACTGATTGTAAATTTGTGTAAATAATAATCTTATATTTTGAGTTTTTTTCCAAGACTAAGCAACTATAAATATCATTACTCTGTGTCATCGATGCAGAAATAATAAAGTTATACATGAAAGTAAAAGAAAGACCGCACCATCATATAATTACGGAAATTTAACAATAAATATTATTTAGGTTTAGTATAGGACAAATTATGAATTTAGCAGTTTGACGTCTTTTACCGTGATAACTTCCATTGAGCTTCTCTTGCATTTGAAATAAAAGTTTTTGGCATTACAGAATTGATGCGATTAAATAACTATGTATAACTGTCACTTAATTTTTAAGGTCCAAAAAATCATCATGCATTATTTTAAGGCTTTCACAATAGCGTTTTATTTTCTCAGTTAGCGTACCTAAAGTGGTGAGAACAACCAACTTATAGCCAAAATTGGTAACTTGAATAAGCTACTTTTTAATTGGAAGTTTTAGTGTAAAAAAAAATTCCTTCTTAAGTTCCAAAGTACACAACAGTCGGCTTTTAATGACATGTTGCAGAAAATAGAAAAGTCCTTACTTTCAAGTTTCAAGATATTTGCTTAAAAACTTTGCATATACCTGCAACAAAAATTTGAATTTTCCGCACTCTAGAGTTTCCTTCAAATATTAATATGATTCTTTTCAAATATCAACAGATTTTCAAAAAATAAACGTAAATCATGGAAACATACGATTATTACTTAGATTTAATACCGGAAATCATCGCAAGAAAATAAATAAATCTCATACAAATATTAAACCTCAGATGGAGTTTTTGCTACAATTGACAATGCATGCAACCAACTGTGCAGCTCCTCCCTTCAACAAATCATACACCAATCTTTTATGCCTTTCCACCAAGAGCTTTCTGTCAAATTCACTCGAAACATACTAAATTATACTAAATTATAATGTGTCTCCCCACTACTATTTCCTCTTACTCAAATTCAATGTAACCACTTACTCTCAGATCATCTTCATTTTCCAAATTGGCATCAATCTGTAAATTGGCATTAATACCCAAACTGCCATCAATATATTCTTCTATTTCTAAATTCCTTTCAGACCCACCATTATTATCACCCAAATCACTTGTTCCTTCAATCAACATAACATTTTGTTGATTGGTTTCGAAACCCCCAATCTCCGCTGCCTGTTCCTGCATCAGTCTCAACATATTCAGAAACCCATTATTTCTAGATGGCGTCATGCTCTGCGTCAATCCTAAAAAAAACCTCTAAATCGGTCCTCTGCCATATTTTCCTCCTAAGTAAAATAGTTTGTTTAGAAATTAAGCAATGAACATAGAAAGAGACAGAGAATCAAAATAATTTACCTTTAATAAGAAGAGTAGCCAAAATGTCCTGTGTGTTATCTATTTGAGATGGTTACGGAAGAAGAGTAAATATGTAAATTCATAAGCTTCAAACTTGTTATTCTCAATCTATATAGAGAAACAATACATGAGCTATTGTCCGGTAAAATGACAATTATTTTACAAATCAAGATAATACACAAAGGTGCACAACCAACGCTAATTTGATTTGTTTTTATCTTATGGAAATAATGAATAAAAAGAACACGTAACATTCTACAAAGTGAAGGGAATGCTACCCAGCCACTGCTCCCCATCTATAAAGTTACTGACAGTAAACTGACTTGCCTTAGCTGCATCGACAACATGATACCCTCCCCATTTAACCCGACCTAAACAGGGCCGGTCCTAGAATTTTTGATACCTAAAGCCAAATTCAAAACCAATGCCCTTTTACTAATACTGTTATCATTAACTAAATCATCTAAATTATGATTAAGCAGCAAATTGACAATCATCATGCATTATGATCAGGCTGTCGATTGTAACAAATAAACTTCAAAAAATGTATTATAGTTAACGTGTTGCCGATTATAATGAACGACTGGAGGCAGTTTGATACTCACTGAAATTGGATAATTGTAAGTGCATTTTTAGAACAAGACAGTAGCACTCAAACTCTACTTGTAACAGCAATTCAATTTCTACAACAAAACCAATACTTGTAAATAGCATTAGTATAAGTGTATAACCAAATTAAATTTAGGACACACAAACCAAAATGTTTGAGTTTTATGCAAACATTAAATTGCAACTTTATCAGTTGTTATTTCATTGATGTAATAACTTAATATACACAGAAATAAACACATCCGCACAGTAAACAATTTGTCAAATTTCAGAAAAGAGGCGAGAACTTGAAAATAATAAATTAAATACCTTTGATGATTTCACAAGCAAACAAACATGAATTAAATAAAGTCACGAATCTAGATGAAAGCAACAGAACAATCAAAAACGCTAACTTCTAACTGTGCTCTAGTTGTACCAAAGGAGGTTGGACTGTAGCGAACCTTGAAGCTACCTATTGTCATCGCCGTCGAGTCATCATCGAAGACCGAACTGTCAGTTGAAGTCGTCATCGTTGATTCACCGTTTAATGTGGAGTAGCGATTTGTTGTGGATGGAAACCCTTATTTCTATTTTTATTTTCGTTTGTTGTGGATTTGATTCGAGGACTTTCCTTTTTTTTATGAACGATTGCTGGAGATGGTGCCCTTAAATTTTAGTGGCCCAAAGCTGCTGCTTTGATTGCTTTACCCAAAGGCCGGCACTGGACCTAAAGTACTCGATCCGGGACCTCTATTATCATACTCTGCATAGTACAATGCATTAAGCGCGAAATTCACTGCTGCACAAAGTCGGGAAAGACCGGGAAACGCTGCAGTCGATCTTGTGTAATGCTGTGTGTAATTATCATTGATGTTGGGCACTGCTCATTGTTTTTCCAACTGCAAATTCATACTCTTCATTCATCTCATATCCTTGTTTTTTTTTTCTATAGGGGATAGTAGGTAAATCGGAACAATACCATAGTTGGAATGTGTTTAGAGACGTTCATTGCAGGTTACATATGAAGTACAAATAAAACCAAATTAGTAATAAAAATAGTTTCTTTTGAATTTTCTAGCAGGTTATATGGAGTGTTCATTGCAGATATTTAATAGTATGATATAGTTTCTTAAACAAAAATAAATGAAATCATTATATACCGTTTTAGGTGGTTCATCCTTAAACTATTATATATTGTCGGCTATATTTAAACTCTTTTTATCTATTTCCTTAAAATTTAACTTTATAGTACCTGATATAGAATATATGCATGTATGTATGTATGTATCAACTATTAACATAACCACAAAAGCATACCTGCCTTCTCTCTCTTTAATGTGTGTCCAGCTTACACTAAGGCTGTAGATTGATTCTTTCACACTTGAACACTATAAGCAATCGGTGGTTATCATGGCAATATAATTCAACAAAAATCAAAAGCGTTATTCAACAGTATTTTGATTTTGGAACTCCCAAGCTAAAACCAAACCAAATAATCACATCTCCCTACATATAAAAATAGGTATTGTTTGTTCATAAAATATCAAAGATGCCAACTGCTTTTTACTGGAACACCATGTTGAGACAGATGAAAATTGATCAAGTTTTTTTGTCACAAAGGTTTTTTTCCCAACATAAGCACAATTCACCTAACTAAAAATACGGCCAGTTTATCAAACATGCTTTAAGAGTTTCACAGTGCGTTTCTGCCTCTTTATGGAAAAAAACAGGCTTCATAGGTAACCCCCTAATTATTAAAATATCTTATGGCGAGATAATAAGAAATGAATCTATTACAACTAAGATTTCTTGGACGGGTTGGACCCGTGCAAATTAAAATAATAAAGAAGAGAATCATAGTCTAATTACACGTTCAAAAATTTACATAATAGCATCCTATGCTCCTTTAATATTCATCCACTCATCCATTTTCATGAATGCATCATATATCGACATATTCACAAACATTCAATATGTTTTCAAGGTGAATGGATGAGTGGATGGCTAGATATTCCTTGCAAATTAAAAAATACGATTTAGTAATTCTTACTGATATGATGCATTTAGTTTTATTTGTTAAGATGGCGATGCTTGTTTATCCAGATTCTAAGTCAAGTATATGGAATTGAAAACGTTAAAACATGTATATATGAATTATTTAAAGTAAGAATTACTGCCTGAAAATGAAAGCTGGAGTAAACATTTAAGCAGAAAGACGACAGATCTTTTTGCACAGGTTGCTGCAGAAATGAGATCAAACAAACCTCGTGTAAAAATGTAGAAATTCTAAAACTGCAACGGCAGTTGGTAATAAAGGAAGCAAATAGTTATAAAGACAATTAGCAAAAATGAAGCAGGAAAAAAAAAACGCAACATCCAAATTTACATGATCTGTGGTGGTACAAAAGATGGTCTGCAGTAATAAAACATGTAAAAGATGGCCTGCAATCAGACCGAAGAGCGTCACAAAAGTTGCCGCATTACATGCAGCAACATGTAAACAAAAGCTATGGGAAAAAATTGAAGGAAAATATAAACCATCCAAATTGATGGTGAAAACACAAACAAATATGATTATGGAATCTCAATTTGACAGTTTAATTGTGAGACAACGCAATATGCTCGGGCAATCAGAGCACGCAACCAATGAAAAATCCATAGTGGAAAAAATACCAAACTGCAATTTATCAGATGGCTTTCTATATTATCATATGGAAAGGATACAGGCTAGACGTGCTGAATAGCATGTATAGGGATTTTAACCCCTTGATGAAACGCTTTAAACCCATCAAAGGTGGGATGCATTGGGATGCTCACCCGATTGAAGCCGATGCCAATCAAATCAGGTGGAGCAACGCTAGTATGAGAAGCTGCGTGTAATCAATACCGGCTGAATGATGTTATGAGTAATGTAACATGGAGAAATTGATCAATCTGAAGACTGAAATAAGAACTTCACATTAAGGAGAGGTACAAAGGGGAAAACTAATACGATAACAGTAGCGACGGAAGGTATATGCGAAGAAAGCGAAATTTGTCGAATTAGGCAGATAGGATTTTAGTTTGGTCAGGGCGGCGTGAAATTAGCAAGCACAAGCGGTCGAAAAGAAAGCGAAAAAGGGATATGCGAAGAGGGTGGCGGAAGGTATTTTCGTACCAGAGTTTGGAGAATTCATTTTAAAGGGTGTAAGAGGTCACTGAAGAGTTAACGACGGGTATTCTATTGGACCACGAGGATTCAAACGCTGTACACGTGTCAGCTTGTGAATTTTTTTTAAGAATCTAGATTTGAAAGGTCTTCAAAGGAAGACTGCGCTTTCATATAATATAATAGATATCGGATGTATCTAAATGAACAAACTACACCAGCAATTGTAGTCTACCATATGGTTGTGTAATGCAGAGTTAGTGGAAAAGGGAAACCAAAAATAATCTAAATTAGGAAAAATTACAAAGAAATAAATTTGATTCTTTAGTAACGGTAATTATCCATCAATTTACATAGAAAAATGTAATATGTTACCATGGAGCAGATTCACAAAGATGAATATAATGATTGCAATTGATCAGTAAAGTGGCCAATATTCCTGCATGGTTTTGGTTGCAATTGATCAGTAAAGAAAATTGTACAAACTTGTTAAGACATAAGAACACGGTGCAAGAGGTCAAGGGTTCGATTTCAGTTAGTCAAGGATTCGATCCCAGTTAGCTGGGTTCAACCCACTTGTCATGTAGTATATTACATACTACAAAGTTGTATATAAGAGCACCAATGTAATAAAACAGGACATTAAAAATGATTCTTTTGCACATCTTCTCACTATAAGAGCACCAATTTTAGAAAATAGGACATTAAAAATGATTCTTTTGCACATCTTCTCACTATGACTGGCAAATGAAAAATCAGGTCCATAACATCAATTTTTTCAGCTTTAATATTATTATACATCCAATCTTAAAATTCCAATGATATGGCGTATGAAAATCAAAGGCACTTGAGAAATAACGCAGATCGAAAATATCATATTTTTGTATGGTATATAGCAAGCAATATAGATGTAAATGCACATCTTTTTTCAGTTAACTAAACAAATGTATGTGTGGGTATATATTTAATAAATAATGGAACCCCAGCTCAAACTTAAACTGGAATCCTAAAATTTACATGTTTGATTGAAACCAATAAAAGAACAAAACCAAGATCCCAGCCCTTGATAAACTCTTTATTAGCTAAATTCTTAGTATTCTACATCTTGAAAGAGTGCACAGATTAACTTTAAATCTTAAAGGCAAGAAAACACCAGGTTTTACTCCAACATCATTAATAACATGTGGGTTCACGTATCATATTCCCTTATGTAGCTACTGCTAATGTCATGTCGTAAAGCTCAAAGATAAAACATATCAAAACCTTTTGTTAAGCTACAGTTCTTCCAAAACTACAGTTTTATTAACGAAAATAACTGTACTGTTGATTATAGGCTTCAAGTTTCCTATATTCTAACTTAGTCCATGCTATAACATAGAATACATTTTTATATGTATCGATTGGTTTCTAAAAAATTGTTGTTTAAGCAAATTATTTATGTGCTTAATACCTTTAAATAATCAATATTTGAATCTGCCTTACAGTAAACCGTATAAAGATTACAAACAAAGAAGTGACACAAATAAATTATTGAATGTGTTGACTAAGCTATATTGTTCGTTTTAAAAATGCTCTAACGTCAATAGACACACGTTCTATGTATTTTGGTTTAAACACTCTTTAAATTTCTACATAATAAGCTATGTGAAAAAATATGACAAAAGATGGTTAAAGTTTAGTAAACTGACAAAAAGATTTTTTCATCAAATGTCTACACCTTGATACAGATCAATATTTCTATGCATATGTGTATATAGAAATGAAATCAAGATATATCACAATAGCCACATATTGAAGTTCATATGAAATAACAAAGGTAGAAAGAAAGCTTAATTTTACCATTTTGTTTGGCTCATAATGTTAAGTAAAAAGTATGCCACCTGTAGTGTTGACTGATGTACTTAATTAATTATGTATTTGTGTAGTACGGCTTTGGTTAATGATTTTGTTTTTAGTATAAATTTATCCAAGTTAATGTAATTAATAGAAAGACATGTATATAGATGAAATAAAATGATATAGGTACCATATACGTGTAATGAAGCATCACAAACTTGTGTGTCTCTTTAACAATAAATTTCTGATGTGCATTACAGTCTGTACATGTATATCTTATACCCCCTCTTCATTTCAAGTAAACCAACAAAATGCTCCGTTTTACATTGGTATGAAGAAAAAATGAAACTAAGTTCACTTTAGATAACACAGCCGAGGTTACACTGGGGGAAACATATATAAATGTAACCCCTAATGCAACACGTAAGCGGACAATTGAAGTTAACGTCACTAAATCTAGTTCTAGTAGCGCAGTCCCATAATGAAAGAACGTGCGAAACTGACATAGTACAACAACTAATGAAGATAATCGAACATGCGTATACCGCAATACCTGCCTTAGCAAAGGTAAAGATATATTTTGTTCAATTCTAAAGATTCAATTATATTAAAACATAACAGGACCAGACTATGCCAGGGAGCGCTGCCCCTAAAAAATATTATTTCATCCTTAAAATTTTATCTTTCAGTGATTTTTTGTTGTGCTATTTTAGTTTTTGTATTTTTTTTGTTCTTTGTCAAGTAATTTCAATAAGGTCTTATTGGACTAAGCACATTTTTTTTAATGGAATGCCCTGCAAATTATGCAAGCAAGGTATAGTCTATAGAAACAGATTATTTATTTATTTTTCAAGTTAACCGAGTACATAAATGAAAGAATATGTGGCGTGATGTACTATTAGGAAGAACAGAATGGACAAAATTTCATCATATCATTTCAACTTTTTTTTTTTACCCTTATAGGAATGATAGTAAAGCAAGGAACCATTTTTTAAGAGTAGGATAGAAAAAAATTAAAGAGACAATCATAAAATAGTACTTCGCTGCATGGCATATTTATACCACAAACCAGCGTTGGTTATCAAAATCTGAAGTTACAGGACTCTATAGAAGGTTCAGTGATGCATGTGGTTGACCTAAAATAAACAAAATTAAGTATGCTTACCACAACTCGAAATATAATAAATTTGGATGACAGAAATATTTATAGGGACAAATAAGCACTTTCATTGTTGATCATCCCCAAAATTTACTATTTAGATCGGCATACAGTAAGATCTGGATTGAAAACATGCAATAAAAAGAAGAGCTTATAAACTTGCAGCTTGGAAGAACTATGTAATCCAGTACATACTGGTTTGGTTATCAAAGAAAAATCAGTGCATTTACATTTACTTCATAATAAAGGGAAACAAGCTTGCATACCATCAAACGAAATGCCTAATTGTTGATGAACAATGGTTGAAAAGGGATTGCGGATCCTTATCCATAGGGAGAGAGCAAAAATTCATGGACCGGCCTTGTAATTGTTTAGAAGGATTTGAACAGGTTGGCTAAAATTGTTGCGAAGGCTTTTTCTTAGGTATTGTTTCCGTTGAATAGAGTTGAGAACAGCAAAAAAGGATTGGGACAGTAATGAAGAATGGTGGCTTCAATGCAAAAATGAATTATAAATCAACTTTGATGTTATACTGAAGTGAGCAACCGGTGAGCGGTTACAAATGATGGGATGAAATGAAAAACAGAAAAGAGAAATTAGAAGCTGTGGTTTGAAGAACGTGGTGTTCCAGTCTTAAGCAGTTAAAAGGTGCATAGGTTGCGAGGAAGTATTTTGGAATGAGAGTGCTGAGATTTCCACATCAGCATTGAGACATTCCTGCTTTAATATGTACCACTTTTTCTTGTTATTTTCATTCTTGCTTTAAACTACACATATGTCCAATTTTCACAAACATTCAATTAGAAAATGACATTCAATATTCTTATTTTTGTATTACAATTTCAGTAATCAGTGACATAGATTAAACATTTAATAAAATACTGTTTTTCTATAAAATTAAATCAGAAGGATTTGCAGTATATTACATACTACAAAGTTAGCTGGGTCCAACCCACTTGTCATGTAGTATATTACATACTACAAAATTGTATATAAGAGCACCAATGTTATAAAACAGGACATTAAAAATGAGTCTTTTGCACATCTTCTCACTATAAGAGCACCAATTTTAGAAAATAGGACATTAAAAATGAGTCTTTTGCACATCTTCTCATTATGACTGGCAAATGAAAAATCAGGTCCATAACATCAATTTTTTCAGCTTTAAAATTATTATACATCCAATCTTAAATTCCAATGATATGGCGTATGAAAATCAAAGGCACTTGAGAAATAACGCAGACAGAAAATATCATATTTTTGCATGGTATATAGCAAGCAATATAGACGTAAATGCACATCTTTTTTCAGTTAACTAAACAAATGTATGTGTGGGTATATTTAATAAATAATGGAACCCCAACTCAAAACTTGGAATCCTAAAATTTACATGTTTGATTGAAACCTATAAAAGAACAAAAGAACAAAACCAAGATCGCAGCCCTTGATAAACTCTTTATTACCTAAATTCTTAGTATTCTACATCTTGAAAGAGTGCAAAGATTAGCTTCAAATTTTAAAGGCAAGAAAAAACCAGGTTTTACTCCAACATCATTAATAACATGTGGGTTCATGTATCATATTCCCTTATGCAGCTACTGCTAATGTCATCGTAAAGCTCAAAAATAAATTATATCAAAACCTTTTGTAAGCTACAGTTCTTCCAAAACTACTATTTTATTAATGAAAATACCTGTACTGTTGATTATAGACTTCAAGTTTCCTATAGCCTAACTTAGTCCATGCTATAACATAGAATACATTTTTATATGTATTGATTGGTTTCTAAGAAATTGTTGTTTAAGCAAATTATTTCTGTGCTTAATGCCTTTAAAAGAAATCAATATTTGAATCTGCCTTACAGTAAACCGTACAAAGATAACAAACAAAGAAATGACACAAATAAATTATTGAATGTGTTGACTAAGTTGTATTGTTTGTTTTAAAAATGCTTTAACGTCATTAGACACACATTCTATGTATTTTGGTTTAAAGTTTAAACACTCTTAAATTTCTACATAATAAGCTATGTGAAAAAATATGACAAAAGATGGTTAAAGTTTAGTAAGTGACAAAAAGATTCTTTCATCAAATGTCTATATCTTGATACAGATCATTATTTCTATGCATATATGTGTATAGAAATGAAATCAAGATATATCAGAATAGCCACATACTGAAGTTCATATGAAATAACAAAGGTAGAAAGAAAGCTTAGTTTTACCATTTTGTTTGGCGCATAATGTGAAGAGCACGGGAAGGGAGGTGTTTCGATTGCCATATTCATCAGGATCAACCATGTTTAGCTTCTTGATTAGTTTGAGCTTCGAGTCTGTTGCAGTTAGGTAGTTGAGACTTGAGACATTGCATACATTTAAAGCTCAATGTCGTTGGTCTACTTCTTGTAAGTCTCGGTGTCATCACAAGTGCCTACTTGGCCATCTTGCATTATTCGGTGGTGCAGATAGGTGTGAAATACGCAGTATGAGAGAAAAGGATTGCATAGCCATATCTATTTGTTTTCCTTAGGTGATCCGGACTTTTAGCTCAGGCATGCTGATTATCAGCTTAGAGATTCTGTTATTGCGTATATATAAAAAAAAACACAGATCGTAAGCTTCGATTCTTTGACTGTGGAAATTATCACTCAGTAATATGTTGGTATTCAGTTGGCTGGTCAGAGTAAATCAAATAGAGAATAAGGTATGTTTTACTAAATAATCGAAAGAAGATTAATCAAATATTGGCAGAATTGAGAGTTAGCAACCAATTCTGGAGTACATTGAAATCCAGAAATTACGTCAAAAGTGATAAAAGAAAAATAAGAGATAAAATAATGGAATACAACAAGTCAGTATTCATGAAGTTATGAGCAAATTTGGAGATCCAAAATTTTATACCGGTAACAAAACATTTGTCAACCATTTGCCTTGTAGAAAATACTGTTAGAATTACAGTATGCATCTCATTTCTCAATCATATAGCATAGATCAGCACTACATATGTGCCTACATTAACAGCAAACCTATATTGACCATGACCCACACAGGGAATCAAATCAAGCAAAATAAAAATATTCACAAAGTATTGAGTGTAGAGCAGTAATTACAATTATGGTAAGAGTTGTAAGGTATAAATCGTTTGCATTGGTAATTTGAAAAATCAAATCTATGAATCGTTGTTTTCAAGCTAATTTTATGTTAAAAATAGATCGTTTGTTTCCAAGTTACATATTCAAACATTTCTATTTTTATTACTAAACTTGAAGGTACATATCACAAAACGGCTTAAATTTTTTTGTTGCTAAACGACTGTTAAATTAAATCTGTGCATAGGAATTGAAAAATCAGAAATCAAACTACTTCCATTAACTCCTTATAGTGGTAACTTTTCTATGCGATATGCTAGATGATACAAAATATGAAGTAGTGATAACAGAAATACATTGATTCAGCTAAAATCAATTTAATTTTGGATGAAAAGATCAAATTATAAATATTGAAGAAATAATCAACGATGGAAAAAAAATTAAAATGTCCGTCTGAGAAGTTACAGGCGATATGTATTAGGATTCAACTTACAGAAGGTTCATTGGTGAATACAACGAAGCAGTCTTTTTTCGAACAAAACAGGGTTCACTGCTGCAACAATCTCATAATCAAGATTGCTATCGCAGTAATAGTGAAATCAACATACAGTAGAATTGACAGTAATTACCACATAAAACTACCGTAAATGAAACCAAATTAAATCATGACATGCTTGCAACTTGAGCAAAATTACTATCAAACTATATATAAACCAGAATAACAGTACAAAAGATACACAATCTAAAGATACAATGAATGTACGGCTAGTAAAAAAGGGTGTGGAACAATTCAGTAATTCACAAAATTTTCCCCAAATTTTATAGGGTTAACAATTTAGGGTAAATCTCTATCGGTGGACATGTTTATTTTGGGAAACAGATATTAATGCGGACTAAGCTGTAGATGTAGGAACTATTTTTGGAACATGGTCATACTAAAAACAAAGATTTAACATTAAATTCCCGTAATATCAGGAAATACAACTGTATTACTTCAAATCAAAGTAAGAGAGATGGTACAAAGATGAAATCAACCTCTGAAGCAACCACGATGTCAAAGCAAGGAGGGAAAGGTAATTTTCCAGAGTAGGCAGAGACTGAGTTGGCATGATACTAATCGGCGATGGAGTAAATAAAAAACTTTTGTGGATGGTTAACGGTAGAAGGTGGAGTAGAGAGAGGTGAGGAGTAAAGTCGTAAAAAGGGGATAAACAAAACATGGAGAAACCAACATTGGGAGAAGGAAAAATTAGGGGGAACGGTTGTGAAAGTTTAAAGAAGACGGGAAAGAAGTATTTCGAAATGGGCAGTAGAATTGAAATTTTGTTTTCCCGAAAACGGGAAGCGCCCTCAACACGTCAGATTTAAACAAAAGATCAGGGTGTCAACTAATCTTTATTTCTATTTTACTTTCTATTATAGGTAATAGATAGATTTGATTGATTTTTTTCTCAAAAATTACCCTATGTGATTTCCTAGAAAGTTTTGAAATGGCAGAATTATTCTTACCAAAAATAAAACCTTTGAAATCATTGATAATTTTTTGTGCGATTATTGCTTGTTGATTACTTCGTGCTTTGAGATTTTGGTTTGGTCTTTCCATTTACATTGCGTTGAACTTTCTTGCTTGCTTGAAATAAAACTACTGTGAATACTCCATTTTGATTTCTGAAAAGAAAAAAAATCTTTCTTGCCAATATAACATGTTGAAGCTTTCCTATAATGTTCAAACGATTTCTGAAACTTTGGCTTCTCTTTGACACTTTCGACATGATTTTGATATTTTGAAAATATTCCCCCCCGTAATTCCGCTGTCTCGAACTACACTGAACTTGCTTGAAAATGAAAATTCGATTTGGATAAAAAAATGATTTCTACCCTTAATGAACTGGATTTATCTTGCATGGTGCTCTCACTTGAATTTCATTCTATTGGCCTTTTACTGATAAGAGCATATGCTTAAAAACAAGTCGAACAGATGCTTAATTTGAATTTGATGTTATTGTAACTACTTGATAAGGCAACAATAATCGCCACTTGTTTGCTTGCTATCTACTTGCAATGCACTACTTCAAAACGATGACCACTACTTGATGGTCATGTTTCTTGACTGTCCCTGTTACTTTGTTCACCTGAAATAATTGTATACATGTTGTGCATATATATTTCTATATAATTCAGCAGACTACCATACGATGTGTTGCGGTTGGTCAGGATCAGCAAACCACAAATGTAAGTCGAGGCTGATCTTGATCACATATCACTATAGCTGTGTTGAGGCTGATCTGCTAGCATTAGTATTTGGTCTACCTTGTGGTATTTAAAGTGAATCACTGTGAATATCACAAGCAGTCTAGACTCGAATAAATGTATATATACTAGACCAAGTCTAGAAAGATGACAAGAAATACACCAAAACTCTGAGGCAAAAAAAATTTAAAATAAATTTATACTTGTCTACGGTTAACTCTATTTTGTTACAGTTTACCGTGTGTGTGTTTCTATGATAGATATGCAGGTGACTGGATAAAACCTGAAGCACATGAAGACTCAATGTATCTATATGAATATATATATATATATATATATATAAGAAAGCTTATATGTATGATGAGTGAAATGAGCGAACTATAATGAGGAAATAATGTATATGAATGTGATTAGTGAAATGTACAGAAGAGAATTCTAAGAGTTGTACAACTCTAAATATTTGAAATAAAATGTTTTATTGAATAATAAATATTGTTTGAATATTTAAACTCTGTGCAATAGTATTATTATTCAATATTAATATTTATTTCTACATGAGATGAAATAGAGAATAGTACAATTACAAATACATTTAGAGAATATTATATGTTTGCTATCATTAAACAAAAACCTTACTGTTGCATTCAACAAGAGGCACCCATTTTTACGCAGACTTGAACGATCTTTGGTTTGATAGGCTTCTGAGATTTTGTAGCAGATCTTATTTTCCTAAATGTCACTTTTCGAGTTGGTTAATTTATGTCCAAACTACCTATGCAGGTATGTGACTCACTTAACACATTATGATGGGAAGTTACAACTACATTTGTCTCATGATGCAGAAATCAATATTTCTTCGATCGATTGCATATCATTTATTATTGCATCACATTTGATTCAACTTGTTATTCTTTTGTGTTGTTTTGCGAAGTTACTTTCTATATTTTCACTTATCCACTTTTGGTATTAGATAATATAAGGTGAATTTCCATGGAAAGCAGTTTTTGGGTAGGTTTCTTTTGTCATCATTAGTTCTCTCTTAGGAGAGGTGATGTTGTGGAAACCTCTAATGGCATCAATGTTTGCAACACGAAATTAAGCATTTAGCTATCATAATATGACTTGTTCAATGTCGCAGAAATGATTCGAGCTCAAACCACGGAGCAGGACGTCTCCTTGTTTATAAGAAATGTTTTAGGGTTTCCATGTTGCTGTCTTTTCTCTCTTTTTTTCTCTCTACAACATTTGTTTCTTGGTTTAGTAGTAGTTGGTGCTCAAAACGGTTAGTATTTGTTGTCTTTGTAAATTCGCATGATGATGTAATGAGATTTCTATTGTTTGGAAATATTCTGCATCATTCATGGGTATCTACGTTTGAATCGGAAATGAAATTTAATTTTCTTTATCTAACTAACAGTTATTTTAGAACTGGAAAGAAAATCTATGATAGATAAATTTTAGCAAATGACAAGTTTTGCATTATTTCGTCATGGGTAATATTATTGTTTGTTATCTGTTCCTTTTTAGCAACAATTTTTTTTGTGTTTCGCATGGTTTCGGTTTTCATATTTTTCTGCGCAACTAACTTTCATCTATGCTAAATGTGACCTGAGTCGTTTAAGTTTTCGCAAAATAATTTTAGAAACCTTTTACAAATGTCATTTGAAATAAATATATCCTATAAGTTTAATTTTTTGGCCTAATTTATTTTCTTTCATATTGTTGTAAATTTGATTTATGCAAAAACATTGATTTGAGTATATTAACTTACATATGTTTTAACATCTTTTTTTATATAGATGTTTAAATGTAGCAAAACACATGTTGCCAAATCTTAGTTTTTGTACAAATCTCATATAAAAAGTAAACCAGTAACAAAATGAAGAAAAGATTCCAAAATCAACGTGAGCTTTAAGCAGTGGAAATTTAGTTTTATGAAAACTATGATTTTGTGGTCGCATGTAAAGCGTAAGAACGATTTTGGATTATGGACTGTACGGTTTTATCGATGCTTTAGGGGAGACAATGTGTTAAAAACGCTAACCATAACAAGGGAAAAGTTATTCTAGCTATGGAAACTTTATTCTCATCCTTTATCAATGTTACGTACGAGTTGCTTTTTGACACATTTTACATTTTAGAAATTGTTTTAAGCCTCCTTTGCAGTCTACATGAGAAATTTTTTGGAATATAGGGCAATTGAGGTAGAATTCCACTATAGGACGAGAATTTAAACAAATAAGTGTTAAGAACGTTGAATTCTCCACTTTAATTTCCTTTCTCCAGCATCGGAGAAATTTTTGGAGAGTGATTTAGAGGCCTTGATGTGTTGGCTGTTAGGATTTGGGTGCAAAATTTGTTGCTTCACACTTCTATTTGTAGTCGCATGAGAGTTTTGGATGAAAAATATTTTCAAAAGGTTGCATTCTGTAGAACTACTAACATATTTTAGGATGTTTGCATCATGTTTTCAAAAGTGTTATCAAACACAAACATATGGAAAGATCCGATTTAGAACCATTATGCATACATATTTTGTGGCTATGACTAATTATGTATACTGCGCTCATGCGCACGTTTGGTTGCAAATTTGGATGTACATTAATTGGTTATGTAAAATAAAATAATTAGATGCGCGCACCATGACTTAGCCATTGGTAAAATATTGGGATGAAATTTCTTTTAAGAAGGGAAAAAATGTAACAATCCAGAATTTGACGTTAGCTAAATTAATTATTTAGTTAGATTACGAAAATAGAATTTGAGCAAATAATGAAGTTTGACCATGAATCTTGCAACATTGCATTTATGATAGAATTCTGGTCAACTTTCATGTTTGGAACTTCGTGAATGGAGTCCGTATAAAAAAGTTATGGATGAAATACGAAAACGAGTGGAAAACAATTAAATAGAATATATTTAATTTGGCAACTAATGTTTCCATTAATTACCCTGCCTCTTATAGGAGGCAGTGGACCTGGGGGCCGATCGACAATCAACCGCCATTCGACCTGCAGGTCGAACCTCTTGTGTGGCAGCTAGAATTTTATATAATATAAATTATATATTAACAAACATATCTTTTGGAAAATAAATCTAACAGATCAGGGTCATTTCTATGACTATAAATAAAGGCCAAAATCCCCATTCTTTTGCACTCATTTCTTAAGGCAGGAGCAAAGCCTTGTCATTTCCATTTCTCCAGTCTCTTCTAAAATTCTAAAATATAAACATATTCAAGTCAAATAAATAAGGATTGTAGATATTGGATCTAGATCTATGCAAAAGGGTTGGTTCTGCGTGTAGGTAATCTTTATTAATATTTTTCATTCTCCTTTTCCAATTCTTTAATCAGATCTACAAATTTTAATGTGTATATATATGTATGTCCCCTTTCTTTACAAATTGTAGATCTGTAAAATTTGAAATTATATGCCTAAAAACAGTGTTAATATTTGAGTTTGGAATGACTTTCAAATGAGTGGGTAATATATTGATGAAAATATCATATTTATTTTGTTTGTGTCAAATCTGAATTAGTATGCCTAAAGGTATCAGATTTATCTCATTTATATCTCAAAACTGAAATTTGTATATACATGAAAATATTATATAGATTTGTAGGCCTTTCCATAACAATATTCTTGTATAGCCTGCAATTTTTTAATATGTTTTGTGGTTGTGGTAAGTAACCTAAATTTGGAAATCTATCCCTAAATATTGCTAGATTTGTGATGTTGTTATTCCAGATTCATGGGATCTAGGTGTAAACTATATGATTTGTGTAGTTAATTGCTTTAGAATTATAATCCTATTTGTGTTTTGTACTATTTAAGGATCTTGCTTGAATGTTGTAAATTTGCTTTTTTGACCTTCTTGAAAATAAAAAGGCATTATTTGAAATCTTCAAGAAATATTAACAAAAACAAAGGAAAAGATGTGAAAATTCACATACTTTATGCATAGTTTGCATCATCTATTCCAAAAAACAGTTCCTAGTTCTTGTAATTCCAAAAATGTCAATATTTCTTCTTTTCAAATATTCAGGCAAAACACCCGACACTCCTAGCTCAGTTGGTTAGAGGTGGGCGAATTGGGATGAGACATAGGTCTCAGGCTCGAAGGCCACCTCTGCCAATTTCTAAGGGTGACTATCTAGGTAGTGTGAAGGTGTTGAAAAATCGGGGTATATCACTAGCCGTGGGGTTTACTAAGACCGACATGCAATGGCTTGAGTAAAGTCTTAGGTTCCGCACATAAATCAAAAAATATTCAGGCAAAAATTACAAGAATTATAGTAATTATCCTTTTTATGAGATTTTGAATCTCAACAAGATTAACACAAAAAGGGTAGTTTTAGTCGTTAGTTTAAAATAGAATATGGAATAATGCTTTGCAAAACAAGAATGTGAAATAATAATATTTAAACATAATTGGTAACTATGTAAGTATCGCGCTTAAAATATAAATATTGGTAACTATATTATAATATCATCCGCCCAAAAACTTACGTAATTGAAGCTATAAATATTATTAATAAAAGTAAATTTATGTTGTGTGTTTGAAATTAAATAGTTTCTGCTTTTGATAGGAATATGTATTGTAATATTTCCTATAATAAATGGAAATGATGTTTGTAACTGTTTTGTTGTTGTAATAAATATGGAGTTAATTGTATAATTAAAAAAATTACAAATAAGTTAAAAAGGAAATTAACATCGTAACCGTGAATGTTGCGGGGAAATGAATGAATATTTAATAAATGCCAAATGGTTACATTCTAAAAATGAATAGGAACAAATGTTGTGACTCCAATTAGAGAAATCATATGAACTCATATATTTATGTATACTTATATAAGAACTAACAGGATTGAAAACAATGGTGAAATTAAGGGAGTTACAACAAGTAGTATTAAAATAGGACTAATGTAAATGACATTTAATAGGTTATCCGTTGCCTTAAGAGATATGACCATTAGGGTCATTAATAGCATGTGACAATTATGGAATTTATTTGATTTAATGTGTATTACCTTAGAAATATGATTGTTATGGTCATTAGCGACTTGTAACTGTTAGTCTGCTATATTAATTAATTGAATTAAAGAGGATTAAAGGAGAAATTGGGTATTAATTTCGTAGTTAATACTAAGTCCAATAAGTAAATAATCCTAGAGTTTAAGCCTTAGGAAGTCATCTTTATCTTATTTCTAGATTAATTCTAGAAACAATATCATTTTAAAATAAGGACTGGACTTAGTAGGTTAATGATGCGAGGTCAGTGCCTTATTCAACAGAAGTTTGGGGTTTTCAGTAGTTGGACATACATACACTGATGTGAGACATCATTGATCATAGGAACCTGTAACGATAATCAATTTCGTAACATGAATATATCCTAAAAGGTTTACTTCAAGCGTTGAGGTACTAATTGGTTGTAGGAGCCGCCTTTCTTTCAAAAGAAGAAACCAAAAAGGAATAATTCTTAGCGTAGCCTACTTTGGGATTAGAGGTATTAAGTAGTTAGTGTTAGTTCATGAGTTTTTGATTCATGACAAGAAAGAAGAGAAGATCAAGATGAAGTGACATGTAAGCTCACAATGTATGATTATCTATTAAGTTGAGTCTTAAATGTATTATATTTTGTTAAAATCTATCCTCAAATAAGTCTACATAAAATTTACAAAAGATCGCATATCATATATTAGCATAAGTGCAAACTATGCACTTATGCACTGGACCAGTCGACTGGTCATTTTATTACTAGTAGATTAGTATGTGCAATGTACACAGTTCGTGCACTTGTTCATATATATATATATATATATATATATATATATATACACACACACAATCAAATTATTACCAATTGACTAATTCGAACCAACTATCATATTTCAGTGAGGAGACAATTCCTTTCATAAAGAGGTTCGATACAAATCCAAGAGAAACGGATGCCTCTTTTGATTGAATCTCTTTGCAAATAATTACTACTTTTCATACACTATTTAAACACTTCAATATTAATTTCGAAATCACCAATTCTTGTTCCAATTTCTGATTCTAATCTCTCTATATTTTGTGCATTCAAAAGCTCTAAAAACTATTTTTCATCGCTTGAATCTTTGCTTCCATATTCACACTTCTTGATTCAAAAGTACTTTACTTCCTTAAAATCTTTTCATACACTTGATATATTTGAGAATATGATTATAGGAAGGGTGCACTCAAAGTGTGACTGATTTGTGTTACTTAGAACACATATATAGTCAAAGCTACTATTGTTTTTGTGGATTCATGTTCCGCTGCTCAAGTAAGAAGTCCTCTTCGGCTACTGAGGTGAAATCATGTTCAGCTTCTCGGATGTGTGTAAACTTGTTCCTCCGGGTGAAGTGATGGTATTGCTTAGTGAAACTCCAGAAGGAGTTTCGGACTCGACATGGGATGGTGCTCCGAACCAGTATATAAATTCCTGGTGTTGTTTATTTTTATTTGTTGCATTTACATATTGCTTATCTGTGATAACTTAGTATTTATCTTATTAAATATTAATTTGCATAACTATATCAAGTGTAGTATATCACACTACCTAGACTTCTACATATACACTCAGTTCCATATTACTCGATCTTACTCTCGTAGTCTTTTTATTTGGTATCAGAACAGGAAATCTTATAACCGTAAAACAGTTATCTGATAATTCGATAATATAGAAAATAACAATATCACCAGCACAAACACAAACACAAGCTTCACAGAAGGTCAATCTGCTGCACAACATCCACTTTTTAATGGCATGAACTATAATTATTGGGCTACACGTATGAGAATTTATACGCAAGCAAATGGTTTTGATTCTTGGAATATTACCAAAAAAGAATATACACCTCTAACCACTAATTATTCCAAATGGTCAACCAATGAGAAAGCAGAAGCTACTACTAATGTTAAAGCAATAAATGTGCTACATTATGCCTTGGATAAAAATGAGTTTAACTGTATCTGTATGTGCAATATTGCATACGAGATTTGGCGAACACTCAAAGTGACTCACAAACTAGAGCAAGGTTAAACAAAGCAAGATATTCATGCTTAAAAATCAATTTTAGAAATTAAAGATAAATGAAAATGAATATGTCAATTATATGTAATCTATATTTCAAAACATTTATCATTCATTACTAGGATTAGGAGAGAAAAATATTCTGATTTTGACATAATATCGAAATCCTAAACTCTTCAATGAAAGATTGGGAATGAAAGGTCTTGGCTATTGAAGAAGCCAATGATCTTTTAACTATGAAACCTAAAGAATTAATAGGAAATCTATTGGCGTATGAAGTTAATTTGCAGGAAAAAGAGTTCATGCACAATATAAAAAGAAATTAGCTTTCCATGCTGGTAACACCTCGCATTTTTAATTGAATAATAAGATAAAATTTGAAGAGATTTCAGAATTTGGTCACGAAAATAGTATCATTGCCTCCATGGCAATTTTCTGGTCAATTTAGACCTATGTATTGCAGAAAACAGATTTAAGATGAAAGAGATACCTTGAAATGAAATATTACAACAAACATGAAAAGGAGGTATAAGAAAAGAACAATGACCACCATTGTTTTTAGTCTTGTTAACAAAAGTCTATGTGGTCTAGTTGGTTGGAGCATGTGACATTCACGAGAGTGGCAGAAGTTTGATTCCTGCAGGCGCCATATTTTTATTTTAGAGGAACGGCTTAATACATGTTCTAAAGAGAAAATATGTATAAATGCACATATAAGGAAGATTATACATAAAAGTGGATATAAAAAATATATGTATATATGTATACATAAATATATGCGTATATATGTGCAAAAATAAATATATACAAAGGAGAAATTCAAAATAAACATGCAATCAGTGAGAATACGTAAGAATTAAATAACGGCATAACGTCATTTAAATTTTGAAAATGAAATAAAAGTTGTGTGTGTATATATAAGTGTAAAGTGGGCATTAGAACTTTTGTATACATATAAGGATCTTATATATGAATATAATTTAAATCAATTCAAACAGAAGACCATGCACGAAGAAAAATAACAAGGCCTGGGTTGACCTAGTGGTCGACCCGAAGGGGGTTAGGTCGACCCAAGGGTTGACACACCCTAGATCTAAGCAGATTCATTTGACTAATCTAGACTATTTTTCAAGCCATATTCGTTGCTGACTCAGCGATGCGTGTAGAAGATCATATCCACTTTTTTGAGCACCTATAAATAGGCTAGTAGAGCCTAACCTAAATCTCATATTTTCTGAGTGGCTATCTAGACTTTTCCACTCTTCTTCCTCCTTAAATCTCTTTAGAAAATAGAATAATTAGTCTTAGGGAATTCTCATTAAAGATCTGGAGGAAAAGAACGTATATCTACAAATGGGTATTGTGACAACCCCAAACTCCCATGCCACGGAAGCAAGGATAATCACTGAAATATAACACATTAATCTACATTAGCAGATTACAATTAATAGCATAAATATGAAATAGAATAATTTACAATATGACAGCGGAATCGTAAAATGTAATAAACATCATCGTCATCAGAGTTGCGCAGTTTAAGGATACAACTTAGTGCATAAGAAAAATGATCAGTCTACATCGAGATCAGCGGTACACTTATATCAGATAGTACATAATAGAAATAATCAGTCTACATCACGATCAGTGGTACATATACATAAGATAATACATGCGGTAATATCAATAGTCCAAAATATAGATAAATGCTAGTCTTCGCCGTCAGCCAAAAGTGCACCCCAAGCTATAGTGCTAAGCCAAAATAAATCCTGCAACCTGTTACTTGGCTGCCCGTCTAAAAATAAGGCCACCCGAGTTTGCAAGTGAAACAAACTACGAGTCAGTCATGGGATTGGTATGAGTAATCTACTAAACTTATTTAATAATAAGGCTAATGTAGGACCACGCTGCTATCACGGAACGGGTTTGCTCCATTGGATTGCCAGTGCATAAAAAAATCATTTAAACAACGGAATGCTTTTTACAGAAATGAAGCCATTATAAGACTCAGGTCCCATCACACAATGCAACGCAAGCCGGAGGATAGAGTATTACCTTATAATGGCTAAAATATGCTTGATACATATAAAACAAAATCATTTGATATTATCACTAGTGCATATATGTTTCAAAAGCAATTTCAATCATAATATATCAATCATATACAATATGAGCGTCCCATGCCACTATGCCACCATATATAATTTTACAATCAAAACTGTAATGTCGTATTGGAAATAGGATTTCCGTCATGAGTCGAGGCCAGGGATGGCTCCTCACCAATTCGAGACACTTTAGCAAATGCCTAAGGATTACACATCACGGGGCAACCCTTGGATCTTCAGGGCCGGTCCACACTTACTTTAGTGGATTAGTATTCCTGAACACACGTTTCTTAGTCCTATCAGACCTATCCATCGGCCCCGCAGTGACCGATATAACTGAGGTGCCTTGCTATCCATCATCCACATAGGGGAAAATATAATAAATGTTTGGGCTCCGTACCATGACACCACTCATAGCTAGAAGGAAACGTCGTGCACTCCCTGCAGTCACTATCCCGTTTTTGACTCATACCGAGGTGTAAAGCTCGCGAATTAACGCTATACACAAAGCTATGCTATTTAAAGTCGTGCTTTGATCATCGACCACAAGGCTCTTCTTTTCAACAAAAGCCTTGATCACTTGCATCTCAACATGCCACATTGACAATTCACACCATGCAACTGATGTCTATCGATATATAACCTCTAAGCTCGTACATCTTAGAGAAGGGTGTTAAGCAAGAGAATAAATTCTCCGCCACCAAACAGATATATATATATTTGATAGAGATCAATCAACACATAATGAAATCCAATGTCAGACACACATCCATTTACTAGTCCGTTCTGGGTCTGAACGAATAGGAGGCACCTTATTCCTCGTTCCATATGTCCAATATGGAAGAGAGGCCCTCGCACATCCGGACAATCAAAAAGTACGTCCAGACCACTACCACTATAACTTCATCAAGGGAGCTACCCTTATCTAAGGCATCAATAGTAATCCACACGATGTGAAGATCATCGGTCTTGCACCATCTTCATATCTTCGACTTTAATCGTCGATCAATTATTTGAAATGAGAATTAACTTGGCCTTTTCAAATAATTCGCGTATACATAGAATTCAAATCAATTCTTTCCATGGTTAAACTATTTAACATTCACGTTTCAGTTCATTAATATTGTTTTCATGTCAAATACATCCAACCATCAAAATATCTGATAAACCAAGTAAAATTGGTTTATTTCCAATTCAAATCATTTATAATATTTTAAAATGATTTATTGCTATTTTTATTTATATAAAAATAGCCCATTTTAATTAAACGACGATTCAGGTCATTACGCGACCCTGGCACTGTTTTTCTTCAAATTTGAATTACACATTTCTCAAAATCTAACAAATGGATCTTAACAAATTTAATATTGTTGGAAAGATCTTTCCAAAGCGAGCCCAACCGTTTTGGTTTTGGGAAAATCCGACGGTTGGATATCCCGGTATAATCGTTTAAAGTTACGATTCCAAAATGAGAACAACAGCTACGTGATTCGTTTTATTTTAATTTATATTTATATATGTAAATATAATTCATTCGACGATTTTCAAACCATTTTCACTTAAAAAATTTGGCTAATGCCTTTTGAATTTTGGAAAATTTCGCCATAGCCTCTTTTGTTCAGAGAGCGTTTTGGAAATTTATTGGGCCGTATTAGGTACCCAATAAATCCAGAAGCAGCATACACAATTTTTAGTGACCTATTATATGCCCAACAGAGTGTGTAAAAATCATAACTCCAGAGATAAATCTCATCATCTTGTCCAGTGTTGGAAAATAAATAATCCATGTGTCGTATCAAATAATTAGAGAGACGTGAATTATTGTCAACTCCAGCCCCGTGTAGGGTTTTTATTTAATCTGGCAATTTACCGTTATATTTTATTTAGTCAATATCAGTCCTCAGTTCAACCTGTAGTTCAATCATCGTCATACGAGCGTCTCTCTTTTACGGTAATCAAACTCGTCATACAAGCTCCAAATGCTTATATGGAATATGATATGTTATGACATCAATAATTCATCTTCGGTTCAACCTGAAATGTAGTCATCGCCATACAAGCCTCTCGCTTGTATGGTAGTTCCAACCTCGTCACATAAGCTCCAAATGCTTATATGGTATATGATAGAGTATGCTATACTCACGAAGTATGCCATGTAGTGTAGTCCAAAATTAATTGTTACTATCCTATGGCGTTGTTTATAGTATCACACAGAACAACCTGCACTTCGCATCCAATGGAATTCACAGGAGTTTATACAATAAATAAAATTGTGTAACCAACTCATTAAAGTTTACCTATTTGTCGGGCACACAAATAAATTCTTTACTCAATAACAAATCCATTTACCTGTCTAGCATGTGTATATATATATATATGCATATCTAAGCTAAAAATAATATTTTTAGTGAACAAATATTTATTTCCATACATGATTATTTTTAACACTTCATATACATATTAAAAATAATATTTTCAATGAACAAACATTTTAATCAACACCTGGTTATTTTTAATACTTCATACATATGATAAAAATGATATTTTTGGCGAACAAAATATATTTCAACACATGACTATTTTATTTAGTTCATATACATGTTAAAAATAATATTTATTGCAAACAAACATTTATTTCAACACAAGCTCATTTTTAACACTTCAAATACATGTTAAAAATAATATTTTTGGTGAACAAAAATATATTTCAACACATGACCATTTTTATTACTTCACATACATGATAAAAATAATATTTTTGGCAAAAAAAATATATTTCAACACATGACTATTTTTATTACTTCGCATACATAATAAAAAAAATATTGTTCAAACAATTTATTTCAAACATGAATATTTTATATACTTCATACATACAATAAAAATGTTATTTTTATTGTTCAAACAATTTATTTCAAACATGAATATTTTATATACTTCATACATAGAATAAAAATGTTATTTTTATTGCTCAAACAATTTATTTCAAACATAAATATTTTATATACTTCATACATACAATAAAAATGTTATTTTTATTGTTCAAACAATTTATTTCAAACATGAATATTTTATATACTTCATACATAAAATAAAAATGTTATTTTTATTGTTCAAACAATTTATTTCAAACATGAATATTTTATATACTTCATACATGCAATAAAAATGTTATTTTTATTGTTCAAATAATTTATTTCAAACACGAATATTTTATATACTTTATACATACAATAAAAATGTTATTTTTATTGTTCAAACAATTTATTTCAAACATGAATTTTTTTAATACTTCATACATACAATAAGAATGTTAATTTTGTTGTTCAAACAATTTATTTCAAACAACAACCATTTTATGTAGTTCATTTCAGAAAATTTTGGCATTACAACGGCAGCGTATTTTGCACCGGCACTATGTCTGAACACGGCTCCTCTACTAACCTAGGCCTTGCAGCATTACAATAATTTTATTTCCATAATTCAATTCATTTTCACAATACAATGAATTTACAACAAACACAATCAATTTTATTGCAACCACAATCAATCATTCACACCCAATTTTACACCACAATCATCATATAATCATTCATGGTTTATTAGAAAGTAGTGTCAGGAGCTACTAAGCCCCGTCTGCAACCTAATATATTGTAACAACCTGCACCTCTGTTTACGCAAGATGTTGTCCCCAATTTAGCCACCGTATAGGTGTGGGGTTTTGTTCCTCAAAAGGCCTCGGCGTTAGTAAGAGATGGGCTCTACTATATAAGTACCCACTTCACACAGGCTTCCACGATGTGGGACTTAGGAGTGTTACATTCTCCCCTCCTACAGAGCTCAACATCCCCATTGGCTCACAAACACCTCACCCAGGCGTTGTGATTCACGCAGGAGCCACAATTCCTACTGGGTATTGGCTCTGATACCACTGTAACAACCCGCACCTCCGTTCATGCAAGATATTGTCCCCAACTTAGCCACCGTATAGGTGTGGGGTTTTGTTCCTCAAAAGGCCTCGGCGTTAGTAAGAGATGGGCTCTACTACATAAAATAGTCATGTGTTGAAATAGTCATGTTTTGAAACATATTTTTGTCCATTTATTTTTATCCATTTTGTCCATTTTATTTGAATTTAGAAATCTTACGTTGGGTTCCACTCCTTCTAATTTTGCAGATGGCTCCAAATGCATTCTAGTCTCTTCTAGAATGTAGTGTACGATGTTGCGAGTCTGATGTCTCTTGTTTCACTGGATTTCGACAACATACGAAAAGATATGATTTTATTTCGATAATCAAACTTTGCAATGCTTCAAAGTGTTGAAACCCTTTTAATTTAAACAGGTCGTTGCCTTCCAGTTTTGATTCAAAACTAGGTCTTCAGTTTTCACGCAAACCGGTGCACTAGAGGATGATCGGCCTTCACCACGTTGAAGAGCTTGGAGACACGCGGCTAACGATGGTGGTGGGGTCCAGTTCGACGGCGGGATGGGGGAGGAAACATGGGTGACGCTTGCAGACTTTGGAGGCTTGGATCTCCATAAATTCTCAATGATAAATGATGAAGTTTATATGGATTTGAAGGTGGCTGAATTATCTATAAAATTCCCTTTAGCATCATCGAATTTTATAGCGTGGATTGGGAGAAATCGAAGAGAGTAGGTAGGAAAAGGAGCCGTCGTCGATAACGAGGCTGATGGGGTTTTCTGCATATCGAAAATAATGAATGGAAAATTCTCATTGGTCGATATATATATTTAATTCTTTTTAATTTCAAAAATACCCATTAGTCCATACGAACTCCAAATCAAACCTAACGACTGACACCCTTAGCTAAATACTCCCATTCCGGACACAATGGAATATCTTTTGTAAGCCCATTTGACTATTTCAATTAGTTATTCTCAAAATTAAAATATAAAACATTCAATATTGGATTTGAACATACATTTTAATTTACTAGGGCCACATACTGATTCCAAAAATTTCCGAAAAATAAATCTTACTATGTTTTGATGGTAGGGTCCTATCAAAATTAATTTCGCCGAATTTGGAGACCATTTGAAAAATGGCCTTTTTCTGGTTGGTCCAATTCAAACTGAAATTACCAACGCTTTTTAGTTTACCACGCTCACATATTAATTCCAAAAATTGTGGAAGTTTAAAACTAGCAATAATTTGACATTCCAGATCCAACCAAAGTGGTTTCGTCAAAAATGGAGGTCATTTGCAAAATGTCTATTTTTAACGGTTTTGTTGTTATTTAAAAATGGAATTTTAAATTCTGAACAAATTTTTGTTAAAATTTCCTTAAAATAAATTTTTAAATTGGTTCTGATTTTCCGGGTTGTTATAATCTCCCCCACTTAAAATTTTTCATCCCCGAAAATGAAACAATAGTAAAGTTGGAAACAAAACAGAAATGTAAAATATTATTAATGTACTTTGCTCCAGAGCTAATCAGAGATATCCACTTTGCACTTGGGATAAGCCTGTTTAATGTTACCTTCTGTTTCCCATTTATAGTCACTAGGATCTCCGCTCCATTGCACTTTAACTAAATGTATCTTCTTGTTCCTCAGAACCTTGGTTTCTTTGCCAATAATTTTATAGGCTCTCATCTCACTGTTAATTTCGGAGTAATATCCAAATCTTGTTGAGCTGCTTCTTCCACGACCAAGTCTAGATCATGCACATGTTAACGAAGTTGAGAAACATGAAACACATCATGCACTCCGTGCAACCAGTCAGGCAATTGAACCCTATAGGCAAGAGTTCCAATTCTTTCAAGTATAGGAAACGGACCAGTAAATCTAGGTGCCAACTTCCCTGCCTTCCCGAATCGGACTACTCCTCTCATCGGAAAAATTCTTAAATACATATAATCACCAACAACAAAAAAGCCAAATCTCTTCTTCTAGAATCCGCATAACTCTTCTGTCGGCTTTGAGCCGCTTGCAATCGTTTCTTAATGAAATTGACTTTATCTGAAGCTTCTCGAATCATGTCAGGACACAATACTAGTCGATTGTCTGGTTCTACCCAACATGCAGGAGATCTACATGGTCTACCATATAATGCTTCGAATGGTGACATTTCCAAGCTTGCTTGAAAGCTGTTATTATATGAGAACTCCGCCAAATGTAGGTGATCTTTCCAAGACCCACCAAAATCAAGAATACAAGCCCGTAACAAATCTTCTAATATAGGATTCACCCTTTCACTTTGGCTGTCTGTCTAAGGATGATATGCGGTGCTAAGATTCAGCTTTGTTCCCAATTCTGCCTGAAATGCTTCCCAAAATTTACCAGCGAAAATCAGATCTCTATCACTGACAATGCTACTGGGCACTCTATGTAGTCTAACGATTTCTTTAAAATAAATATGCGCCAGAATCTGAGCTGCTCTAGTCGATTTGACATGAATAAAATAGGCAGCCTTCGTGAAACGATCTACGATCATCTATATACTATCATTTCCTTTCTTGGTTCTAAGCAAACCATCTATGAAATCCATGGAAATTTGATCCCACTTCCAATCTGGAATCTCTAATGGTTGTAACAATCTGGCGAGTTTCTGCTGATTACTCTTGACCTATTGGCAAGTAGAACACCTGCTAACACATATGGAAATGTCTCTTTTCAAAGACTTCCAATAGAATGTTCACTTGAGGTCATTATAGATCTTACTACTCCAGGATGAATACTAAGCTTGGATTTGTGACATTCATCCAGTACTTCTCTTCTGATTCTGCAACTTCTGGAACACAATTTCGCCCTTGTAACCTCAGAATCCCATTACTGTCAAGTTGGAAATCTGAAGCTTTACCTTCTTGAATTCATTGGCTAATTCTTCGAATAAATTCATCATCTTTTTGGAGAACAGAGATCTTATCAATTAATGAAGGTGTAATAATAAGACGGGCGATGACTACATTCTTTCTACTAAGCACATCAGCTACAACATTGGCTTTCCCTGGAGTATACAAAATATCTAGATTGTATGTTGTAAGAAATTCTAGCTAACGCTGTTGTCTCAAATTCAAATCCTTCTGGGTGAACAAATAATTTAACAACTTATGATCTGTGTATAATTCGAACTTCTCATCCAATAGATAGTGCCTCTAAATTTTTAGAGCAAACATGACGGCTAACAACTCAAGATCATGAGTAGCATACCTCTTCTCATGTGGCTTCAACTGACGGCTAGCATAAGCAACTACTTGGCCTCTTTGCATTAATACCGCACCAACACCTTCAAGAGACTGTATAGACTGTCAAATCTTGATTGCCATCAATAATTTTAATACTAAAGCAGTAATTAATCTTAATTTCAGCTCTTGGAAAGCCGCCTCACATTCTGGAGTCCAATTAAATCTTGCGTGCTTCTTTGTAAGATTTGTTAATGGACTAGATAGCTTTGAAAAATCCTTAACAAATTTCCAATAATAACTAGCCAATCCTAGAAAAATTTGAACTTCTGTGGGTGTAATAGGCTGCTTCCAATCTTGAAAAGCTGTAATTTTGCATGGATCCACTGAGATTCCTTCCTTTGATACTACGTGACCAAGGAACTTCACTTCTTCTTGCCAGAATATGCATTCAGAAAATTTGGCTTCTAAGATGTTCTTTCTCAGAATCTCCAACACTTGTTCTAAATGTTTTGCATGCTCGCTAGTTGACTTAGAGAAGATCAAAATGTCATCAATGAAAACCAGCACTAATTTATTCATGACTTCACGGAATACTCGATTCATTAAATCAACGAAATAAGCTAGAGCGTTACATAAGCCAAACGACATTACTAACCACTGATAGAATAAGTCTAGACCTCTGAATGCTGTCAAAGAAACACATTCTTCGACAATACGCAATTGATGGAAACCTATAGCTAGGTCCATTCTAGTAAATACTTGTGCTCCATTCAAATGATCCAATAGATAATCAATGCTAGGTAATGGATATTTATTCTTCAAAGTTTATTTATTTAAATCACGATAATCCACACACAATTGGAGAGTACCGTCTGACTTAGGAACAAACACTACGGCTGCTCCCCAACACGAGAAGCCAGGTCTTATCAGACCCTTCCATAACAATTATCGAGTTTGATTGCCCAATTCTTCTCTCTCTTTCAATGTCGTTCTCCGATAGCGTGCACTACTGGCCTTGCATTCGGAATTAAATCGATTTTGAAGTAAATTTCTCTTTGCGGAGGTAAGCTATCAACATCTTCAAACACATCCGCATAATGTTTAATGACAGGAATATTTTTTAATAAAGTGGGAGTAACTTGTAGCGTAGATCAAAATTATTTTCTACCTGAATTTGAGCCTTGGCATGGTATAATAATATCTCCCAGTTTTGTTTAACTTTAACTATTCTTTTGGCATATTTTACTTCGGCCTCATATTTCGTTAACCGATCCAACCCAAGAATAATATCGAAATCCAAAAAATCCATAACGATCAAATCAAAAGAAAACCGGTAACAAGAATAAGAGATCGGCACTCTACAATATAAACTAAGAACAAGAGAACCTCCTATCTGATTATGAACTCTTATTGATTCTTTAAGCTTTCTTAGTTTTAACTTTAACCTTTTAACTGTGTTACTTGAAATAAAGCTTTGTGATGCACCAGTGTCAAATAATACTGAAACAGGAATATTTTTAATAGTAAGGGTATCTCCCAAAACATCAGGTTTACGTGCTCCCTCAGTAGAAGCTGGCGGATCCGCCCCGTCATACACATGAGCTGCTTCAGATTTCTTTAGCAATGGACAGTTTCTTCTAACATGCCCCGTCTTGTGGCAGTTGAAGCACTCCCTATTATCAGGACGGTTCTGACTAGGACCAGATTGATTTGTCTTCTACCGCTTTGGAGCGTTGCATTCATTTGTGTAATGTCCAAACTGATCACGGTTGTAGCATTTAACCTTAAATGGACTATCCACTGGGGCCTTAGTTGCTTGTGTTACTAGTTTCGGGTTTCTTTCCAGAATATTTTCTTTTGTTGCTAGCTTGGTTCTTCTCGCGGTCCTCCTGAAAGTTCCTCTAATATAAACTTTCATACCTGCAATCCATCTCAACCATCTTGGTGAATGGAAGGTCAATGTGTCCCGTTGTCCGACTTTGGTACCTACGAAGAAGACCATGGATAAATCACTTATTCTTCTCGATTAGATCCTGAATAAGCTCGGGTGCATAGCGAGATAGTTCGGTGAGTTTGTTGAGATACTCACGGATAGTGTGATCTCCTTGCTGGAGATTAGCGAACTCGTCATGTAAGCGCTCTACCTCTTTTCGAGGGATGAATTTATCATTGAACAATTCCTTGAATTTAGCCCGTGTCATATCTACTTCAAGCTCGCCTACTGTGATGGCGTCCCACCATATTAGTGCTCCATCCTTCAATAACCAGGATGCCATGAACCTCTTTCTATGATCTCCTAGCTCCAGGCCTGCGAAGATTTGTTTGCATGACTTCAACTAGGCTTGGGCTTCTGCCACTACACCTTTTCCAGAGAATGGCAAGCCATCTAGATTCCTATACTTCTTAGCCACCTTATCAAGATCAAATGGTTGCGGAGGCGGTTGTTGTGGCACTGCTGTCTCAAGATTGTGCTGACTCGGAGCAGCGGGGATATCATCCCTTCCTCGGCCTCTGGCTGGCCTACTTTCTACCTCTAGAACTCATCTCAGTCAATTCTGTACAAGAAAGAAAAGAGTCAGGCCAATAGAAATGATAATTTTAAGGAATGGTAAAAGAAGAAGGACATACAAAAAACAATGATGTACTGATCAAATTATTATGCTATTCCGCTGAGCTCATTCTAGGACATTACTAATCCTATCTCTAATGGGAAACTCACCTTAGAATACTACTAATTCTATTTTTGACAAGTTGTTTAATGTGTTTAATTCGAAAACTAAGATTAACCAATGCTATGATACTAGCTGTGACAACCCCAAACTCCCATGCTATGGAAGCAAGGATAATCATTGGAATATAACACATTAATCAACGTTAGCAGATTACAGATAATAGCATAAACATGAAATAGAATAATTTACATCAATATGACAACGAAATCATAGAATGTAATTAACATCATCATCATCAGAGTTACACAATTTAAGGATACAACTTAGTGCATAAGAAAAATGATTAGTCTACATTGAGATCAACGGTACATATACATCAGATAGTGTAACACCACGCCTTCGTTAAGGTCACTCACAAACGGAATGCATTAACTTCAGTGGAGTGTCATAAGTGTATAGAACAGATAAACTACAAAACAAACAAAACTTTAAATAGTGGAAAATATATAAAACTTTACTTCATTTGATAAAACGACAGCTTGGTAAAACAACTTGTACAAAGTTTTGTTTTCCAACACCAAAACACCCTTACCCATTACAACAAAACATCTGTCTTGTTTAACAAAATAAAGAAGCAGAAAATAACAATGATATTCCACAATAAAGCATGAGCCAGCCATAGCAGTGGAAAAGAGAGTCCAAAGCAATACATCGACTATCCTCGAGCTTGGAAAGAAAACTGAGCCAAGTGGTAATATTTCCTTCCCATGAACCGGGGGGAACAGAAGAAAAGAAGGCGAAAGAAAAACGGGTCAGACATAAGTCTGGTAAGTCCAGTGATTATTTAGCATGTAAACGGGTCAGAATAAACTGAATACTAGAAATAACCATGATGATAAGCATAGCAAGACAACAAATGATGATCGTTAGATATGACAAGGTAAGATACACTGAATGTGCTTCGGTTCTTTCTTTGACTTCTTTTCTATGCACCACCCAACTAGCGTTCTAACTAGTGTCTTTTATGGAACGATCCGTATCCCCTGCCAGTGTCCCAACTAATATCATATGAAAAGGATTTGTATCCCCTACTAGTGTCCCAACTAGTATCCTACGTTATGTAATAAGGTGATCCCAACCCCACAATTGTGGTAGCCTTCAGGTGTACATCTATCATGAGGATCTTACCTCAGTCTGCCCAATTGCCATGAAGATGTTAGATGTACCCTTACTACCCTATCGATTCGGCTCCCTACTTGCATTATTTTTTCTTGTCTCTGTGTCAATCGGCCCTCTCTTGCGTGTGGAAACCCTGTGCTGGTCCTACCATAAGGTGTATCAATCCCTATGATTACGACCCGACACGATTCAAGATGCACAGTGTACACTACTGATGCCCAGTGCCTGCTTTTCCACTTCGGAGCACGTGCACGCCCATACTCCGTCGGAACTACACTACTGCACCCTCTGCCGCTATTTTGACCGCTTATAATCAACCCAGTAATCGTGCCCCACCCTGCCTAGTTTCAGGGTACCGTGATACATCTATGTGGGTTACTGCTGAAATGCGTCCCCGTTACTAGGGTTTCCTAGGGTCTATTCATATAACCCCCAAATTGGTTAAGTGTTATCCATCCATACAAGTTAACTTAACCTATCCATGCGTCATCCCAAGTTGGTTAAGTGTTTCTTATTAACTTAACCCTTCTCATTCATCATGTTGTAATTGGTTTAGTGTTTTCTATTAACTTAACCCTATTCATTCATCACATGATATTTGTAACACCCCACATTTTCAATAGAACTAAAAATGTACATAAATGTATATGCGTATAGATAGGTAAATATGGTGATGTACAATGGAAATTAATTAATACATGAAAGAAAAAGGAAAGATTAATTCAATACCAGTGTGTGTAACGGAAAAGATAAAAAAATAAGGATACTTAATTTAAATATCAGGAATTAAGTAAAACGGACATCACCATTGCATTCGTCTCGGAATTCTGCATGGAATAGAGTCCAAGTTTTCGAAAATCGGACTCCGTATGTAGGAGTTTAGACGTTCAGAAGATTCAACGAAAATTCAGAAATCAACCAACTCAAGAAAAATAATATTAGCAGGTCGGCCATAAGGTCAACCTCCCAAGGGGGAGGTCGACCATGGTGTTGACCTACCCCTTAGGGAGGTCGACCTATTTGGTCCAGGTCGACCTGTTTTGGTCGGGAAAGCCTCGTTTTAGCTGCAGATTCATTTTTATGAATCCGGACTTGTTTTTGGACATCGTTCTTTGACTCTAAACCTATTTAAACACCCCTTATGTAAAGTCTCGCATTTTTGGTAGTCAGATATTTAATCTAATTTAATATCGATCTTGTATTATAGATGGATTTATAATATATAATTCATTTACGAATGTAAAATTTATATTTAAACGAACTTGTTAACGTCAATGTATTCCGTAATGTAAGAATTTAAATTTCATATATATCGTTACGGGTATAAAACGCTCAATGACAATCGACGATGAAAGTAAATAATCATACGGAATACAATGTTCAAATCAATGCGTTGCTTACCTGATGATGAGGCCCGTGCTTCGCACACGGGAAATTGTTTGATATTGGCGTTAGAAATGATTTTTCACAAAACGACCACCATTTTCGACAAAGTGATTTTTTTTGAAATACGTATCATTATTTATCGCTAGATTCTTAATTTGGAGCTCGTAACTGGGATATGTATATTTTACGGTTGGCAGTAATTGAACGACCGTACAAATAAAGCAAATAATGAAAACTTAAGTCTCAAGCTAAAAATAGGGTCTAATGGAAAATGAAGGAGCTAAATAAATTACACTTCACATACGTTGGATACATTTTGTATTATACATACTAACTAAACACTACATATATTAAAACATTTAGATGTGTACAAAGGAAAGGTTTCTTCTATACATAGGAAACACGCCCCATATATATGTACTGAATTAGTCATTTTTTTTATATACTTGCAGTTGGCTAAAATATATCTTTTCACTGTAATAAAACAACATATGAATGGAACGGTGGAATTAGTATGTACAATACAAAGGCTTTAAGGGAGTACGCCCTACCCTTTGTTTATTTCCACATATTTCTGCAAACCAGACCGAATATTTTGGAAAGGAAAAGACATTGACCTATCTACTTTTTGAGATGAAAACATTCAGCTATACACCTGTAATAGGAAAGAGAACACATGCCTTTTGTACCCTATGATTTATAGGCTAAAGCCTGTCTAATTGAAAAGCAAATACACGCTACACTAGTTTGCAGCTACAACATCCATCAGAGTGATTTGCAGTACGCAAAGCTCCTCCCAATCTACATACTGAAACACCACGGGCTAACCTAAATGTATCTCAAATTATGCAGCTATTCGAAATGAAAAACACAACTGCGCTGATATGAAAGCACAATATACAGCTAGACTAAGACTTGAATTTTCCTTTCAGTAGAGACACAACTTGAATTTTCCTCTCAACAGAGCCCTAAGTGACGAAAATATGCACTAGCTTATCCTACTCAAAGTCCTTGCCTACATCTACTTTGTATGTTTAAATCACCAGCAGAGATCACGTACATGGAGGACACCCAGATACCATATTTTAGACATCCTATAGCTACTTCGTTTTTTCCCTTTTGCCTGTGTTTTCAAATCAGTTTGCAACCCACGAAATGGATACTAGTCCACATGCCTGCACTGTTCCTCCATCCTACATGAAACAGCAACCTCACTATCAAATCACACGCAGGCCTTCACCTATAAGCAGCTACCTCATACTTGAATTGTAAACTCAAACAACAGACTGCAGATGTGAAAACTCATGCACTCCCAGATTACGTACTGAGATGGAGACGACGTCGTGCTTATCCCCGTATTCACTCGCCTATATATATCTCGTCTCGTTGCCTTCCTTTCCCATATTCTTTCAAGCTAATAATAATTAAAAAGAAAAAAAAGAAAAGAAAGAGATGAGAGGAGCGTTCTGATGACTATGGGGACGTAGATGTGAGGAGCATGTATGACAAATATTTTGGGTAATGGATATTGATCATACGGTTGAAGAGTTGAACACGAGAAAAAAGATCAGTGAAGGATTTAGGTGCGGGTTGGCTTTGGTTCTTCGTGGAAGGAGAAATAGCAGAGGAGAAGATGAGTGTACAGTGCGAGGTATAAATGCCTAAACACCATTTAATTAAACATTAGTATAATTAACAAAAGTTTTGCCTATTGTGTCTGTTGAGCAATATACCTAATCGGATGTTTATATAACTAAGTTAGGATTTAGATTATTAATTATATATATAATAATGAAATACACATGACCTATTATGATAATGCTTTGTTTATTAATGTGCCCAAATTGATTAAAGTTACGGTGAGAAGCAGTAGTGCCTGTCCAAACTTTTAAAGTGCCACACCAGGAGTATGAGTGCCTAACCGTTTACTCATTTAAGCCTGGGTATAACGTTTGTTTGGGTATGCCTAATTACATTATTAACGAAGCCTGAATAGATTTAGCGTGTCCTGTTATATTCGTGAGTGCCTAACCAATATTGGAATGTGCATAAATCTTTTTGTTTAACGAGTAATGAAATTAATAACAGTTAGTGTACCTAACGGTTTAGCAAATTCAATTAACAAATAATTCGAATGTATCTGACAAAGGTCATGTTAATGTTAATTAAAGATTTGATTAAAATATCACTAAGTTATAATGATATAAAATTGTAAAGTGAATATCGTGTTAAGTTGTAAAGTGAATACCTTGTCAAGTTATATCTGTTTTGTACAACAACGAGATAGACAAAACAAGCAACATTGAAACCATATCAACTAGTGTGATATTACGAAATTTGAAACGGATGGAGTTGAACGCAGCTATGGAAGCTTGTAAAATGAACAGTTCTGATAACGGATGGAAAAATCAAGGTGAGTTCAACTCACTCAATTTTTATCCCACTTATATTTTATATAAGTTGGTATGAATATTTGTTTGTCATGGTTGTTAATTGTGTGATGATTGCTGAATGTATATTTGTTTGTGTTGACTGAACTGATTAAATTAAACGTTCGTTTAATTTAATATAAACCAATCGTTATTTTAATGATCAATTCCAAATGAGGTAACTCACTCAGTCTTTATCCCACTTATATTTTATATGTTGGTTTGAATATTAGTTTGCTATGGTTGTTAATTGTGTGATGATTGCTAAATGTATATTTGTTTGTGTTGACTGAACCGATTAAATTAAACGTTCATTTAATTTAATATAAACCAATCGTTATTTTACGATCAATTCCAAATGAGGTAACTTACCTCGTTGGTTATGTTTATAATAATATAAACGTAGTAAAGTGAAATTAATTGTTTGGTTTATTGTTATTGTTTGACTGTTGAATATTTTATCTGTTTATTTAACAAGATAATTTTTGTTTGGGATAACGTATCCGTTTATTTCCATGTTTGATTATATGAACTCTTGACCATTATGTTTGGATGACCGACTTGATTATTGTTCATTGAATCTAGATTCAACGTTTATTTTTGTTTAAACCAATAAACCAAATTGGTTGGAAATTAGTAGCAGTTGACCCAAAAGTAAATCGTTTTATAAATTTGATTCACCGTCAAGTGTATTGACGGTAATGAGGTTATATAAAAATATATACCTTTTTAACTGAAAATAGATGTTTGAAATCTATTATGTTTTAACAAAAGTTTGATAATGTAAATTAATGTTTATTATTTATTATATAAGTCTGTAAAGTATTATTAAATAGTTTTACAAGTCAAATTCCTTTGTAATAAGGTTTGTAAGCAGACGTGCAGAAAATAACGCAATGGTTAAAGAATTTGATTATTCGTTTTCGAGAGACAACTAAGTAAATTTTTCGAATTAATTATATTAATTTAAAAGAAGGACTAACCGGAGTTGATTAACAAGATAATCATGATTGAACTGATGAAGTGAATTGAAATTAGTTATTTGATTAATTAATTTTTATTTAATCAAATAAAATAGTTTAACAAATGTTTATTTTTGCTTAAATAAGATTTAAAAAGGAACTTACTGTTTAATTAAGTTTAATAAGAAATTAACCATTTCTATGATATTTAATGATAATGTAAATTATTATTTCTAATAAATAATAATTTAAGTGATCAATTCGTAAACGAGATTCTTTAAGATAAGTAGTCAAAGTTGATATTGAAGTAAAATGGAATTTTGAGAAGAGTTCATGAAGGTGTGTTTATACTAGAACCAAGTTTTGAAACAAAATTATAAAAAGGATTTTGAGAAGATTAATATACGGAAATGGAAAGTTAGTACCATGTTTTAAGAATATGTATTGTTTCCAGGAGTTTTTAAATTATCCATTCGTTAAAATAAAAGGGTCAAATGTTGCGGAGTACTGAACCAATGAACACACTGTATTCACACAATTATTATTTGATAGTTAAATCACCGACTATCAAATCTAGCCAATACGATTGTTGGTACGGAAAGACCGGGATCGAATTTATATTCGAAAACCATTCCGACCAACAAATACGTGAAGAAGAAGATTGAAGATGGAGCATTGAAGACTGTAGATCTTCATAAGCGGAGGGATTACTTATAATCTCTAGCTTAGCGGCCCGGGATACACTGTGATTCTGTCGTGGTTGGAATCTACGGATTGCAAGGACTACTCGCTACTGATCCATGGAGTGATTCCTATATTAAATGCAGTAGGAGGGTACCTTCGGTTCATCCCGCTCCTAAATGACTTGTATGGACGAATGTCTGACGGAGTATTTCCTAAAAACCATGTACGTTGATTTTTACAAATATACCGAGTTGGTGGCGAAGAATGGCCCTTCTTTAAAACCCGGAGTATATTTGTGGACGTCAATTAGTGATTTGACGGATCTGACAGTGTGACATTCAAAGTGAATGGTGACCAGATGTTTTAAAAGTAAATTCTAACCTCAAGCCTCACAACCGGGAAATGACAAAAATCGGGCGGGCAGCATGGCCATGTGGGTCGCTCCCATTAGAGTGTATACTCGCCTATCTAGAGAAATTCCTTTTTCTTCTTTAATCTATCGATGCTGTCCCTTTTCGGGAAACGGTTGCTGATCCCAACCGTTGGTGATATACATTCGATACACTCAAGCGAAATGAGTGGTTAGTCATGTGTGGGCCGGGTTGCAAGACGTTCTTGTTGAACCCAGTGTATTCGACTCTAGAGATACAGTATCGGCAGGAGGTCCCATACCTTGTCATAGTAGGAATCCAATCTCCAATAAGCACCCGTGGTTTTTGATTGTATACTATATATGTGGAGCGTGAGATGCAAGCGTTCCGCTAGATCGGTATTTACTTGTATTTAGACACCATTATAATATCAGAAAAGATATTGATTTCAAAAATGTTTTGGGTTATCATAAAGTAAAAACCGTCTGTATTTATGTGTGGATTTGGTCTTACGATTACCCTTTTTCTTTCAAAAGGATTTTTGAACTTAAAAATCAAGTTGGATGATCCCCTTTGAAACTTTGCGAGTTGTTCTCACTCTGGTTCACCAGACTGACCCGGTATTTGTAATGCTCTACTTCGAAGTTCAGAACACGTGCTGGAGGAGTCAGACGTATTAGTATTTATTCCGCTGTGTGTTGTATATGAGGACGTATATCTATAATTGTCCAGATGTATTGATGTACTCTGATGTTGTAAGTATTTTTTAAGCTCTCAATAAAGATTATTTATATATTATATTTTGTTCTGCTGCGATGTGAGACACTATGTTGATCTTCTTTCTTCTATTCTAATATTTCTTTCTTTCTTATCTCATCCTCTAAATTCTTTCTATTGGCATCTGAGTTTCTTGTACGGTTTGGATTGGACTGGTGTTGCTTGGTCAGCTCAAAAGGTACCAGAAATTTGGGTCATCACAGTTGGTATCAGATCCAGGTTGAGTAGTAACCTTGGCTCTATGGCGTAACTCAGTAGAGATAGGGTTAGTAATACCCTAGATTGATTTTGAGTGTATATATATGAGAGCGTATTTGTAAATTTTATATATAAATGTTTTGTATTGTGTTGTTTCATCGATTCAAGTGTTGAAAAGCATTTGAAATGGCAACACACACAATATTGTTTTGTAAAGATGGTCAAATGGAATAATTTTGGCAAAATTATATTTTTGTATAAAAAGGAAATAATTTTATAAAATTATTGAGATATTGAATTGTTTGTTTGATTGAATGGAATTCAAATTGAATTCAAATTAGATTTGAAATTTGAATTAGTTTAATATAACCAGAATATTTCATGTATGAAACTGGTAAATTAGAATTTATTATAATTGAATGAATGAGATGTAACTAATAAAAGTTAAATAGAAGGTTATGAATTAGAATTTAACTTGGAGATAAGTTAAACCAGATTAGGAAAAGAAAGTGGATGATTTTTGATAAAATCAGAATATGATTTTGAAACGAAAGTAAATAAATTAGAAAATTAAATAGTTATTTGGATATGGATTTGAAACTTAACTTAGTTAAGTCAGATTGATTTAAGAATGGATATTGGAGGTAAACTGGATTTTTGGAGTTAAATTAATTCAATTTGGCATTTAAAAATTTAATAAAATATATATCGGTTGGCTTACTTAAGTCGATTGTGCATTGTTGTTATAATAGATTGGTTGAATTAAAATTCATCAACATTAAATAAAGAGTTGAATGGATTGGTTTTCGATTTATTATAAATTGGATTTTTGAGAAGTTAATGGGATTGGGCCATTCCTCTTACTTACTAATTTCGAGGACGAAATTCTTTTAAGGGAGAAGGAATGTAATGTCCCGCATTTTTGGAAGTCAGATATTTAATCTAATTTAATATCGTTCTGGTATTATAGATGGATTTATAATATATAATTCGTTTATGAATGTAAAATTTATATTTAATCGAACATGTTAACGTCGATGTATCCCATAATTTACGAATTTAAATTTCATATATATCGTTACCGGTATAAAACGCTCAATGACAATCGACGATGAAAGTAAATAATCATACAGAATAGAATGTTCAAATCAATGCGTTGCTTACCTGATGATGAGGCTCGTGCTTCGCACACGGGAAATTGTTTGATATTGGCGTTAGAAATGATTTTTCATAAAATGACCACCATTTTTGACAAAGCGAATTTTTTTTGAAATACGTATCATTATTTATCGCTAGATTCTCAGTTTGGAGCTCGTATCTGGGATATGTATATTTTACGGTTAGCAGTAATGGAACCGCTGTACAAATAAAACAAATAATGAAAACTTAAGTCTCAAACTAAAAATAGGGTCTAATGGAAAATGAAGGAGCTAAATAAATTACACTTCACATACGTTGGATACATTTTGTATTATACATACTAACTAACATATATACATTTAGATGTGTACAAAGGAAAGGTTTCTTCTGTACATGGGAAACACGCCCCATATATATGTACTGAATTTGTCATTTTTTTAGATACTTGCAGTTGGCTAAAATATATCTTTTCACTGTAATAAAACAACATATGAATGAAACGGTGGAATTAGTATGTACAATACAAAGGCTCTACGGGAGTACGCCCTACCCTATGTTTATTTCCACATATTTCTGCAAACCAGACCGAATATTTTGGAAAGGAAAAGACACTGACCTATCTACTTTTTGAGATGAAAACATTCAGCTACACCTGTAATAGGAAAGAGAGCACATGCCTTTTGTACCCTATGATTAATACACTACAACCTGCACAATTGAAAAGCAAATACATGCTACACTAGCTTTGCAGCTACAACATCCATCAGAGTGATTTGCAGTACGCATAGCTCCTCCCAGTCTACATACTGAAACACCACGGGCTACCCTAAATGTATCTCAAATCATGTAGTTGTTCGAAATGAAAAACACAACTGCACTGATATGAAAACACACTATACAGCTAGCCTAAGACTTGAATTTTCCTTTCAGTAGAGACACAACTTGAATTTTCCTCTCAACAAAGTCCTAAGTGACGAAAACATGCACTAGCTTATCCTACTCAAAGTCCTTGCCTATAACTACTTTGTATGTTTAAATCACCAGCCTAGCTCACGCACATGGAGGACACCTAGATACCATATTTTAGACATCCTACAGCTACTTTGATTATTTTTTCCTTTTGCCCGTGTTTTCAAATCAGGTTGCAACCCACGAAATGGATACTAGTCCACATGCCTACACTGTTCCTCCATCCTACATGAAACAGCAACCTCACTATCAAATCACACGCAGACCTTCACCTACAAGAAGCTACCTCATACTTGAATTGTAAACTCAAAGAACAGACTGCTGATGTGAAAACTCATGCACGCCCAGATCACGTACTGAGATGGAGAAGACGTTGTGCTTATCCCCGTATTCATTCGCCTATATATATCTTGTCTCGTTGCCTTCCTTTCCCGTATTCTTTCAAGCCAATAATAATAAAAAATATAAAAAATAAAAGAAAGAGAAGAGAGGAGCGTGCTGATGACTATGGGGACGTAGATGTGAGGAGCAATTCGAGGAATAGGACACTGCATGCATGGCAATTATTTTGGGTAATGGATACTGATCATATGGTTAAAGAGTTGAACACGAGAAAAAAGATCAGTGAAGGATTTAGGTGCGGGTTGGCTTTGGTTCTTCATGACAGGAGAAATAGCAGAGGAGAAGACGAGTGTACAGTGCGAGGTATAAATGCCAAAGCACCATTTAATTAAACATTAGTATAATTAACAAAAGTTTTGCCTACTATGTCTGTTGAGCAATATACCTAATCAGATGTTTATATAACTAAGTTAGGATATAGACTATTAATTATATATATAATAATGAAATACACGTGACCTGTTATGATAATGCTTTGTTTATTATTGTGCCCAAACTGATTAAAGTTACAGTGAGAAGCAGTAGTGCCTGCCTAAACTTTTAATGTGCCACACCAGGAGTATGACTGCCTAACCGTTTAATCATTTAAGCTTGGGTATAACGTTTGTTCGGGTATGCCTAATTACTTTATTAACGAGGCCTGAATAGATTTAGCATGCCTTGTTGTATTCGTGAGTGCCTAACCAATATTGGAATGTGCATAAATCTTTTTTTAAACGAGTAATGAAATTAATAACAGTTAGTGTACCTAACGGTTTAGCAAATTCAATTAACAAATAATTCGAATGTATCTGACAAAGGTCATGTTAATGTTAATTAAAGATTTGATTAAAATATCACTAAGTTATAATGATATAAAATTGTAAAGTGAATACCGTGTTAAATTGTAAAGTGAATACCTTGTCAAGTTATATCTGTTTTGTACAGCAACGAGACGTACAAAACAAGCAACATTGAAACCATATCAACTAGCGTGATAATACGAAATTGGAAACGGATGGAGTTGAACGCAGCTATGGAAGCTTGTAAAATGAACAGTTCTGACAACGGATGGAAAAATAAAGGTGAGTTCAACTCACTCAATTTTTATCCCACTTATATTTTATATAATTGGTATGAATATTTGTTTGTCATGGTTGTTAATTGTGTGATGATTGCTGAATGTATATTTGTTTGTGTTGACTGAACTGATTAAATTAAACGTTCGTTTAATTTAATATAAACCAATCGTTATTTTAATGATCAATTCCAAATGAGGTAACTTACCTCGTTGGTTACGTTTATAATAATATAAACGTAGTAAAGTGAAATTAGTTGTTTGGATTACTGTTATTGTTTGACTGTTGAATATTTTATCTGTTTATTTAACAAGATAATTTTTGTTTTGAATAACGTATCTGTTTATTTTCATGTTTGGTTATATGAACTGTTGACCATTATGTTTGGATGGTCGACTTGATTATTATTCGTTGAATCTAGATTCAACGTTTATTTTTTTTAAACCAATAAACCAAATTGGTTGGAAATTAGTAGCAGTTGACCCAAAAGTAATTCGTTTTATAAATTTGATTCACCGTCAAGTGTATCGACAGTAATGAGGTTATATAAAAATATATATCTTTTTAACTGAAAATAAATTTTTGAAATCTATTATATTTTAACAAAAGTTTGATAATGTAAATTAATGTTTATTATTTATTATATAAGTCTGTAAAGTATTATTAAATAGTTTTATAAGTCAAATTCCTTTGTAATAAGATTTATAAGCAGACGGGCAGAAAATAACGCAATGGTTAAAGAATTTGATTATTCGTTTTCGAGAGACAACTAAGTAAATTATTCGAATTAATTATATTAATTTAAAGGAAGGACTAACCGGAGTTGATTAACAAGATAATCATGTTTGAACTGATGAAGTAAATTGAAATTAGTTATTTGATTAATTTAATTTTATTTAATCAAATAAAATAGTTTAACAAATGTTTATTTTAGCTTTAATAAGATTTAAAAGGAACTTACTGTTTAATTAAGTTTAATAAGAAATTAACCATTTCTATGATAATTAATGATAATGTAAATTATTATTTTTAATAAATAATAATTTAAGTGATCAATTCGTAAACGAGATTCTTTAAGGTAAGTAATCAAAGTTGATATTGAAGTAAAATGGAATTTTGAGACGAGTTCATGAAGGAGTGTTTATACTAGAACCAAGTTTTGAAACGAAATTATAAAAAGGGTTTTGAGAAGATTAATATACGGAAATGTAAAGTTAATACCATGTTTTAAGAATATGAAATGTTTCCAGGAGTTTATAAATTATCCATTCGTTAAAATAAAAGGGTAAAATGTTGATGAGTACTGAACCAATGAACACATTGTATTCACATAATTATTATTTGATAGTTAAATCACCGACTATCAAATCTAGCCAATACGATTGTTGGTACGAAAAGACCGGGATCGAATTTATATTCGAAAACCATTCCGACCAACAAATACGTGAAGAAGAAGATTGAAGATGGAGCATTGAAGACTGTAGATCTTCATAAGCGGAGGGATTACTTATAATCTCTGGCTTAGCGGCCCGGGATACACTGTGATTCTGTCGTGGTTGGAATCTACGGATTGCAAGGACTACTCGCTACTGATTCATGGGGTGATTCCTATATTGAATGCAGTAGGAGGGTACCTTCGGTTCATCCTGCTCCTGGATGACTTGTATGGACGAATGTATGACGGAGTATTACCTAAAAACCATGTACGTTGATTTTTACAAATATACCAAGTTGGTGGCAAAGAATGACCCTTCTTTAAAACCCGAAGTATATTTGTGGACGTCAATTAGTGATTTGACGGATCTGACAGTGTGGCATTCAAAGTGAATAGTGACCAGATGTTTTAAAAGTAAATTCTAACCTCAAGCCTCACAACCGGGAAATGGCAAAAATCGGGCAGGCAGCATGGCTGTGTGGGTCGCTCCCATTAGAGTGTATACTCACCTATCTAGAGAAATTCCTTTTGCTTCTTTAATCTATCGATGTTGTCCCTTTTCAGGAACGGTTGCTGATCCCAACCGTTGGTGATATACATTCGATACACTCAAGCGAAATGAGTGGTCGGTCATGTGTGGGACAGGTTGCAAGACGTTCTTGTTGAACCCAGTGTATTCGCCTCTAGAGATACACTATCGGCAGGTGGTCCCATACCTTGTCATAGTCGGAATCCAATCTCCAATAAGCACCCACGGTTTTTGATTGTATACTATATATGTGGAGCGTGAGATGCAAGCGTTCTGCTAGATTGGTATTTACTTGTATTTAGACACTATTATAATATCAGAAAAGATATTGATTTCAAAAATGTTTTGGGTTATCGTAAGGTAAAAACCGTTCGTATTTATGTGTTGATTTGGTCTTACGGTTACCCTTTTTCTTTCAAAAGGACTTTTGAACTTAAAAATCAAGTTGGATGATCCCCCTTTGAAACTTTGCGATTTCTCACTCTGGTTCACCAGACTGACCCGGTATTTGTAATGCTCGAGTTAGCCCGGGTTTTCAGGTTCAGGTTATTGGATAGTTCGAAGTTCAGAACATATGCTGGGGGAGTCAGACGTATTAGTATTTATTCCGCTGTGTGTTGTATATGAGGACAGATATGTATAACTGTCCAGAAGTATTGATGTACCCTGATGTTGTAAGTAATTTTCAAGCTCTCAGTAAAGATTATTTATATATTATATTTTGTTTTGCTGCAATGTGAGACACTGTGTTGATCTTATTCTTCTTTCTTCTATTCTAAAATTTCTTTCTTTCTTATCTCATCCTCTTAATTCTTTCTATTGGCATCCGAGTTTCTAGTATAGTTTGGGTTGGACTGGTGTTGCTTGGTCAGCTCAAAAGGTACCAGACATTTGGGTCGTCACACCCTAGGCCTTGCTTTCTCTCCACAACAAGTCATTGTAACTATATGCTGCCTCAATCTTGAGAGGATTCTCTTCTTCTTCTTCCTCAATGGATCTAAACAATTCTTCTTCTCTACCAAATCCTAGGTCCATTTTCTCTCTTCACAACTCTATTCCTAAATTAAAAAGAATGAGATTTAGGATTTCAACTACTGCAAATAAAACAAAAGAGAGATTCAGATCTAAAATACCGTGCAAGAAAAGAGAAGGGATTCAGATCCGCAATCTACGCCGCGAAAGGAAATCAAAGGAAGATCAGATCTATAAATTGGGGCATGAAATCAATCAAAGTCAAATCAAATTCATGAATTAAAGAAGAAAACCAAAGATCTATGAATTGGAGCGCAAAAACACTGTGAGTGGAATTATAATAAATTTGTTGCATAATAGTATTATTGTTGTTCATCATTCCCCAGTTACTAATTTAATTCAGGATTCATGTTATAATAATTGTTCCTTTTATTCTCCTTTCCCTTTTTATTTTTGGATCTAGGTTATCTCGAACCTAGATGAAAATCTTATTATGCATACGTGCGGTTGGAATATGGAAATGTTGGGCATAATCTACTTTATGCAATCAAGAAATAAAATCAGTAATTTGGGGTTTGTGGCATGACAATTGTTGTTGTGAATATTAGGCATAATTTATTTTTTGCAATCGAGAAATATAATCTGTAACTTGGGGTTTGTGGCATAACAATTGTTGTTGCGAATATTGGGCATAATTTATTTTATGCAATCGAGGAATACAATCTGTAATTTGGGATTCGGGGCGTCACAATTATTATTGCAAATATTGGGATAATTGGCAAAGTGTGTATATATATATATTGAGATTATTTAAATGGAATGAGTGGAAATGATCTTGAAAATTGGTGATTTGGAGTAACTTACACTAAAAATATATACAAAGCTTGAATTTAAGACATGAAAATTAGATATGCCATTAAGATCCTAGAAACATAATTAAAAATGGAATATGTTGGACAAACCATGTTTTTTTAAGTAATTATGGAACTTGAGACATAACATGAAATTGACAATATAACTTGAACATGAACAAGCTTGTGAATTGGTAATTGACATTTGATATCTAGAATGAACATAAACATGCTTGTAAATTTATAATTAGCCAATGACACCTAGAATAGACATGAATTGTAATTAAGTTAAATTTAGAACACATGACATGAATTTGGGGTTTGGATGAAAGACGATTGTTAATGAACGCCTATGACACGAGGTTAGGCGCGTTTTTGGTGTAAGACTGCCCGGAACCGCCTGGCAAATCCAGCAACCAGAAGCGGATGTCTAATGTGAGAGGTCAACGGCAAGAACTAGAGGCATAACGGTTTATGACATGAGGTTAGGCGCGTTGTGGTATAAGTCTGCCCGGAACCGCCCGACAAAATCCAGCAGCCACGAACGGACGTCTAATGTGAGAGGTCATACATCGTTACGGCATAATAAATAAATTAAGAAATACTAACCATAATAAGACATGTGGGTGACATGGGTATGGTTAGAGGGTTAAGTAGGTGATATAAATGACATGTAAAGCATGACTAATGTGGACTTAATCGTTGTAAGATATGTGGTGTAAAACATGACTAAGGTAGACTTAACCATAGTAAAACATGTGAAAGATATGGAAAACATAATAATAATAATAAAGGGGGCTAAGTGGGACACGGGTGACTTAAGAAACAAAATTTAGATATGCTTAACCAAATGGGACCCGCAACAGTATTATAAATTAAATGAATTGGGAAAAGTTTAAATAACGGTTAAGTAATCAAAAAGGGTTAAGTCAAACCTAAAAGTAATGACAGGAAATGGGGAATGATAAATAACCTATCATGAATAAACTTGAATAAGGCAACAAAGAATAATAGGTGGAGATTATATAACTCATGGGACAAGATAAGTTATAGGAAACGATAAGGAAGATGAGATAACTTATACGTAAAGATATACTTAAATTAAGTGGTTTGGGAAGGAGAAATGTGAAATTTAAAGTGATATAAGTTATATGAATGAGAAAGAAATAAATTAGAACCATATATGTTGGTTGGGTTGAGTAATTCTCTGAATGCCAGTCTGATGTTGATTTCGGTCTTCGGGGCTGGTGTTAGGGGATTATTCTCCTAATCAGTATATATGTGAGATAAGGCATACTTAACTATGAATTAAGTATAACATGTTGTTGGCTTATTAATGGACATAAGTGGGCTAAGTATAAATTGGATTAATAAGTAAGAGTAACTTGGTAAATACGAAAAAAGGAAGCTAGTGTGAATAACCAAGTTAAATGAGAAAGTTGATGAGGTGGCACAAGCGCGAAATAAATGATTAGATTTAGGGCCTAATGACATATAAAAACTAAGGCGCTTGAAGCAGTCTGTATGTTGTAGGATGAATAACCCAACGAGGTAGATCATCACGGTGTCATAAGGCACAAGGAGAGCGCACGTTCATTATTTTGGCGGCTCCAACGGACTGGAAAGGGAAGCACGCGGATTCCTGAGACGTTAAAGGTGCTCCTAGTAATCCTCTGTGTGGTGGCAGATGTTTCAGGCTGTGCCCGCAGTGGTTGGGTCTGCGTAACTACTAGGTGGGTGGGCCTTGACTGCAAGATTAACTTGACAGTCAGAATGCTGTACGAGGTGAAGGAAAAGGTGATTCGGCGGCTACCTCAACGGAGGTGGAGGGTCAGGACCAACAAGGATAGTAGGTCGTCGAGTGCCTGTCACCATAGCCGGTAGGATGCGGAAAGACTAGAGCTAGACCCAAGATACCATTAACCATTCAGTATCGTGGGACGGTGGTTGAGGGGAGACACCGCATGGATGTTTAGATTGTTTTCTTAGGTGCTTGTCGCTTAGCTCTCGTAGTCTTCATTAGTTGAGGGAGGGGTCTAGTGGGACCATAGCCACTGTAAAAGCAGACCTTAACATCTGCAATCGGCAGATATCTGAAAGCTCCCGACCGAGTTCCGTGTTTCTTGATTAGCCCTGCCACGGTACTCGGGCGCACACATAGAGAACATGTGCAATAGACATTGAGTACGATTGATGACACGTACGTGTTAAAGTCTAGGTACAACCATGTCTTCTCTGGGTGGTGTATCGTAGACTAGAGGGCATTATTCGGTGATGGAACCAAACTCGGTCAAATAGTTCGAGGATAGCAGTCAGTACGCTTACGTAGCACAGCGATAGTTGTTCTATGCGGATGTAGCGTTGTACGTTACTATGGCATAGGATGAGGGACTGTGCATATTACTGTGGCGATACGGAGAAGACCGTGCGAGTGGGGTATCACGGGGTGTACCTCAGTTTAGGGGTAGCAACATATACACTATATTAGGTTAATCTACTAGGGGGTAGATGGGTGCGACCTTTGTGTAAGCTTTGAGAGCTAACATTGTTAATAACCTTATAACCAAGAAAATATAACTAAACGGTGTATGTAGGATTATACAGAAGTTTATTCTAAGTCCACTTACATAGAACTTATGTTCTGACCCCCTCCTCATTACAAACTTCCAGGTTAGGTTCATGACAGAGATGGTATAGCTTTGGATACTGGTTTAGCAGTATTGTTAATAAGGTAAAGCAATATTTGAATATTATACTTTGTTTCCTTCCGCTGTGAGATGCTTTACTACTTTTGACATGTTTCTTTATCTCAGTCTTTTTCTGCAGGATACCAGAGCACCCAACTCGGGTCTTGATGGATTGAATTTGAAAAGAATTCGGTCTGTCGGAATCCAGGTTGCTACAATATTGGTTAAATGTTTCTCCTTAGCTTGACCCCATTCGTTCATCATGTTATGTTGGTTAAGTGTTTCCCATTAAATTAACCCCACTCGTTTATTGGTTAAGTGTTAACTTAACCCTACCACTTGTCATGTTACATTGGTTAAGTGTTGCCCTTTTGTGTTATTTAACCCTACCACTTGTCATGTTACATTGGTTAAGTGTTGCCCTCTTGTGTTACTTAACCCTACCTCTTGTCATGTTATATTGGTTAAGTGTTGCCTTGATTAATTTAACCCTACCACTTGTCATGTTACATTGGTTAAGTGTTGCCCTCTTATGTTACTTAACCCTACAATTCCTAGCCTGTATGTTCCTTAGCTTTAATTCATTCATTAAATCACCAACCTCTCACATTAGATCTACATTGTTGTGGTCGTTGGATGTGCCAGGCGGTTCCGGGCAGTCTTACACCGCAACTCAATCTAACCTCGGGTTTTTGGGCTTAATGCGCTAACCTCTCACATTAGATCTATATTGTTACGGTTGCTAAATGTGCCGGGCGGTTCCGGGAAGTCTTACGCTGTAACTCAATGTAACCTCAGGTTAGGCATATTCATCTTTTAATTAATCTACATATTTACAATTTATGTTCATATGTAAATTATCTACAAGTGTTGTCAGTTCGAGTCATGCCCTATTTACCCTCTAAATTATGTCCATAATTCTAGGTATACAAATTCTACCGTTTCATGCTACTAATCATTTACATGATTAAGAGCCAATCTATGCCAATAGCATGTAGTTTAATATTATTTCCAACGTCTCCCCCGTTATTCGTTCGCATAATTCACATAGAATGTTAGGCTCGCAAATTAGCCTAATTTATAAACAAAGGGGAAAAGAAAAGGACATGTAACATTCCAACAGGCATAAACAATATAGATCAACATGTGTAATATAAATTTGGGATAGAACGACAAAAACTTAATCAAGCACATGAACGTGATCCTACATTTAAATTAGATCCAATTAACATGCGAACTAGCATAGATCTAATTGTATAAGCATGCACTTATATAGATCTTAGACATGGGTACTAGCTTGGATCTAAACATGTAAGCATGTATGAACATAACTTATCATGTAATTTGCATATACAACATGGTAGGTTCAATTGTGTTAGTCTAATAGTCTCATAAGCATAGGATGTACAACATGATAAATCAATCACATCAGTCCCATAGGCATGATAGGTTCCATTTTGTCAATCCAACAGTCTCATAGGCATGTTAGGTTTCATTATGTCAATCACAATAGTCTCATAGGCACGATAGGTGTCATTACATCAATCACAATAGTCTCATAGGCATAGGCAATTCAGAATTGACAAAAGGATAGACACAAATAGAATTAGGCATAGTTCTAGATCCAGTTATTACAGTCGTGATTTCTTATTAGGTGTTCACATCTAAACAATAAATGTACTTACAGAAAAAGGACGGATCTTGATTTTTGGGTTCTGATTTCTAAATTTGAAAATCTATCCTTTGATTTATACGTTTGATTCTCTAGTTCTTCTAATTGATTCCTAGTTTGAATTTGATTCTCTAGTTTGAGGTAGGTGAATGGAGGCTAGGCCAGTTTGTAGACGAACAGCATGACGGCTTCATAGAATGAGTTCTAGGGTTGAGGTTTAGGGTGATTATATAGAAGTCTAGGTTTAATTCTAGCCTTTAAATTAGTCTAGGGGAATCAGAGCCATCAAATCAAAGAGATGTGTCATCCAGCCAACCATAGCATGACACATATGCCCTAATACCTTAGAAATCAGTCATTGGCTAATCAGAGAAGGCCACATCATCACAGGGCTGTAAAAATTCGTCACAAGAGCTAGATCTGGGAGGGTCGACTCCCTACAGGGGGTTGACACCTATGTTGACTCCCTACAGGGGTCAACACCTATGTCGACTCCCCCTGGTGGGTCGACACCCCTGAACGCGAAATTTCCCGCTTAAGCCGCTCTTGCCAGATTTTGAAATTTGAACTATTTTCAGATTTGATTTATTATTATATTTAATTACTGTTTAAACTTGAAAACTTCTGAACTTCATAACTTCTTCATACGGAGTCCGATTCATGCAAATTCAGTATCTCAAGAAGAATTCCAAGACGAACGCAATGGCGTAACCCGTTTCACCAATTCCTCTTTTAAAAATTAAGTGTTCTTAGATTCGTTAATTTTGATATTCACAGAAAATACGGGGTGTTACATTCTCCCCTCCTTAAAGGATTTCTTCCCCGAAACCTCTAAGTTAAGAAGAATGTTTATCCTACCATCCAACATCCATCTACTCAACCATTCAATCACAGGCGTCCATTGTCCTTAAAAGATCTCTAATGCTTTTCATGAATATATGCATAGTGTGTGTATATGTCCTTATTTAATGCGAAATCAGGCGGTCTACTGATTCAGTTGACCTCCTTAATGCGAATTATGTTAGTGCCATGAGTCCAACATGTATGCAGTTATTCCTATGGTACTTTATAACTTCTATATGAGTGCACAATCAACCATTTAATGCATCATCCATATGATATCGCATCAAGTTTCAATCTATATATATAAAAATCCACTCATGCATATGCAATATGGAAGTGACGGAGCCGATCTAGTGCCTAATGTGTGTGTATATGCATCCACGAGCAACCACTAGCAAACACTTACATCGACTTGCATCCACCAAACATAACATTTCTCAAACACATGTTTACATCCATTGGCTTCTACCTAAGGATCGAGGATAGGACCGAGAGGATATACTTAAAAGATAAAGACTAGCATGCAAATAAATTTTACAGAAAAAGAGAGATCAAGGATATACCCTCAAAAAGGGTATGATGCGCGTATCTAGTCTTCAGTCTTCTAAGTCACATCTTCTTGAGTTTCACCCCATTGTGCTCAGACTGTCTTAACTTCACGACTGCGTAGCTTCTTAATTTTTGTTACCAAAATATGAGTTGGAACTCATTTCACTATCACCTCTCGTTCCACCTCTTCTCCTTTTAGTATACTCGGGACTACAAGTTCTGCTGTGTCGTGCTAACATTTCCTCAAAGGTCTTCAAAATTCACTAGAGGGTATTCCATGTGGAAGAACTATCTCTTGAAAATAAACAGATGTTAATCATGTTACCAAGTGTAGTTATTGAGGTGATTATAGGTCTCTTCTTAACTTATCCATTGCGTCAACTATCTAAGAGTCTTTTCTCTGTGAAGTCCATATTTAATCCAAAACGTAGGTCTTACTCCTAGCGATGCCAACTACTAACTTAACCGAAGGTTTTAAAATCAAAGGTGGATATGTATTCTGAACTTTTCCTTTTCACATAAAGAGGACTTGAAGTCAACCTTTTTCTTCTTAAGGCATCTACTACGACCTTACCCTTCCTTTTCACACCAAAATTGCACCCAGTCCCGTGCCACATGCATCCATGTATACCGTAAACCTTTTACTATAGTAAGGTAAAAGTCAAAACTGGGGCCGTTGTAAGAGCCCTCTTCGATCGTTGGAAAGCGACATCACAATCAATATCCCGAGAAAAGGTTAGATTCTCCTTCGTTAATCCAGTTGTAACACCCCACATCCGTTAAGGTCACTCACAAAGGGAATGCCTTAACTTCAATGGAGCATTATGGGTACTGGAACAGAAATATTACAAGACATACATATATAAAAACAACGGAAAGCAAAGTAGAAGTACTTCAAATCTTATTAAATATAATTGTTTACAATAAAAGCCCATCAACTTCCAATACCCAATTACATAGCTAAAATATCTGTCTTGCTCAAAAACAAAGAAGCATAAAAATAAACTATAGTATTCCCCAATAAAGCAAAGCAAGCCATAGCCAAGAGAAATCCAAGCCGTACATGAAAGAGCCTTGGAGCTTGGTAAGATCCGAACTAAGTTGTATTCCCACCCTGCGAACCTAGGGGGGAAACGGAAGAAAAAGAGGCAAAACAAAACTGGTCAGTCATAAAGACTGAGTAAGTCCTAGTGACTTTCAGCATAAAAATAGGTAAAGATAACATGGCATGAATAAACTGAAAATAAACGTAAGTATGATGACAAGATAAGCTACAGGCACAATAACTAAGAATATATGACATTTTTCATGCATAACATTGCGAGGTTCCCATTCAAGATGAACAAATTATAACTTCGCAAGATCGCAAGATTTCTCTGCTTCATCGTTAAAGTATTTCTATGATATCTATTTGCTTTGCACCCCCTAACTAGTGTCCCAACTAGTAATCTATATAAAATGATAAAATCATAACGTGATCCCAATCCCCGAAATTAAGGTTGCTTTCACGTGTACATGTATTATTTATTAAGTAGATCTAACCTAGGGTTTTCTATCGAGCGCTTCCTAGATTCAACCAGGATTTATGCCACCTAGGTCCAACCTAGGGATTATGCAACCTATTGAATGCTTCTCGGATTTAGGGTTTATGCCACCTAGGTCCAACCTAGGGATTATGCTACCTATGTGTGTCATACGGCCCCCAATGATTGTAGATACCTATGCTGGTCCCACCATGGTGTGTATCAAGACCCATGGTGGCGGCCCGATGCAATTCTAGAAGGCATAGGTTATACTACTGGTGCCCCCAATGCCCTTTTGTCTGCTCAGAAGTGTGTGCACGCCCGCACTCCGTTAGAACCTACACTGTTGCACCCACCGCCATCGCTTTGACCGCTAACAATCAGCCCAGTAATCGTGCCCCACCCTGCCTAGTTTCAGGGTACCGTTGATACCTGATTTGGGTTACTGCTGAAATGGGTCCCCGTTACTAGGGTTTCCTACTGGTTAAGTGCGTGGGCCTATATATACAGATATTACCCACCTTCTCGTGATGTACTTAACACACCGATTCAAGCGTGCTTATTAATGGTTAAGTTTGTGGGCCTATATTTACTAATATTACCCACCACCCGATATGTACTTAACCCTCTCCGTCCATTACGTTAAGTTGGTTAAGTGTTTTCTCTTTTTTTACTTAACCCTAGCACACATCATGTTATATCAGTTAAGTGTTGTTCCTTGTGTTACTTAACCCTACCGCAAGCCTTGTTATACTGGCTAAGTGTTCTTCCTTGTGTTAACTTAACCCCACCGCATGTCATGTCATATTGGTTAAGTGTACATTGTCTTAGCCCACCTACTTATCATGTTGTGACGGTTAAGTGTTCCCTCTGTTGTTACTTAACCTTACCACGCATCACGTTATATTGGTTAAGTGCATGTTAACTTAACCCCATCCACCAGTCATATTATAATGGTTAAGTGTTACCTCGTGTGTTTACTTAACCCTACCACGCATCAGGTTATATCAATTGGGTGTTATCAACCTATTCAAGTTAGCCCAACCCATCTGCTAGTCATGTTATAATGGTCAAGTGTCATTAGCCTAGCCATGTTACTTAACCCACCCATTGGTTTGATTAACAGCTATGTTGCTTAAGCCCACATTTATAAGTTTTACATGTTCTTAACTCATACCGGTTAAGTCCACCATTTACATGTCAAATTTCCATGTCATCCCCCTAACCCTCTAACCATACCCACATTTTATTATGGTTAGTATTCCTTAATTCATTCATTATGACGAACGAATCATGACCTCTCACATTAGACCGTGCACTTTGTGGCCACTGGATTTGCCGGGCAGTTCCGGGCAGATTTACACCACAAACTGAGTCTAACCTCGTGTCATAAATCGTTACGCCTACAATTCGACCTTCGACCTCTCACATTAGACTGACACTTTGTGGCTACTGGATTTGTCGGGCGGTTCCGGGAAGATTTACACCACAAACTGAGTCTAACCTCGTGTCAAAGATTTATTAATGGTCGTATTCCCCCCAAAACCCCAATATCAGTTCATGTGTTTAACATATAGAAATATTCATGTTCGTGTTCAAGTCAATTATCCAATACACAGTCATTTTCATGTTTCAAATTCCCAACTTTACATATTAATAAACATATGCCCAAGTTCCAAAATTACATGCCAATTTATATATATATATATATGGATATATATATACCTAATTCTAGTCAGTTTACATATGTCCAATTCTTGCCTATTTACATGTATGCCAAGTTTATGCTATTTCACCCATATCGACTTCTAGCCAAAATTGCATGTATCATGCCCAAATAAACCCAAATCATGATTCACGATGTAGTTGTCCCAAACTGTAATATTTTTATTACAACACACGCCAACTACCCAAGTTCATAATACATATTTATGCCAATTATCAAATTTACAATCGCTTTTATATTCAAATCCCCTATTCTACATATGCCCAATCGTAAGCCTAATCTTTTGATTTAATTTACATAAGCCCGAACTCGTGGTTTAATTTACATGCCAAATTACATACATGTTATATATACCAAATCTCATGTTACATCACATAGATCCTATTTGTGCCAAATTCCATGTATATAATATTTATGCAAATTTGTTCATAACAAGATTATACCAAAACTTACAGATCAAGCCCAAACTTGCAAATACAATGATAATATCCAATTTCATGTTGCCAATTATTACATCATATTCATATAGGAAATAATTCCATAATTCCCCCGTATACATATCGTACGCAAATCGCGATTTTAGGCCAAGGTCCGAAATTGACCAAGGTTCATGAAAAGAAAATAAATTGGGGGAGATAGAAATTGAATAAAAATGAGATCAGAGGAAAACATCATCATAGGCATAAATATTACAAATTGATGATAACGTCATTACGAATCAAGAAAACTGCTGAATAGATCATAAACTTGTCATGAACATAAAGATAGACAAGTCCCAAAACAGAAGATTCAAGGAGCAACAGAGATATATCAGAATCGATAAACATACTTAAATCCAATTCCACTTTATTCCATGGCCACATCATAATTAAACATTTAGATCTGAAAATAATTAGAACTTACAGAGCATGGCTAATGAATTAAGAACTAAAATTGTTGTAGAACGTTGCAGAGACATTGATTTATCTTCTTGAATTGTTGTAGAATTGCTGTAGAAGCTTTAATCTCTAGTTTGAATCTAGTTTGGAGGCTAAGAGAAAAGTTTAGAGAGCGGCGACCATGATCAAGAGGAATTCCAGCAGTATTTTGGTGTCATATGAATTATTGTATGAATTAGGTTAGGCCTTAGGATGTTTATATAGGTGCAGGAACTAGTTTAGGCCCTTAGATTAACCGTAGAATCAATCCGGACCATCAAAACATGTCTCAGGCTTCAAAAATGAGTTCTGGGTCAAAACAGGATGACCAGGTCGACCTGTAGGGGGGGAGGTCGACACTATGGTCGACCTGGGTGGGGGGGGGGGGGGGGTAGGTCGACCCCCTGGTCCAGTGCTGCCTGAAAACTGCTGAAACTTGTACAGGCCATAACTTCTTCATCCAGACTCCGATTCTTGAAAACTCGGACTCTATTTCATGTAAAATTTCGAGACAAACGCAATGGCGTAACCCGTTTCCCCTGATTCTAACTTTAAAATTTAATTCTGTCTTGATTTCTTGTTTTAACATGTTATAAAAATACGGGTTGTTACACCAGTAAGTGGGGTTAATACCTTCGCAAAGTTCTTAATGAACTTCCTATATTAACCCGCTAGTCCAAGAAAGCTTCTTACTTCTGTTGCATTCCTTGGGACCTTCCGGTCTTGCATCGCAACTATTTTTGTGGGATCTACTGTTATCCCTTCTTTGGACACTACTTGTCCTAGAAACCTTACTTCTTCTCTCCAAAATTGACATTTTTGGAGAACTTCGCCTTAAGTTGATGTGCTCGAAGTGTATCCATGACTTCTCTTAAATGCAAAGCATGTTCTTCCTCGTTCTTTGAGAAAATCAAGATATCGTCCACGAAGACTACTACAAATTTATTAAGGAACTCCCTAAACACCCTACTCATTAAGTCAACAAAATAAGCGGGTGCATTCGTCAATACCGAAAGGCATGATGAGCTACTCAAAGAAACCGTCAGGGGTCCTAAAAGCAGTCTTGTCTATACAGTCCTCAGCTACTCTTAGCTGATGAAACCCTGTAGCCAAATCTAGTTGGGAGAAAACAAACGCACCTACAAGCTGGTCAAACAAGTCATCAATTCTTGGAAGTGGGTGCCTATTTTTTGTAGTCAGCTTGTTTAATTCTCTATAATCCACGCATAGGCGAAGTGAACCACCCGCTTTGGTTGCGAACACTACGGGAGCACCCCATTTCAGAAATACTCCGTCTTATGAACCCCTTCTCAAGCAACTCTTTAATTTGCTCGTTGAGCTCCTTCCTCTCCCTAGGAGCTATGTGTCATATGAGTAATGCAACTGGTTTGGCGTTATCAACCAAGTATATGCGGAAACCTATTTCGCGCTTTGGGGGTAAATCCTCATCAAAGACATCGGGATACTTACGGACTACTTGAATGAATTGCAAACTATCAACAGATGCATCAAGAGATTCTAAGTAACTAAGCATGACAGAACTCTTAGGGTTACACGAGATTTTAGAAGGTATTACCGAGGCGAGTCAAAAGTCTAACTACCCACCATTACTGGATAACCAATCCATCCCTAGAATCAACCCATAGCCCATGAAACCAAAAACGTAAACATTATATCTAAACTCAGCGCTTATTATAGATATTCCCAAATCCACACAAATCATAGATGAATGAGCCGAACCATCAACTGGATTTGAGACAATAATGGGATCTTCTACTATACTAGTACTAAGGTGTAGAGACTCTACTATGGAAGCAGATAGAAAAGAATGTGAAGCGCCAAAATCAAATAAGGTTCTAACAGGATGATGGAAAAGAGAAACTAAACTTTCAACAGAAACGTTCCTACCTCTCTTAGGTACACTAGTAGTGAGAGCATGCAATTGCCATCTAGAAGATTATGTCCTTTGCCCTTGTCCTTTGGGCAATCCTTGATAAGATGCCCAGTAACACCCCACGTCCATTAATGTCACTCTTAAAGGGAATGCATTAACTTTCATGGAGTATTATTGGTGAACAGAACAGAATATAATAAGACAGATACATATATTGGTACTTGAAAATTTTAGAGAAATAGTTTGATTACAACAACATCATAAACCAACAATAAAACCAAGTACACTTAGTATCCATCTTGACAAATTGTTTTCTGAGTACATAAAGTAAAAAAGCATAACCCCAACATAAGTAGCCATAAAAGAGATGAGCTGAACTTTACTTTCAGCAATCCAAGCACTTCCAAAAGAGAGAGAAAGATCCAAATCAAGATCCACTAGCACTAGTCCCACCCTGAGAACCTGGGGGGAGGGGGGAAGGGAAGAAAAGAGGCGAAAACAAAAGGGGTCAGACATAAAGTCTGGCGAGTCCAATAACTTTAACAATATAATTATTAAAGTAATTAGGATAAGACATAAACTGGTAAAACAAGGAATGACTGCGAAACAAGTAGGCAAGACAAAACAAACAAGAGGAATATTCTTGCTTTAATCTTGTTCCTAATCACTATAGGATAATTACTATACTTCACCATTACTAGTCACCCTAAAAGTGGATCCCGCCTACTAAACATAATAACCATAATGGTGCAAGAAGCTGTAGGCACACAGTTATGCTTGAGCACGGCCTATCACCTCCAAACTGATTGATGGTTAGACGGAAAGGGTGAACAAAGTACTAGAAGATCTTCTAAGATTGTGCGTTCTTGACTTCGGAGGGACATAGGAGGATCATCTTCTTTTAGTGGAATTCGCCTACAACAACAGCTACCAAGCCACCATCGGCATGGCGCCCTTCGAAGCTCTATATGGAAGACCGTGCCGATCACCAACTTGTTGGTGGGAGTCTACAGACAAGCTTATACTTGGGCCAGACATGATTAGAGAGACTTCAGAAAAAGTGGACCTGATACGAAGGAGAATGAAGACTGCCCAAGATAGACAGAAATCCTACGCAGACAAAAGAAGGACCGACCTTGAGTTTGAGGTTGGGGACATGGTTTTCCTTAAGGTATCTCCTTTAAGGAACGTCGTTTGCTTTGGATCCGCAGGAAAGCTGGCACCAAGATTTGTAGGACCATTCCCTGTCATCGAGAAGATTGGGAAGATGGCTTATAGAGTAGAGCTGCCCGAAAGGTTGGCTGGAATTCACAATGTCTTTCATGTTTCTCATCTCCGGAAATGTCTACATGAATTTGCGGAAGTGGTGGAGCCAAGCATTCTATATGAAGCCGAAGTGCAACGCGAAGCAACTGTGAGGAGAGTTCCAACTTGAATCGTAGGAACTGAAATCAAGAAGCTACGCAACCGCGAAGTCAAGCTTGTCAAAGTTCAGTGGAGCGACGCCGAGGAAGACGCGACTTGGGAAACTGAGGACAGAATACGCGCGGCTTACCCTTTTCTTTTTGAGGGTACATCTTTGATCTCTCTTTTTCCTTAAGTTGTGCTTGTATCTATCTTTTTAGGTATATCTCCTCGATATTATCCTTTATCCGTAGGTAGAAACGACTTTAGATGTAAACATGTAATTGAAACATGTTATGGTTGATGGCTGCAAGTGGTTGCTAGTGGTTGCTCGTGGATGCATATACACACACAACCTAGGTTTTAGATCGGCTCAGCCACTTCATATTGCATATGCATATATGTATTCGTATTTGTATGTGGTTGAAACTTGATATGTTGTCATATAGATGTCGCATTTGTATGGATGGTTGCGCACTCATGTAGAATTATGAGTAGGGAAAAATCTGCATACATAATGGATTCATGACACTTACATGATTCGCATTAAGGAGGTCAACTGAATCAATAAACCGCCTAATTTTTGCATTAGATAAGGACATATACACACACTATGCATATGATCATAAAGCATTAGAAGTCTTTTAAGGACAATGGACGCCTGTGTTTGTTGGTTGAGTAGATGGACGATTGGATGTTAGGATATACGTTCTTTCAGACTTGAAGATTTCGGGGACGAAATCCTTTAAGGAGGGGAGAATGTAACACCCCGAATTTTATGTTAATAGTAAATTAACAAATTAAAGTATAATTAATTCTAAATGAAAGAATTAAGGGAAACAGTTTATGACATTGCGTTCGTATCGGAATTCTGCCTAAGATAGAGTCCGAGTTTGCGTGAATCGGACTCTGTATGAAGGAGTTATGACCTCCGGAAGTTTCATAATTCAATTTAATATTCAAACAGTTCAAATTCAGTTCGAAATTCAAAAAACAGACCCAAACTGGGCTGGGCGGGAAAATTCCCGCCCGGGCACCAGGTCGACCTGGGGGTCGACCATAGGGTCGACCTGGTTTGGCCCTCGCTGGCCTGGTCGGTTTCTGGTCGAATTTCTGAGCTTGGATGTGTCACTAGGGCTGATTTGTCACTTTCTGATTGGCTTCTCTTGGTGTGTATGGTCTGGATTCGCTCTATGATCATCTAACAGCTCAAATCAATCTGAAATTCTATAAATACAACTCAACACTCAACCTAAATTCACCCAAATAATATAGAACTAGAGCCGTCATGCTATTGGGAAGAAACTAAGAGTAGCCGTCAGTTAGAGAAAGCTTAGAGACGAGAAAAACTAAAGTAAAACATGAATCAAACAACGTTTGTGTACCCAAAGGAAAGCATTGCAAATTCAGAACTCAGAAATCAGAAAACAAGCCATCGTTTGTTGTAAGTATAGTGATTTTTCCGATGCGAATAAAATTAAGACTTGATTCGATGTAAAATGGAAATGGAGTTGTGCTATTGTATAGCGACGATGTTAATTCATATCTATGTATTGAAGTGATTGTGTTGTGAATGGTATTGGGATGTTTGTGGTATAGTTGAGTTGATATTGATCCTATTGTACATTTAGAATGAAAACAGCATCACATGCAAGTTGTGTAGTTCATGTTGTAATCTACACCTATATGTTTATGTGATTATATAGATTGTATGTGTTATGACTAAGCTAAGATCTCATGTATATACTTTATGCTAAAACCTCTATGTTTAAATGATTAAGTTCATATACATGCTCATATGTTTATACAAAAGTTGCAAGTTTATAATTGGATCCATGCCAAGATCCATTTCAATACAAGTTTCATGTTATGGTAGTAAACATGATTTGATCTAGTTCACACACATGTGATAAAATTATACATACTTTATGGACATGTCATATTCTTGTCATATGCTAGTGATGTTCGATGTAATGCCTAGATCTAAACATGTTTAGGCTTATGTTGTTTAAATCATATGCTAATTCATGTGACACCTGTTTAGTTAGATTCCCCTTTTCAATGCAAGTTCACACCTATTATGTTCATGTTGACTACTTTGCAAGTTCACACCTATGATGTTCATATTGACTATGCCGATAATGCCAAGTTTACACCTATGTCATGTTTATGTTAATGAATTGCTTTATGACAATTTTGTGTACGCTAAATTAGGCTAAGTTTTTAGCCTAATATTATATGTTAAAAATCACACGGACGAAAAATTAGGCTAAGATTGTTAGCCTAATAATTAGACGGGGTAACGTTGGGGTAAATTGGTAATTATAGGAAACTTACATAAATTGGTGAAAAATATATGTATTGGCATGTTTGGCACATGCCAGTAATTGGTGGCATTTAAATGGTGTAAAATTCTTATACCAAAAATGATGAACTTGGAAAGTGGACCATAACATTTAATTGTTAACAAATTTATATATAATAAGTAATAGAGACAAATATGTAAATTTAGAAAATACGAGTATGCTTAACACGAGGTTGGATTGAGTTGTGATGTAAACCTGCCCGGACCCGCCCGGCTGTCCAGTAGTCACAACAATACCTATCCAATGTGGGTGGTTAAGCATTGAGCCCAATAAGGACCCGAGGTTAGACTGAGTTACGGTGTAAACCTGCCCAGAACCGACCGACACGTCCAGTAACCGTAACAATACCTATCTAATATGAGTGGTTGGTGCTTTAAAAAGCTAAGGACAGACAAGTCAGGATGGTAGGGTTAAGTTAACTAAAACACTTAACCAATTCAACATGTTAATTAAACCGATGGGTGGGGTTAGGTAAATACAGACACTTAACCACTTAACATGTTTGACTAGAAAACCCTAGTAACGGGGACCCATTTCAGCAGTAACCCAACTAGGTATCATGGTACCCTGAAACTAGGCAGGGTGGGGCACGATTACTGGGCTGATTGTAAGCGGTCAAATGCGACGGCAGTGGGTGCAATAGTGTGGGTTCTAACGGAGTGCGGGCGTGCACACACTTTGGAGCAGACAAACAGGGCACTGGGGCACCAGTAGTATAACCTATGCATGCTAGTATTGTGTCGAGTCACCACCATGGGACTTGATACACCCTATGGTGGGACCAGCATAGCTATCTACAAACTTTGGGGGCCGTATGACACATATGATTTTGCGAGTAAGGAGTCGATCTTTAAAAAGGGGATCACTTCACCCCGATCATGGGGGTGCCAGTTGAGACAATGCAAGTAGGTGCAGAGATTTAGTGTGGGGTGCGATAGTATATTCGATTCAAACTGCTTTATCTTAGTTTATGATACTTTCCTATTTCCAGTTTATACCTATCATGCCCTTTTCTTATTCTCATATAGAAGAGTCACTAGACTTACCAGGCTTTATGTCTGACCGTATTTTCTTTCGTTTTCTTTTCTTCCGTTTTCCCCCCAGGTCCACAGGGAGGAAATAATCCTGCTTAGTCAGACTCTTCGCAAGCTTCAAGATAGTAGATGTACGATTTGGACTCTCTTTCCTTGGCTATGGCTATTGGACACATTCTATGGGGATTTATGCAGTTTTAATTATGTTTTATGCTTCTTTATTTAATAACCAAGACAGAAATGATGATGTAATGTTTTGGAAGTTATTATGTGACAGTTATGGAAATGTTTTGTATGAACACGTATTTATGAAATAAAAAAAAGTCTGTTTGCTTTCCGCTGCTTATATATATGTGTTTACATATGTCTTGTGTTTTATCTGTGACTTTTACTTACAAACCTCCACCAAAGTTAAGGCATTCCCTTTGTGAGTGACCTTTATGGAGGTGGGGTGTTTCATTGCCCCCATGCGATCGGCTCCCTAACTCGTAGATACCCGTGTTGGTCCCACAGTGGGGTGTATCACTCCCCAAAGTGGCAACCCGATACCACTAAAGATGCACGGCTTATATCTACACGATGCAACAACGTCTTGCCTACCAGCCCAGGCCCACGCACGCACATGACCCCGTTGTACTTGCGTTGCCACCGTTAACCCGTTTTGACCTCTTACAATAAAACCCCAGTAAGCGTGTCCCATCCTCGATCTAACTCAAGCTCACAAAGATACTTAATGGGTTTCTGGTTTGAAAAGGGTCCCTCATGCTTGACACAAGCTTCCACCTATGCTTGGTCCCCACTAGAATTTTCCACTTAACCCCTTCTTATTCATGTCTTCTTACATGTTTCAATTTGGTTAAGTGTTTCTAATCGTATTTCACATGTCACCCATGTCACCCACTTAACCCCCATGTCCCACCACATGTTTATCTTGGTTAAGTGTTACTTAATTCATTATAACCGTAACCTTGTAAGACCTCCCACATTAGACTCCCGTTTGTGGTTGATAGATTTGCTGGGCGGGTCCACGCAGTCTTATACCGCAAAGATGTCTATCCTCGTGTCTTTACAATTGTTACGCATTTAATTTATGCCTTCGACCTCTCACATTAGACTACCGTTTGTGGTTATTGGATTTGCCGGGTGGGCCCGGGTAGTCTTACACCACAAATGAGTCTAACCTCGTGTCTTAGGCGTTTATTATTACACATAATTATTTCACCCCAATATGAATTAATTATCCTATTGAAATTGTCAATAATTTCCAAATTAACTATGTCTATAATTGTCACCTAAATTATGTCCATAATTTTTAGGTATATAAATTATACCAATTAATGTCTCAATTTAATTATAAGCTTTTAAAGCCATTTTATGCCAATTCACAATTTACATAATTAATATTTTCTCGTTGTCCCTACACTGTTCATACGTTTTAATATGAAATATGTTAGACTCGCAAATAGTCTAACTCATAAAAAGAAAAGAAACATCACAACTTACATAACACATAAAATAGATGTAGCTTGCAAATAAGAACTATAACATAAGTTTGCATCGCCAATAACTTGCAAGAGAAATGGACATATAAAACATAAATTTGCATAAACTATGTACTGCCATGGATCTAAATATAGATCTAAACATGAAATTGTGAACTTGCATATGTGAATATGGTTTTTCACCTAAACTTGCAAATGATTTCATAGTTTTCCACCTAAAAATGTGAATATAGTTTTCACCTAAACTTGCATATGGATTTTCTACAAACTTGCATATGATTTTATCACATGTTTGCATATAAACTAGCATATGTATATACTTGATTCACATATAAACTTGTGTATAATCCGCATACAGACTTGCATAAGATTCACATACAAACTAGCATATGATTTAACATCCCAAACTTGCATAAGATTTCACATACGAACTAGCATATGTAAACACAGACTTGCATAAGATTCACATACAAACTAGCATATGATTTAACATCCCAAACTTGCATAAGATTCACATACGAAATAGCATATGATTTACATCTCAAACTTGCATAAAATGAATCAAGTTAAACATGTATAATTGGATATATGAAATAGATCTACCAACATAAGATAACAAAATTGTCATATGTTCACCAACAGACGATAACATCACATGATTCAGCAGTCATGTTCTCATAATCCAAATTATAACTCATCACGATTAATTTGTGAAAGAAACTGTACTCACAAAGACGGTTTAGAGAAGAGAATGATTCGTTCGTCTTTTGAATTAGAATTCCGACTTGCAAATCGCTAAGCTTTAGGAGGAAGAACTATCCTAGTGGCAGCATGGTGGGCCAGACACTAATTTAGTTTAGGTTTAGGGTTTGAGTCTAGGCATTCTTTTATAGAAGTTTAAATCAACAGAAGCCATTAGATTATCATAGGAGCAATCACAACCGTCCAGACTAGATAGAGTTATCTAGAATTGCCACCTCTTCCCTAGTGACTCAGCAACCAGTCAGGTAAGACTCAACAACAAGTCAGGATCGTCTCATTTCAGATCTGCCCCGGGGGATAGGTCGACCCCCTGGTCGACCTGTATAGGGGAGGTCAACCCCTTGGTCGACCCCCTGGTCGACTTGGCCTTGGGCGGGAGAATTCCCGTCCAGCCCGCTTCCCTGTTTGAATTTTAAATTTTGAATTTTTATTCTGAACTGTTTTAATTTATATAAAATTACTGGAACTTCTGAGGGTCATAACTTCCTCATACGAAGTCCGATTTACGAAAACTTGGACTCTATTCCAAGCAGAATTTCGAGACGAACGCAATGGCGTAACCGATTTCCCTTAATTCTCACTTTAACAATTAAGTATTCTTAAGATTGTTAATTTTAATATTCACAGAAAATTCAGGGTGTTACATTCTCGCCTCCTTATAGGATTTCGCCCCCGAAATCTCCAAGTTAAGGAGAATGTATATCCTAACATCCAATCATCCATCTACTCAATCATCAAACATAGGCATCCATTGTCCTTACAAGATTTCTAATGCCGTATGAACATATGCAAAAAGTGTGTGTATATGTTCCTTATCTAATGCAAAATCAGGCGGTCCACAGATTCAGTTGACCTCCTTAATGCAAATCATGATAGTGTCATGCATCCATTATGCATGCAAAAGAATCCTAACGATACATATTACTTCTACATGTGTGCACAACCTCATCAAAATGCAGCATCCATATGATAACACAACCATTATACATCCATTAATTTAAATATGCACACACATTTATATGCAATATGAAAGTGATTGAGCCGATCTAGTGCCTAATGTGTGCGTACATGCATCCACGAGCAACCACTTGCAACCACTCGCAACCATCAATCATAACATGTTTCAAATACATGTTTACATCCATTGGTTTCTACCTAAGGATAAAGAGTAGGACTGAGGAGATATACTTAAAAGATAGATATAAGCATGAATAAACTTATGGAAAAAGAGATCAAGGAGGTACCCTAAAAAAGAAAAGGGTAGGCTGCGCGTATTTTCCTCTCAGTTTCCCAAGTCGTGTCTTCCTCAGCATCACTCCATTGAACTTTAACAAGCTTGATTTCATGGTTGCATAGCTTTTTGACTTCTGTACCCGAGATACGAGTTGGAACTCTTCTCACAGTCGCTTCTCGTTCCACTTCTACTTCCTCTAGTATACTTGGCTCCACCACTTCCATAGATTCATGTAAGCACTTTCGTAGTTGAGAAACATGAAAAACATTATGAACTCCAGCCAGTCTCTCAGGTTGCTCTACTCTGTAAGCCATCATCACAATCCTTTCAATGATAGGAAATGTCCTATAAATCTTGGTGCTAGCTTTCCTACGGACCCAAAGCGAATGACATTCCTCAAAGGAGAGACTTTAAGGAACACCCTATCTCCAACCTTAAACTCAAGGTCGGTCCTTCTTTTTTTTGCGTAGGACTTCTATCTATGTTGTGCAGTCTTCATCCGTCTTCTTATCAAGTCCACCTTTTCTAAGGTCTCTCTAATCATGTCTAGCCCAAGTACGAGCTTGTCTGTAGACTCCCACCAACAAGTTGGTGATCGACATGGTCTTCCATATAAAGCTTTGAAGGGCGCCATGCCTATGGTGGCTTGGTAGCTATTGCTGTAAGCGAATTCCACCAAAGGAAGATGATCCTCCCATGTCCCTCCAAAGTCAAGAATGCACAATCTCAAGAGGTCTTCCAATACTCTGTTCACCCTTTCCGTCTGACCATCGGTTTGGGGGTGATAGGTCATGCTTAAGCATAATTGTGTGCCTATTCTTGCAAACTTTTCCAAAATTCGCTCATAAAGATAAGATCTCGATCACTCACAATGCTGGAGGGTATCCCATGGAGTCGAACTATCTCTTTAAGATAAATGGATGCTGGGGGCGAGGCAGTCCTTCTACTTTTAACAGGTATAAAGTGAGCGCTTTTAGTGAGTCTGTCCACTATTACCCAAATACTCGTATTGCCCCTTCTTGACCTAGGAAACCCATCAACAAAGTCCATCGAAATGTTATCCCACTTCCACTGTGGGACTTCTAGAGGATGAAGCAGACCACCCAGCTTCTTCTGCTCCGCTTTGACTTGTTGGCATATCAAACACTTGGCAATGAAATCAGCTACATCCCTCTTCATGCCATTCCAAAAGAAAACCCTTTTTATTTCCTTATACATCTTGTCTCCGCCTAGGTGTATGGTCAGCTTAGAATGGTGTGCTTCTTCGAGAACCATCTTCACTAAATCCCTTACTTGTGGGACGCATAGTCTTTTATCCCGTCTCAACCAACCCTTATCATCGATGGAGTATCTAGTGAGGTAACTAGAAGTCTCACCCCTGACTAGCTTATCCATCATGTCAACTAGCTGAGGTCATCTCGTTGCGCGGTTCCTATTAAGTCCAAAAGAGTAGGCCACACCTCTAGCGATGCTAACAGACCAGGTACAATTTCAGAGGAGGGTTTAAAGTTAAAGTTTGCTATGTACTCCAAGCTTTGCCTTTCTACAAGAGAGGACTCAAGGTCAGCTTCTTTCTACTCAAGGCGTCTGCTACTACATTTCCCTTGCCAGGGGTATAGGAAATCTCAAAATCATATGAGGCCAGAAATTCCATCCACCTTTGTTGTCTTAAGTTAAGGTCTTTCTATGAGAAAAGGTACTTTAATGATTTATGGTCAGTAAACAATTCAAACCTTTCTCCTAGTAGGTAATGACGCTATGGCTTTAGAGCAAAAACAATGGCAGCTAGCTCCAAATCATGGTTGGGTAGCTCTTCTCAAGTACCTTCAATTGCCTTCCCCCATAACAAACTACCTTGCCTTCTTGCATCAAGACAGCACCCAATCCTGTACCGCATGCGTCTGTGTATATGTTAAACATTTTGCTCCCATCAGGCAATGTCAGAACTGGGGTTGTTGTTAGAGCCCTTTTCAAATGCCGGAAAGCAATATCGCAATCCAAATCCCAAGCGAAAGTTAGGTTCTTCTTTGTCAATCTTATGAGTGGGGCTGAGATTTTTGCAAAGTATTTAATGAATTTTCGGTAAATTCTCGCTAGCCCGAGGAAGCTTCGGACTTCGGTTGCATTCCGTGGAACCTTCCAGTCTTGCACCGCAACTACTTTTGCGGGGTCCACAGCTAACCCTTCTTTGGACACCACATGTCCGAGAAACCTCACTTCTTCTCTCTAGAAATGGCATTTGGAGAATTTGGCTTTCAGCTGATGTGCACGAAGAGTATCCATGACTTCACTTAAATGCAAGGCATGCTCTTCTTCATTCTTCGAGAAAATCAAAATGTCGTCTACGAAGACCACCATAAACTTATTAAGGAACTCCCTAAACACCCTGCTCATCAAGTCAACGAAGTAAGCAGGTGCGTTTGTCAAGCCGAAAGGCATGACAAGCCATTCTTAGAAACCATCCGGGGTTCTGAACGCAGTCTTATCAATGCTGTCTTCAACCACTCTTAGCTGATGGAGCCCAATAGCCAAGTCTAGTTGGGAGAAAACCGACACACCTATAAGCTGATCAAACAAGTCGTCTATTCTTGGAAGTGGGTACCTATTTTTATTGGTCAGCTTGTTTAACTCCCTATAATCAACGCATAGGCGAAGTGAACCATCCTCTTTGGTTGTGAATACTATTGGAGCACCCCATTCAGAAATACTCCGCCTTATAAACCCTTTTCCGAGCATCTCTTTGAATTGCTTACTGAGCTCTTTTCCCTCCCTTGGAGCCATATGCCTAACAGGTAGAGCTACGGGTTTTGCATTATCAATAAGGTATATGCAGAAGTCTATCTCCCGCTTCGGAGGTAAGCCCTTCACCTCTTCAAATACATCTGAGTATTCACGGACTACTCTAACAGACTGCAAGTTTTCAACAGACGCGTCAAGAGATTCTAGGTAGCTAAGCATAACATAATGTATGGGATTACAAGAGATTTCGAGAGTGTTGCCAAGGCAAGTAATAAGTCTAACCACTCTCTTTTCACAATCGAGGATGGCACCATTACTGGATAACCAATCCATGCCTAGAATCAATCCATAGCCCGTGAAGCCAAGAACGAAGGCGTTGCATTCAAACCCAACGCTCAAGATAGACACTCTCAAATCCCGACAAATCATTGAAAGATGAGCCGAACCACCAATAGGATTTGAGACTACTATGGGATCCATAACTAGACCAGTATTTAGGTGCAGTGTTTCAACTAACGAAGAAGATACAAACGAGTGTGAAGCACCAGAATCAAACAAAGTACGAACATGATGATCAAACAAAAAAACCAAACTTTCAACATAAATGTTTCTACCTCTCTCCTGTCCTGGTGCCATGAGAGCATGAACCTGCCCTCTTGCTTGCCCTGGTGCCATGAGAGCCTGAATCTGTCCACCAGAAGTAGACCCTGTCCTCTGCCCTTGCCCTTGTCTTCTCGGGCAGTCTTTGATCAAATGTCCTGCCTCACCACAGTTGAAGCAGCCAGTCTTCTTCTTCTTCCTACAGTCCTTGCTCAGATGCCCTGGTGTTCCACAATTAAAGCACCTTTTCTTTACTTTGCAATTGTTATCCTCACCACCTTTCTTAGGTTATTGTTGCAGCTACTTTTGATCCCCTTTCTTTTTCGGTGCCTTATTAGCATTAGCACCTTTCTCCTCTTCATGCATAAGCGCCATGTCAACCAGTTTCTCAAAGGTATCCCCCATAGGAATATGGGTCATAGCTAACCCATGTAGCGGCTCATTCAAACCTTTAACGAATCGCAGGGCCTTCTTTTCAGGTGTGTTTACCAAGTCTAAGATAAATATCGCTAATTGATTGAACTTGTTGACGTACTCGTTTACTGATAAATTCCCTGCTTCAATGCCAAGAACCTCTCCATGTATAAATTCTCTTCTGCTCGTGAGAGAAATTTCATCTCGAACCTATGTCTGAAATCCATCCATGTCTCCACTGGATGCTCTCCATTCGTGACCTCCCACCAAAACGAGGCTTCGTCCTTCATTAACAAAGCAGCCAATTGGACCTTCCTTCCATCTTCTATCTCGAAGATACCAAACAAATCTTCCACCTCCTTAAGCCAATTATGAGCTTCAACAAATGTCTCTAATCCACGAAAAGGTTTTCCGCCTATTGCTTGAAAGTATTTGCACCTTTGAAAAAGTATCAACATGGGGAGGGGGAGGAGGAAGAGCGGCTGCAGCTGGTGGAGGAGGGATGTCTGCTGGGCCTGTGGCGGTGGCCCTAGCCTCTAGATACCTCTGAACCAGGTTGGTATCAGTGTTCCCTCGGGTATCTCGAGTAACCCGGACATGCTAAAAAGAAAAAGGAAGAGATTCAAAACGGAGAATCGAAAGAAAGATATATGGCTCTTTGGGGTTATGTTTTTTTAAACAAAATTTTCTCTTGAAAATACTCTCCTTAAAACATACTTTTGAAAGTATTTCTTTATAAAATGCTTTTGAAAAATAGTTTTTCAAAATTTCTTATCTGTTCTTGTAACCTTCAGCTCTGATACAATGTATAACACCCCACGTCTGTTAATGTCACTCTTAAAGGGAATGCATTAACTTTCATGGAGTATTATTGGTGAATAGAACAGAATATAACAAGACAGATACATATATTAGTACTTGAAAATTTTTAAACAACTTTTATTATAGCGGATAAATAATTTGATTACAACAACATCATAAACCAACAATAAAACCAAGTACACTTAGTATCGATCTGGACAAATTGCTTTCTGAGTAAATAAATAAAAAAGCATAACCCCAACATAAGTAGCCATAAAAGAGATGAGCTGAACTTTACTTTTAGCAATCCAAGCACTTCCAAAAGAGAGAGAGAGATCCAAATCAAGCTCCACTAGCACTAGTCCCACCCTGAGAACCTAGGGGGAGGGAAGAAAAGAGGCGAAAACAAAAGGGGGTCAAACATAAAGTCTGGCGAGTCCAATAACTTTAACAATATAATTATTAAAGTAATTAGGATAAGGCATAAACTGGTAAAACAAGGAATAACTATGAAACAAGTAGACAAGACAAAACAAACAAGAGGAATATTCTGGCGTTAATCTCGTTCCGAATCACTATAGGATAATTACTATACAGCACCAATACTAGTCACCCTAAAAGTGGATCCCGCCTACTAAACATAATAACCATAATGGTAGTTTCGTGTACCTCTAGCTGTCTTCATAGGTGCCGCCTGCCCCTATCTCCACTAATTGTACCCACTACCCCCATGCGATCGGCTCCCTAACTCGTAGATACCCATGCTGGTCCCACAGTGGGGTGTATCACTCCCAAAAGTGGCAATCCGATACCACTAAAGATGCATGGCTTATATCTACACGATGCAATAACGTCTTGCCTACCAGCCCGGGCCCACGCACGCACATGACCCCATTGGACTTGCGTTGCCACCGTTAACCCGTTTTGACCTCTTACAATCAAACACAGTAAGCGTGTCCGGTCCTCGATCTAACTCGAGCTCACAAAGATACTTAATGGGTTACTGGTTTGAAAAGCGTCCCCCATGCTTGACACAAGCCTTCCACCTATGCTTGGTCTCCACTAGAATTTTCCACTTAACCCCTTCTTATTCATGTTTTCTTACATCTTTCAATTTGGTTAAGTGTTTCTAATCGTATTGCACATGTAACCCATGTCACCCACTTAACCCCCATGTCCTACCACATGTTTATATTGGTTAAGTGTTACTTAATTCATTATAACCGTAACCTTGTAAGACCTCCCACATTAGACTCCCGTTTGCGGTTGCTGGATTTGCTGGGTGAGTCTTGGCAGTCTTATACCGCAAACATGTCTAACCTCATGCCTTTGCAATTGTTACGCATTTAATTTATGCCTTCGACCTCTCACATTAGACTACCGTTTGTGGTTGCTGGATTTGCCGGGTGGGTCCGGGTAGTCTTACACCACAAATGAGTCTAACCTCGTGTCTTAGGCGTTTATTATTACACATAATTATTTCACCCCAATATGAATTAATTATCCTATTCAAATTGTCAATAATTACCAAATTAACTATGTCTATAATTGTCACCTAAATTATGTCCATACTTTTTAGGTATATAATTATACCAATTAATGTCTCAATTTAATTATAAGCTTTTACAGCCATTTTATGCCAATTCATAATTTACATAATTAATATTTTCCCATTGTCCCCACGCTATTTGTACGTTTTAATATGAAATATGTTAGACTCGCAAATAGTCTAACTCATAAAAAGAAAAGAAACATCACAACTTGCATAACACATAAAATAGATGTAACTTGCAAATAAGAATTATAACATAAGTTTGCATCGCCAATAACTTGCATGGGAAATGGACATATAAAACATAAATTTGCATAAACTATGTACTACCATGGATCTAAATATAGATCTAAACATGAAATTGTGAACTTGCATATGTGAATATGGTTTTTCACCTAAACTTGCAAATGATTTCATAGTTTTTCCACCTAAAAATGTGAATATAGTTTTCACCTAAACTTGCATATGTATTTTTTACAAACTTGCATATGAATTTATCACATGTTTGCATATAAACTAGCATATGTATATACTTGATTCACATATAAACTTGTGTATAATCCGCATACAGACTTGCATAAGATTCACATACAAACTAGCATATGATTTAACATCCCAAACTAGCATAAAATTTCACATACGAACTAGCATATGTAAACACAGACTACATACAAACTAGCATATGATTTAACATCCCAAACTTGCATAAGATTTACAAACGAACTAGCATATGATTTACATCTCAAACTTGCATAAAATGAATCAAGTTAAACATGTATAATTGGACATAGGAAATAGATCTACAAACATAAGATAACAAAATTGTCATATGTTCACCAACCAACGATAATATCACATGATTCGACAGTCATGTTCTCATAATCCAAATTATAACTCATCACAATAAATTTATTAATTATTTTGTGAAAGAAATTATACTCACAAAGATGTGTTAGAGAAGAGAATGATTCGTTCGTCTTTTGAATTAGAATTCTGGCTTGCAAATCCCTAAGCTTTAGGAGGAAGAACTATCCTAGCAGCAGCATGTGGGCCAAGACACTAATTTAGTTTAGGTTTAGGGTTTGAATCTAGGCATTCTTTTATAGAAGTTTAAATCAACCTAAGCTGTTAGATTATCATAGGAGCAATCACAACCGTCCAGACTAGATAGAGTTATCTAGAATTTCCACCTCTGCCCTAGTGACTCAGCAACATGTCAGGTAAGACTCAGAAAGAAGTCAGGATCATCTGATTTCAGATCTACCCCGGGGGAAGGTCGACTGTATAGGGGAGGTCGACCCCCTGGTCGACCTGGCCTTGGGCGGGAGAATTCCCTCCCAGCCCGCTTCCCTGTTTGAATTTTAATTCTTGAATTTTTATTCTGAATTGTTTTAATTTATATAAAATTACTGGAACTTCCGAGGGCCATAACTTCCTCATACGAAGTCTGATTTACGAAAAGTTGGACTCTATTCCAAGCAGAATTTCGAGGCGAACACAATGGCGTAACCCATTTCCCTTAATTCTCATTTAACAATTAAGTATTCTTAAGATTGTTAATTTTAATATTCATAGAAAATTCAGGGTGTTACATGCCCTGCCTCGCCATACTGAAAACAACTACCTGTCTTCTTCTTACTACAATTAAATGACCCACTATACCATAGAAAAGACACTTCTTCTTATCGCGGGATCTATTATTTCTTCCACCCTTCTTATATTCCAATCCCTTGTTTGTGATTCTTCAACTTTGGCCTCTTTCTTTTCACCTTTCTCCTTCTGCGTGGATTAAGCCATATCAACAAGCTTCTTATCCTTGGGCTTGTACTTCTTAGGCCAAACTCCCTTATTATCATCCTTACTATCCTTGTATATCTTGTTGACAAGTTTCTCGAAACTACCTCCATCGCACAACAACCTACAAAGCTTGAATGAAGATTAGCCGCATGTGAAACTACTGCGGCTACAGATGGAGATTGGGCACTATTTAGCCCTCGACATGTGCCATATGCCTACGAAACTATGGCGAAAATAAAGGAAGAAGAGATTCAAATAGAGAATCAAAAGATTGTGCATATGGCTTTTGGGGAATATGCCTTTTAAAAACAATACTTTTCTCTTGAAAAACGCTTCTTTAAAACATGTTTTAGAAAACACCCCCTTTAAAATATGCTTTTAAAAAATCTTTTACTTGTTCTGGTAACCTTCAGCTCTGATACCACATGTAACACCACACCCCCGTTAAGGTCACTCACAAAGGTAATGCATTAACTTCAGTGGAGCGTCATAAGTGTATAGAACAGATAAACTACAAAACAGACAAAATTTTAAACGGTGGAAAATATATAAAACTTTACTTCATTTGATAAAATAATAGCTTGGTAAAACAGCTTGTACAAATATTTGTTTTCCAACACCAAAACACCCTTACCCATTACAACAAAGCATCTGCCTTGTTTAACAAAATAAAGAAGCAGAAAATAACAATGATATTCCCCAATAAAGCATGAGCCAGCCATAGTAGTGGAAATGAGAGTCCAAAGCAATACATTAACTATCCTCGAGCTTGGAAAGAAAACTGAGCCAAGTGGTAATATTTCCTCCCTATGAACCGGGGGAGAACAGAAGAAAAGAAGACAAAAGAAAACGGGTCAGACATAAGTCTAGTAAGTCCAGTGATTATTTGGCATGTAAACAGGCAAAAGGATCATGACACGAATAAACTGAATACCAGACATAAACATGATGATAAGCATAACAGACAACAAATGATGATCGTTAGATATGACAAGGTAAGATACACTGAATGCGCTTCGGTTCTTTCTCTGACTTCTTTTCTCTACACCACCCAACTAGCATTCTAACTAGTGTCTTTTATGGAACGATCTATATCCCCTGCCAGTGTCCCAACTACTATCCTGTGAAAAGGACCTGTATCCCCTACTAGTGTCCCAACTAGTATCCTATGTTATATAATAAGGTGATCCCAACCCCACAATTATGGTAGCCTTCAGGTGTACAATTAGTATGAGGATCTTACCTCAATCTGCCCAATTGCCATGAAGATGTTAGATGTACCCTTACTACCCTATCGATTCAGCTCCCTACTTGTATTAATTTTTCTTGTGTCTGTGTCAATCAGCCCTTTCTTGCATGTAGATACCCTGTGCTGGTCCCACCATAAGGTGTATCAATCCCTATGACAGCGACCCGACACGATTCAAGATGCACAGTGCATATTACTGATGCCCAGTGCCTACTTTTCCACTCCGAAGAACGTGCACGCTCATATGCCATCGGAACTACATTGTTGCACCCCCTGCCGCTATTTTGACCGCTTATAATCAGCCCAGTAATCATGCCCTACCCTGCCTAGTTTCAGGGTACTGTGATACATCTATGTGGGTTACTGTTGAAATGGGTCCCCGTTACTAGGGTTTCCTAGGGTCTATTCGTATAACCCCAAACTAGTTAAGTGTTATCCATCCATTCAAGTTAACTTAACCCATCCACACCTCATGCCAAGTTGGTTAAGTGTTTCTTATTAACTTAACTTTAACACCCTGTGAATTCTATAACGTTAAGCTTCACGAATTAAAGTATAATTAATTATAAATGATGAAATCAAGGGAAATGGGTTACGCCATTGCGTTCTTCTCGAAATTCTGCTTGAGATAGAGCTCAAGTTTGCGTAAAACGGATATCGTATGAAGAAGATATGGACGAACGAAGTTGGGCGAAAAACCAGAAAACGGGTCAGAATGCACTGGCACACTTGGGAAGTGCGCCAGAACAGAAATGAACTGGCGCACTTGGGAAGTGCGCCAGTACGTTTTTAGCCTGGCGCACCTGCCAAGTGCGCGCGCCCAGGTCAGAATAACTTGCTGGTCAGGTCTTGGCTGGCCTGCTCCGTGCTTAGCCGAATTCCTGAGCCTTGCCTTGTCACTAGGGCTAGGTGTCAGCTCCTGATTGGTCTCTCCTTCAAATGAATGGCTAATATTAATCCAAGCTTCATCGACGGTCCTAATCAATTCACAAACTCTATAAAAAGGACCTAAGTCTCCACCTAATTCATACAAATTAAAATGAGAATGAGACCGTCATGCTGCTGAGGAAGGACTAGAAATAGCCGTCAAAATTGAGAGACGATTAGGAGACAATTCAAAAGCTTAAAGCAATGACAACTAAATCAAAACAACGCCTACAACAAAAGATAGCATCTCCAAATTCAGAATTCAGATTCCTGAATTGAAGATTCGTCATACGTTGTAAGTAGAGTGCTATTCCGATGTGAATAAATAATTGTGTTTTGATTTGTGTAAAATGTGAAATAGAATTGTATTTGATTTGTGGTGATAATAATTCATATTTGAATGTTTCTTTGATTCTAAACGATTTGGGATGTTGTGGTATAACGATTGGATATTTGCAAGTATGTGATTCATGTTGAAAGTTAACAACTACATGTTTGTGGTAGTTTATTTGAGATTCATGCAAGTATATGATTCACTATTATGCCAACATAATATATATTATAATCACTTTTAGTGTAGTTGGATCCATTTGGGTATTATGACTTATGTGAATTTATGTTGGAATTGGCATCATGATTCAAGTGTAAAACCATACTTTTGTATTAGAGACAAAAGTAAGCATCTTTGTGAACTTGTGTTGACTCTATGAACATGACTAGACTATGTTTGGTGTTATGCCTAATTGAAAAACATGTTTTAGGCCTATATTTTTATCAAAAATCATATGATAATATATGTGACACATAGCTAAGTTAGATTACATTCCAATTGCAAGTTTGCATGAATAAATTAAAAACCATGATTTCATGTTTAGGTATATTTATGCCATGATTATATGAATAGATCAAAAACCATGATTTCATGTTTAGGTATATTTATGCCATGATTATATGAATAGATCAAAAACCATGATTTCATGTTTAGGTATGTTTATGCCATGATTATATGCTATTACAATGCAAGTTCACAAGTGCTAAATTTATGTTAATTGGTTCGCTATGTTGCAAGTTCATGCGTTCACACTCCCCTTTTTATGTTACTTAGAATATATAAACACCATGGTCTAAGCCTCCCCTTTTTCATGTGGCTAAGTTGGGTTTAAATGTTAAACCCAACATATGTTATATTGTAGCGAACGTATAAAACGGGGGTAGTGACGTTTGGGTTAAAATATAAAACATATGTGTTGGCATGTTTGACGCATGCCAACGACCTTGAAAACAATTAAGTGGTGTAAATTAATTTCACCCAATAAAGATGAATTTGAATAATGGGCCGCAAATATTTACATATAAAAAGAAAAGAGACAAAATATGTAAATTTAGAAAATACGATGTGTTTAAGCCGAGGTTGGATTGAGTTGTGATGTAAACCTGCCCGGAACCGCCCGGCTGTCCAGTAGTCACAACAATACCTATCCAATGTGGGTGGTTAAACACGGATCCCAATAAGGACCCGAGGTTAGACTGAGTTGTGGCGTAAGACTGCCCGGACCCAACCGGTAACAGGCAGCCACAACAACATCTGTCTAATGTGAGAGGTCGAGGCTTTAATAAGACAATTAAGGCTGAGTCAGGATTGATAGGATTAAGTAAATTGAATTAATACTTAATCAAAATGGAACATGCTAAACTATATAGACTGATTGGGGGTTAGGTTTACAAAACATTTAACCAACTTAGCTTGTTGGCTAGAAATAGAAAACCTAGTAGCGGGGGGACCCTTTTCAACAGCAACCCTACAAGGTGTATCAGGATACCCTGAACTAGGCAGGGTGGGGCATGATTACTGGGCTGACTGTAAGAGGTCAAATCGACGGCGGTGGTGCGGCAGTGTAGGATCTAACGGGGTGTAGGCGTGCACACACTCCGGCGCAGAAAAATAAGGCATTGGGCACCAGTTGTATACCTGTGCATTCTAGAATTGTGTCGGGCTGCCACCATGGGACTTGATACACCCCATGGTGGGACCAGCATAGGTAACTACAACATCGGGGGGGGGGGGGGGGGTAAGACACATGTAACTATGCGAGTAGGAGCCGATCATTAGAAACGGATCACTTCACCCTGATTATGGGGTGCCTGTTGGGAACTGGTTTATGTGGATGCAGAGCTTAATATGGAGTACGATATGTATATTTGACTCTAGACAACTTAACTTAGTTTATTGTGCTTTCCCATTTCCAGTTTATACTTACCATGCCCAATTCTTTATTCATAGACTGAATAGTCCTAGACTTACTCAGGCTTTATGTCTGACTCTACTTTTCTTTCGTCTTCTTTTCTTTCGTTTCCCCCCAGGTCCACAGGGAGGGAATACCGCAGCTTGACCAGTTTTCACATCCAGCTTGAAGAGAAAGAATGTATTGCTTGGATCTCTTTCGTTTTAGACTATGGCTTTGGATTGCAACTATGGGGACTTATGCAGTTTACTTTTGTTTTTATGCTTCTTTAAGTTATGAAATCAAGATAGTTATGAGAATGTAATGGTTTTTGGAAGTATTGTAAGACAATTATGACATGGTTTGTGTAACACGTATTTCGTTGAAATAAAAATTGCTGTTGTTTTCCGCTGTTCAAAAATATGTGTATTTATATATGTCTTGTGTATCTGTGACTTATACTTATAAACCTCCACCAAAATTAGGGCATTCCCTTTGAGAGTGACCCTAACGGAGGTGGGGTGTTTCACTTGGTATCAGAGCATAGGTTTACCAGATAAGATAAAAAGTTTTGAAAAATTCATTTCCAAAAAGAAAAATTTAAAGAAGCATTTTTAAAGATAAAATGTTATTTTGTTTTAAAAAGGCAAAGCTCCCCCAAAGCCATAGGTACTATCTTTTATCCTTTGTTTTGAATCTATCCTTTTTGTTTCAACATGTCCGAAGAACTTAACTTGCCAGAGGGTGTACCAATACCTGGTTGGTTTAGACGATTCTTAGAAGCGAGGGCCACTCAGCCAGGTCCTACCATTCCCCCTCCCCCAGCTGCGAGAAATCATCCAGCTGCAGCAACACCTCTTCCTCCACCTCCTCCGCGGGGTAATACTTTTGCTAAGATATGTAAAGATTTCAAAGCTATGGGAGGAAAGGACTTTCATGGAACCGAGTCCTTCATGGCAGTCAGGAATTGGCTAAAGGAAACCGAGGACTTATTCGTCATCTTTGAGGTAGAAGATAGGCAGAAGGTACAACTGGCAGTATGGCTACTTAAAGGCGAGGCTTCCTACTGGTGGGAAGTCACCAATGCAGAAAGACCAGTGGAAACATGGGAGGACTTTAGGGCAAGGTTTGAGGCTAAATTTCTCTCAGAAGCTGAAAGGAGTCTTCAGTTTGGAAAAATTCTTATTTCTTAAGCAAGGGAATATGACAGTCAAAGAGTATGTTAATCAGTTCGATCAGCTGGCTAGGTTCGGACTGGACCTAGTCAACACTCCGCACAAGAAGGCTCTCCACTTTGTCAAAGGATTGAATGAGCCATTACACAGTTTGGCCATGACCCATATACACATGGGAGCTACGTATGAAAGGTTGGTGCAGATGGCATTGCTGAACGAAGAGGATGAGGGCAAGAAGGAGACAAAGGCAGAAAGATCTCAAGGGAAGAAAGAGGATTTACAACTTAAGAAAACAGACTTTAAGAAGGGTGGGAAAGACAACAAAGAGAAGAGGAAGTGTAATTTCTGTGGCAAAGTGGGGCACTTAGTGAAAGATTGCCGGAAAAAGAAGGCCAAGATGAATGGTGAGTGCTTTTCTTGCGGTGAGACAGGCCACATGGCTAAGGATTGCCCAAAGAAACGAGGGCAGGGGCAGAGGGCTGGATCCACCTCAAGGGCACAGGTTCATGTGCTAGAAGCGCCACCTCTGCAACAGCGAGGTATAAATACTTCTGTAGAAAGTGTAGTTTATCTTGATGATAACCCAGTTCACACTTTATTTGATTCTGGCGCATCACACTCCTTTATCTCATCTGCTTTAGTAGAATCTCTGCACCTAGAAACTAGTATGGTAGAGGACCCCTTAATTGTTTCAAATCCAATTGGTGGCCCAGCTCATCTGTCTATGATCTGTGTGGGATTGAAAATTTTTATTCTAAGCGTAGAATTTAGATGTAGTGCCTTTGTTTTGGGCTTCTCGGGATATGGTTTGATTTTGGGCATGGATTGGCTATCCAGTAATGGTGCCATCCTTGATTGTGAGAAAAGGGTGGTTAGGCTTCTGACCCAACTCGGTAACACTCTGGAAATTACTTGTAATCCCTCGTATGCGGTTATGCTTAGTTATCTTGAATCGCTAGATGCCTCTGTTGAAAGTTTGCAATCGGTTAGAGTGGTCCGGGAGTACCCGGATGTCTTCGAAGAGGTGAAGGGCTTGCCTCCGAAGCGGGAGATAGACTTCCGCATATATGTTGTAGATAATGCAAATTCCGTTGCGTTGCCCGTTAGACACATGGCTCCATGGGAAAGGAAGGAGCTCAGTAAACAGATTAAAGAGCTTCTAGAGAAGGGGTTCATTAGAAGGAGCATTTCAGAATGGGGTGCTCCAGTGGTGTTCGCTACAAAGGCGGATGGTTCACTCCGTCTGTGTGTTGATTATAGGGAGCTCAACAAGCTAACGAAAAAGAATAGGCACCCTCTCCCCAGAATTGACGATCTGTTTGATCAGCTTGTAGGAGCGTCTGTTTTCTCCCAACTTGATTTGGCGACCGGTTTTCATCAGCTAAGGGTGGCTGAAGATAGCATCGATAAGACAACATTCAGAACCCCAGACGGCTTCCTTGAATGGCTTGTCATGCCTTTTGGCTTGACAAAAGCACCCGCTTACTTCGTGGACCTAATGAGTAGGGTGTTCAGAGATTTCCTCAACAAGTTCGTAGTGGTTTTCGTAGACGATATCTTGATCTTCTCAAAGAGTGAAGAGGAGCATGCCCAACACCTAAGGGCAATCATGGAAACTCTGCGAGTCCATTAGTTAAAAGCCAAATTCTCCAAATGCCACTTTTGGAGAGAGGAAGTAAGGTTTCTTGGGCACATAGTATCCAAAAATGGGTTAGCTGTGGACCCTGCTAAAGTAGTAGCGGTGCAGGATTGGAAGACACCAAGAAACGCAACTGAGGTCCGAAGTTTTCTAGGGCTAGCAGGTTTCTACCGAAAATTCATAAGGGATTTTGCGAAAATCTCAGCTCCCCTCACAAGGCTGACCAAGAAGAATCTAGTGTTCAATTGGGACTTGGATTGCGAGTTTGCTTTCCAACGACTAAAAAGGGCTCTTACAACAGCCCCAGTTTTGATGTTGCCAGATGGAAGCAAGATGTTCACAGTTTATACAGATGCATGTGGGACAGGGCTAGGCGTTGTCTTAATGCAAGAAGGAAGGGTAGTAGCTTATGGCGGAAGACAATTAAAAGTTCATGAAAAGAACTACCCGACCCACGATCTTGAGTTAGCCGCCATCGTCTTTGCACTCAAGTCTTGGCGACACTATCTCCTAGGTGAGAATTTTGAACTTTACACTGACCATAAATCGTTGAAATATCTTTTCTCGCAGAAAGATCTTAACTTGAGGCAACAGAGATGGATGGAGTTTCTTGCCTCGTACGATTTCGAGATCTCCTACACTCCGGGCAAAGGCAACATAGTGGCAGACGCGTTGAGCCGAAAGAAACTAACCCTAAGCCCGCTGTTTGTTGAAAGACAAAGCCTAGAGTTTATAGCCAGCTTTGACTTTAGGCCCTCCTCCGATTTTGTACCGGGCTTGCTAGCATCTCTCGAAGTACGCCCAACTTTAGTGGACTCAATAGGGACAACACAACGTGAAGACCCTCATCTTGTGGAGACGATTGATAGGCTAATTAGGGGTGAGACTTCAAGTCACCTCAGCAGATACTCCATCGACGATAAGGGTTGGCTAAGGCGAGACGGAAGACTATGCGTCCCACAGACAAGGGATTTGGTAAAGACCGTTCTCGAGGAAGCACATCACTCCAAGATGACGATACACCCAGGCGGAGATAAAATGTAAAAGGACATAAAGAGAACTTTGTTTTGGAACGGCATGAAGAAGGACGTGGCAGATTTCGTTTCTAAGTGTATGGTGTGCCAACAGGTTAAAGCGGAACAGAAAAAGCCTGGCGGTCTGCTCCATCCTCTAGAGGTCCCGCAGTGGAAGTGGGATAGCATCTCAATGGACTTCATTGATGGGCTGCCTAGGTCTAGAAGAAGCAACACTAGCATTTGGGTAATAGTGGATAGGCTTACTAAAAGCGCCCACTTTTTACCTGTCAAAAGTAAAAGAACTGCCTCATCCCTAGCATCTCTTTACCTCAAGGAGATTGTTCAACTCCATGGAATACCCTCCAGCATTGTTAGTGACCGAGACCCTATCTTCACAAGTGAGTTTTGGCGGAGTCTGCAAGAAGCGGTAGGGCACACAGTTATGCTTGAGCACAGCCTATCACCCCCAAACCGACGGCCAGACGGAAAGAGTGAACAGAGTTTTGGAGGACCTTTTAAGACTGTGCGTCCTTGACTTCGGAGGGACGTGGGAAGACCATCTTCCTTTGGTGGAATTTTCCTACAACAACAGCTACCAAGCCACCATCGGAATGGCGCCCTTCGAAGCTTTATATGGAAGACCGTGCCGATCGTCCACTTGTTGGTGGGAGTCTACTGATAAACTCATACTTGGGCCAGATATGATCCGAGAGACTTTAGAAAAAGTAGACTTAATACGGAGAAGAATGAAGACAGCCCAAGACAGACAGAAATCCTACGCCGACAAGAGGAGGATTGATCTGGAATTTGAGGTTGGGGACAGAGTTTTTCTTAAGGTATCTCCGCTAAGGAACGTTGTTCGTTTTGGAACCACAGGGAAGCTAGCACCAAGGTTCATAGGGCCATTTCCTATCATCGAGAAAATTGGGAAAATGGCCTATAGATTAGAGCTACCCGAAAAGCTGGCCGGAATTCACAACGTCTTTCACGTTTCGCACCTCCGAAAATGTCTACATGAATCTGCTGAAGTGGTAGAGCCAAATATCCTAGAAGAAGCTGAAGTGGAACGCGAAGAAACCGTGGGGAAAGGTCCAACCCGCATATTAGGAACGGAAGTGAAGAAGCTATGCAACCGCGAAGTCAAGCTCGTCAAAGTTCAGTGGAGCGACGCCGAGGGAGACGCAACTTGGGAAACTAAAGCTAGAATACGCGCTGCCTACCCTTTTCTTTTCGAGGGTACATCTTTGATCTTTCTTTTTCCTTAAGTTGCGCTTTTATCTATCTTTCTAGATATATCTCCTCGACCTTATCTTTTAGGTAGAAACTCTTTGGATGAAAACATGTAATTGAAACATGTTATGGATGATGGTTGCAAGTGGTTGCAAGTGATTGCTAGTGGTTGCTCATGGTTGCATATACACACACAATTTAGGTTTTAGATCGGCTCAGTCACTTCATGTTGCATGTGCATATATGTATTTATATTTGTATATGGTTGAAGTTTAATGTGTTGCCATATGGATGTTGCATTTATATGTGAATGATTGTGCACCCATGTAAAATCATGAATAGGAAAATTTGCATACATAATGGATTCATGACACTTACATAATTTGCATTAAGGAGGTCAACTGAATCAGTAGACCGACTGATTTTGCATTAGATAAGTACATGTACACACACTTCGCATATAATCATGAAGCATTAGAAGTCCTTTAAGGACAATGGATGCTTGTGTTTGATGGATGAGTAGTTGGATGTTTGGATGTTAAGATATACATTCTTCCTAACTTGAAGAATTCGGGGAAGAAATCCTTTTAAGTGGGGGAGAATGTAACACCCCGTGAATTCTATAACGTTAAGCTTCACGAATTAAAGTATAATTAATTATAAATGATGAAATCAAGGGAAATGGGTTACGCCATTGCGTTCGTCTCGAAATTCTGCTTGAGATAGAGCTCAAGTTTGCGTAAAACGGATATCGTATGAAGAAGATATGGACGAACGAAGTTGGGCGAAATACCAGAAAACGGGTCAGAATGCACTGGCGCACTTAGGAAGTGCGCCAGAACAGAAATAAACTGGCGCACTTGGGAAGTGCGCCAGAACAGAAATAAACTGGCGCACTTGGGAAGTGCGCCAGTACATTTTTAGCCTGGCGCACCTGCCAAGTGCACCCAGGTCAGAATGACCTGCTGGTCAGGTCTTGGCTGGCCTGGTCTGTGCTTAGCCGAATTCCTGAGCCTTGCCTTGTCACTAGGGCTACGTATCAGCTCCTGATTGGTCTCTCCTTCAAATGAATGGCTAATATTAATCCAAGCTCCATCGACGGTCCTAATCAATTCACAAACTCTATAAAAAGGACCTATGTCTCCACCTAATTCATACAAATAAAAATGAGAATGAGACCGTCATGCTACTGAGGAAGAACTAGAAATAGCCGTCAAAATTGAGAGACGATTAGGAGACAATTCAAAAGCTTAAAGCAACGACAACTAAATCAAAACAGCGCCTACAACAAAGGATAGCATCTCCAAATTCATAATTAAGATTCCTGAATTGAAGATTCGTCATACGTTGTAAGTAGAGTGCTATTCCGATGTGAATAAATAATTGTGTTTTGATTTGTGTAAAATGAGAAATAGAATTGTATTTGATTTGTGGTGATAATAATTCATATTTGAACGTTGCTTTGATTCTAAACGATTTGGGATGTTGTGGTATAATGATTGGATATTTGCAAGTATGTGATTCATGTTGAAAGTTAACAACTACATGTTTGTGGTAGTTTATTTGAGATTCATGCAAGTATATGATTCACTATTATGCCAACATAATATATATTATAATCACTTTTAGTGTAGTTGAATCCATTTGGGTATTATGACTTATGTGAATTTATGTTGGAATTGGCATCATGATTCAAGTGTAAAACCATACTTTTGTATTAGAGACAAAAGTAAGCATCTTTGTGAACTTGTGTTGACTCTATGAACATGACTAGACTATGTTTGGTGTTATGCCTAATTAAAAAACATTTTTTAGGCCTATATTGTTATCAAAAATCATATGATAATATATGTGACACATAGCTAAGTTAGATTTACATTCCAATTGCAAGTTTGCATGAATAAATTAAAAACCATGATTTCATGTTTAGGTATATTTATGCCATGATTATATGAATAGATCAAAAACCATGATTTCATGTTTAGGTATATTTATGCCATGATTATATGAATAGATCAAAAACCATGATTTCATGTTTAGGTATGTTTATGCCATGATTATATGCTATTACAATACAAGTTCACAAGTGCCAAATTTATGTTAATTGGTTCGCTATGTTGCAAGTTCATGCGTTCACACTCCCCTTTTTATGTTACTTAGAATATATAAACACTATGTTCTAAGCCTCCCCTTTTTCATGTGGCTAAGTTGGGTTTAAATGTTAAACCCAACATATGTTATATTGTAGCGAACGTATAAAACGGGGGTAGTGACGTTTGGGTTAAAATATAAAACATATGTGTTGGCATGTTTGACGCATGCCAACGACCTTGAAAAACAATTAAGTGGTGTAAATTAATTTCACCCAATAAAGATGAATTTGAATAATGGCCCCAAATATTTACATATAAAAAGCAAAGAGACAAAATATGTAAATTTAGAAAATACGATGTGTTTAACCCGAGGTTGGATTGAGTTGTGATGTAAACTTGCCCGGAACCGCCCGGCTGTCCAGTAGTCACAACAATACCTATCCAATGTGGGTGGTTAAACACGGAGCCCAATAAGGACCCGAGGTTAGACTGAGTTGTGGCGTAAGACTGCCCGGACCCAACTGGCAACAGGCAGCCACAACAACATCTGTCTAATGTGAGAGGTCGAGGCTTTAATAAGACAATTAAGGCTGAGTCAGAATTGATAGGATTAAGTAATTGAATTAATACTTAATCAAAATGGAACATGCTAAACTATACAGACTGATTGGGGTTAGGTTTACAAAACACTTAACCAACTTAGCATGTTGGCTAGAAATATAAAACCTAGTAGCGGGGGGACCCTTTTCAGCAGTAACCCTACAAGGTGTACCAGGATACCCTGAACTAGGCAGGGTGGGGCACGATTACTGGGCTGACTGTAAGAGGTCAAATCGACGGCGGTGGTGCGGCAGTGTAGGTTCTAACGGGGTGTGGGCATGCACACACTCCGGTGCAGAAAAATAAGGCACTGGGCACCAGTAGTATACCTGTGCATTCTAGAATTGTGTCGGGCCGCCACCATGGGACTTGATACACCCCATGGTGGGACCAGCATAGGTAACTACAACATCGGGGGGGGGGGGCGTAAGACACATGTAACTATGCGAGTAGGAGCCGATCATTAGAAACGGATCACTTCACCCTGATTATGGGGTGCCTGTTGGGAACTGGTTTATGTGGATGCAGAGATTAATATGGGGTACGATAAGTATATTCGACTCTAGACAACTTAACTTAGTTTATGGTGCTTTCCCATTTCCAGTTTATACTTATCATGCCCAATTCTTTATTCATAGACTGAATAGTCCTAGACTTACTCAGGCTTTATGTCTGACTCTACTTTTCTTTCGTCCTCTTTTCTTTCGTCTTCTTTTCTTTCGTTTCCCCCCCAGGTCCATAGGGAGGGAATACCGCAGCTTGACCAGTTTTCACATCCAGCTTGAAGAGAAAGAATGTATTGCTTGGATCTCTTTCGTTTTGGACTATGGCTTTGGATTGCAACTATGGGGACTTATGCAGTTTACTTTTGTTTTTATGCTTCTTTAAGTTATGAAATCAAGACAGTTATGAGAATGTAATGGTTTTTGGAAGTATTGTAAGACAATTATGACATGGTTTGTGTAACACGTATTTCGTTGAAATAAAAATTGCTGTTGTTTTCCGCTGTTCAAAAATATGTGTATTTATATCGGTCTTGTGTATCCGTGACTTATACTTATAAACCTCCACCAAAATTAGGGCATTCCCTTTGAGAGTGACCCTAACGGAGGTGGGGTGTTTCATTAACCCTTCCCATTCATCATGTCGTAATTGGTTAAGTGTTTACTATTAACTTAACCCTGTTCATTCATCATATGATATTGGTTAAGTGTTTCCCCTTAGCTTAACCCCATTCGTTCATCATGTTATGTTGGTTAAGTGTTTCCCATTAACTTAACCCCACTCGTTCATTGGTTAAGTGTTAACTTAACCCTACCACATGTCATGTTACATTGGTTATGTGTTGCCCTCTTGTGTTACTTAACCCTACCACTTGTCATGTTACATTGGTTAAGTGTTGCCCTCTTGTGTTACTTAACCCTACCTCTTGTCATGTTATATTGGTTAAATGTTGCCTTGATTAACTTAACCCTACCACTTGTCATGTTACATTGGTTAAGTGTTGCCCTCTTGAGTTACTTAACCCCTAGCATTCCTATCCTGTATGTTCCTTATCTTTAATTCATTCATCAAAGCACCAACCTCTCACATTAGATCTATATTGTTGCGGTCGCTGGATGTGCCGGGCGGTTCCGGGCAGTCTTACACCGCAACTCAATCTAACCTCGGGTTTTTGGGCTTAATGCGCTAACCTCTCACATTAGATCTATATTGTTACAGTTTCTGGATGTGCCGGGCGGTTCCGGGCAGTCTTACACCGTAACTCAATCTAACCTCGGGTTAGGCATATTCATCTTTTAATTAATCTACATATTTACAATTTATGTTCATATGTAAATTACCACAAGTGTTGTCAATTCAAGTCATGCCCCATTTACCCTCTAAATTATGTCCATAATTCTAGGTATACAAATTCTACCATTTCATGCTACTAATCATTTACATGATTATGAGCCAATCTATGCCAATAGCATGTAGTTTAATATTTTCCCCAATGTCTCCCCCGTTATTCGTTCGCATAATTCAGATAGTACGTTAGGCTCGCAAATTAACCTAACTTATAAACAAAAGGGAAAAGAAAGGGACATGTAACATTCCAATAGGCATAAACAATATAAATCAACATGTGTAATATAAATTTGGGATAGAACGACATAAACTTAATTAAGCACATGAACGTGATACATTTAAATTAGACCCAATTAACATGCGAACTAGCATAGATTTAATTGTATAAGCATGAACTTATATAGATCTTAAACATGGGTACTAGCTTGGATCTAAACATGTAAGCATGTATGAACATAACTTATCATGTAATTTGCATATACAGCATGGTAGGTTCAATTGTGTTAGTCCAAAAGTCTCATAGGCATAGGATGTACAACACGATAAATCTATCACAACAGTCCCATAGGCATAATAGGTTCCATTTTGTCAATCCAACAGTCTCATAGGCATGTTAATTTTCATTATGTCAATCACAATAGTCTCATAGGCACGATAGATGTCATTACATCAATCACAATAGTCTCATAGGCATAGGCAATTCAGAATTGACAAAACGATAGGCACGAATAGAATTAGGCATAGTTCTAGATCAAGTTATTACAATCGTGATTTCTTATTAGGTGTTCACATCTAAACAATAACTGTACTTACAGAAAAAGGACGGATCTTGATTTCTGGGATCTGATTTCTGAATTTGAAAAGCTATCCTTTGATGTAGACGTTTGATTCTCTAGTTCTTCTAATTGATTCCTAGTTTGAATTTGATTCTCTAGTTTACGGTAGATGAATGGAGGCTAGGCTAGATTGTAGACGAACAGCATGACGGCTTCATAGAATGAGTTCTAGGGTTGAGGTTTGGGGTGATTATATAGAAGTCTAGGTATAATTCTAGCCTTTAGATTAGTTTAGGGGAATCAGAGCCATCAAATCAAAGAGACGTGTCATCCAGCCAACCATAGCATGATACATATGCCCTAATACCTCAGAAACCAGTCATTGGCCAATCAGAGAAGGCCACATCATCACCGGGCTGTAAAAATTCATCATAGGAGCTGAATCTGGGAGGGGTCGACTCCCTACAGGGGGGTCGACACCTATGTCGACTCCCTTACGGGGGGGTCGACACCTATGTCGACTCCCCCGTGGGGGGTCGACACCCCTATGCGCGAAATTTCCCGCTCAGGCCGCTCTTGCCAGATTTTGAAATTTGAACTGTTTTCTGATTTGATTTATTATTATACTTAATTACTATTTTAACTTGATAACTTTTGAACTCCATAACTTCTTCATACGGAGTCCGATTCACGCAAACTCAGACTCTATCTCAAGCTGAATTCCAGGATGAACGCAATGGCATAACCCATTTCACCCAATTGCTATTTTAAAAATTAAGTGTTCTTAGATTCGTTAATTTTGATATTCACAGAAAATACGGGGTGTTACAGATAGTATATAATAAAAATAATCAGTCTACATCGCAATCAGCAGTGCATATACATAAGATAATACAGGCGGTAATGTCAATAGTCCAAAATACAGAAAAAAGCTAGTCTTCGCCATCAGCCAAAAGTGCACTCCAAGCTATAGTGTTAAGCCAAAATAAATCCTGCAACATGTTATTTGGCTGCCCGTGTGAAAATAAGGGCACCGAGTTTGCAAGTGAAACAAACTACGAGTCGGTCATGGGACTGGTATGAGAAATCTACTTAACTTATTTAATAATAAGGCTAATCACAAGACCATACTGCTAACACGGAATGGGTTTACTCCGTTGGATTACCAGTACATAAAACAAGTAAATCATTTAAACAACTCAATGCTTTTTACAAAAATGATGCCATTATAAGACTCAAGTCCCATTACACAATGCAACACAAGCCGGAGGATAGAGTTTTACCTTATAATGGCAAAACTATGCTTGATACGTATGAAACAAAATCATTTGATATTATCACTAGTGCATATATGTTTCAAAAGCAATTTCAATCATAATGTATCAATCATAGATGACATGAGCGTCCCATGCCACTATGCCGCCATATATAGGTTTACAATCAAAACCGTAATGTCATATTAGAAATTGGATTTTCGTCATGAGTCGAGGCCAGAGATGGCTCCTCACCGATTCGAGATACTCTAGCAAATGCCTCAGGATTACACACCATAGGCAACCCTTGGATCTTCAGGGTTGGTCCACACTTACTTTAGTGGATTAGTATTCCTGAACGCACGTTCTGGGACCTATCCATCAGCCTCGTAGTGACCTATATAACTGAGGCGCCTCGCTATCCATCATCCATAAAGGTAAAAATATAATAAATGTCCGGGCTCCAGACCATGACACCACCCATAGCTAGAAGGAAATGTCGTGCACTCCCTGCAGTCATGATCCCATTTTTGACTCATACCGAGGTGTGAGGCTCGCAAATTAACGCTATACACAAAGCTATGCTATTTAAAGCCGTGTTTTGATCATCAACCACAAGGCTCCGCTTTTTAACAAAAGCCTTGATCACTAGCATCTTAGCATGCCACATTGACAATTCACGCCATACAACTGATGTCTATCGATATATAACCTCTAAGCTCGTACGCCTTAGAGAAGGGTGTTAAGCAAGAGAATAAATTCTCCGCCACCAAAAATATATATATTTAATAGAGATCAATCAACACAGAACGAAATCCAATGTCAGACACACATCCATTTACTAGTCCGTTCTAGGTCTGAATGAAACTGGAGGCACCTTATTATTGTTCCATATGTCCAATACGGAAGAGAGGCCCTCGCACATCCGGACAATCAACAAGTATGTCCAGACCACTACCATTGTAACCTCAACAAAGGAGCTACCCTTATCTAAGGCATCAGTAGTAATCCACACGATGTGAAGATCCACTGGTCTTGCACCGTCTTCATATCTTCGATTTTTAATCATCGATCAATTATTTGAAATGAAAATTAACTCGGCCTTTTCAAATAATTCACATATACATAGAATTCAAATCAATTCTTTCCATGGTTAAACTATTTTGCATTCACGTTTCAGTTCATTAATATAATTTTCATGTCAAATACATCCAACCATCAAAATATCTGATAAACTAAGTAAAATTGGTTTATTTCCATTCCAAATTATTTATAATATTTTAAAACGATTTATCGCTATTTTTATTTATATAAAAACAACCCATTTTAATTAAATGACGCTTCAGGTCATTACGTGACCCTGGTGCTGTTTTTCTTCAAATTTGAATTACATATTTCTCAAAATCTAACCATTGGATCTTAACAAATTTAATATCATTGAAAGATATTTCTAAAACGAACCCAATGGTTCTGGTTTCAAGAAAATCCGATGATCGATTCTCCTGGTATAATCGTTTAAAGTTATGATTCCAAAAAGCGAACAGCAGCTGCGTGATTCGTTTTATTTTAATTTATATATATATATATATATATATATAATTCATTTGATGATTTCCAAACCATTTTCATTTCAAGAATTTGGCTATGCCTTTAAATTTCGCCATAGCCTCCTTTATTCGGAGAGTGTTTTGGAAATTTATTCGGCCATATTAGGCACCCAATAAATCTAGAAACAGCATACACAATTTTTAGTGACCTATTATATGCCCAAGGGAGTGTGTAAAAATCATAACTCTAGAGATAAATCTCGTCACCTTATACAATGTTGGAAAATAAATAATCCGTGTGCCGTATCTAATAATTAGAGAGACATGAATTATTATCAACTCCAGACCCATGTGGGGTTTTTATTTAATATGGAAATTTACCGTTATATTTTATTTAGTCCATATCAGTCCTCAGTTCAACCTGTAGTTCAATCATCGCCATACGAGCGTCTCGCTCGTATGGTACTCTCAACCTCGTTATATAAGCTCCAAATGCTTATATGGAATATGATATACTATGACATCAATAGTTTGTCTTCGGTTCAACTTGTAATGTAGTCATCGCCATACAAGCCTCTCGCTTGTATGGTAATTCCAACCTCATCACATAAGCTCCAAATGCTTATATGATATATGATAGAGTATGCTTTCTTTACGAAGTATACCATGTTGTGTAGTCCAAAATTAATTGTTACTATCCTATGGCGTTGTTTATAATCTCACACGGAACAACCAACACTCTGCATCCAGTGGCATTCATAAGAGTTTATATAATAAATAAAATTGCGCAGCCAACTCATTAAGGTTTACCTATTTGTCGGGAACGCAAATAAATTCTTTAGTCAACAGCAAATCCATTTACCTGTCTAGCATGTGTATATATATGTATATCTAAGATAAAAGTAATATTTTTAGCGAACAAATATTTATTTCCATACATGATTATTTTTAATACTTCATATACATGTTCAAAATAACATTTTCAATGAACAAACATCTTAGTCAACACCAGGTTATTTTTAACACTTCATACATATGATAAAAATGATATTTTTGGCGAACAAAAATATGTTTCAATACATGAATATTTTATTTAGTTCATATTCATGTTAAAAATAATATTTATAGCATACAAATATTTATTTCCACACAAGGTCATTTTTAACACTTCAGATACATGTTAAGAATAATATTTTTGGCGACCAAAAATATATTTCAATACACGACCATTTTTATTACTTCACATACGTGATAAAAAAATTTGGTGAACAAAAATATATTTCAACACATGACCATTTTTATTACTTCATATACATGATAAAAATAATATTTTTGGCGAACAAAAATATATTTCAACACATGAATAATTTATATACATCATACATACAATAAAAATATTATTTTTATTGTTCAAACAATTTATTTCAAACATGAATATTTTATATACTACTTACATACAATAAAAATGCTATTTTTATTGTTCAGACAATTTATTTCAAATATGAATATTCTATATACTTCATACATACAATAAAAATGTTATTTTTATTGTTCAAACAATTTATTTCAAATACGAATATTTTATATACTTCATACATATAATAAAAATGTTATTTTGTTTGTTCAAATAATTTATTGCAAACATGAATATTTTATATACTTCATACATACTATAAAAATGTTATTTTTATTGTTCAAACAATTTACTTCAAACATGAATATTTTATATACATCATACATACAATAAAAATGTTATTTTTATTGTTCAAACAATTTATTTTAAACATGAATATTTTTAGTACTTCATACATACAATAAAAATGTTATTTTTTTTGTTCAAACAATTCATTTCAAAAAACAACCATTTTATATAATTCATTTCATAAAATTTCGGCATTGCAACGACAACATATTTAGCACTGGCATCGTGTTTGAGCACGGATCCCCTGCTAACCTAGGCCTTGCAGCATTACAGTAATTTCATTTCCATAATTTCCACAATTCAATTCATTTTCACAATACAATGAATTTACCACAAACACAATCAATTTTGTTGCAAACACAATCAATCATTCACAACCAATTTTACACCACAATCATCATACAATCATTCATGGTTTAAGAGAAAGTAGTGTCAGGAGCTACTAAGCCCCGTTTGCAACCTAATATATTTTTATCCATTTTAAATGAATTTAGAAATCTCACGTTGGGTTTCACTCCTTGTAATTTTGTAGATGGCTCCAAATGCGTTCTAGTCTCTTCTAGAATGTAGTGTACGATGTCGCGAGTCTGATGTCTCTTGTTTCACTGGATTCTGACAAATACGTAAAAGATATGATTTTTATTCGATAATCAAACTTTGCAATGCTTTAAAGTATTGAATCCCTTTTAATTTAAACAGGCTGCTACCTTCCAGTTTTGATTCAAAACTAGGTCTTCAGTTTTGATGTAAACCGGTGCACGAGAGGACGATCAGCTTCACTACGTTGAAGAGCTTGGAGACGCGTGCCTGAGAATGGTGGTGGAGTCCAGTTCGACGACGGGATGGCGACGAAAACAGAGGTGACGCTTGCGGACTTTGGAGGCTTGGATCTCCAAAAATTCTTAACGAAAAATGATGAAGTTTATATGGATTTGAAGGTGGAGGAATTCTCTACAAAATTCTGTTCAGCATCATCGAATTTTATAGCGTGGATTGGGAGAAATCGAAGAGAGAAGTTGGGAAAGGAGCCGCCATCGATAACGAGGGTTACGGGGTTTTCTGGGCATCGAAAATAACGAATAGAAAATTCTCATTGGCCGATATATATATATATATATACACATATATTTAATTCTTTAATTCTTTTAAATTTCAAAAATATCCATTAGTACATACGAACTCCAAATCAAACCCAACGACTGACGCTCCTAGCTATATATTGTGATGACCCTAAACCCCCGTTCCACGGTGGCAAGGGTAATCTTTGGAATATAACATATAAACAAATCACAACAGGACAGAAATATATAAATACACTAGATAATGTACAATAGAATACACTGGATAAACATAATCACCAGAGTTACACAGTATACAGTATCATACTTAGTACAAAATACAGTTCAGCTGTAACACCCCACGTCCATTAATGTCACTCACAAAGGGAATGCATTAACTTCTATGGAGCGTTTTAGGTAAGTATAGTACAGAAACTTAACAACAAGACAGATATAAATAGTGCTCAAAGATTTAAAACTTTATTTCATTGCAGCGAAAAACACATATGTTTGCTTACATCATCAAAAACCAGAGTCAAAGTACATAATATCCATCTTGACTACCAAAAGTACATAAACTGAAAGACATAATCCCCAATACAAAATAGCCGTAAATAAAAGAGAAGCTGAACTTTACTCCAGCGATCCTAGCAATCTTCTAAAAGCAGTCCAAGATCAAGCTCCACCGGTGCTAGATCCCACCCGAGCACCTGAGGGGGGGGGGAGGGGAGGAAGGAAAGAGGAGGAAACAAAGGGGGTCAGACATAAAGTCTGGCGAGTGCGATAATTTTAACAATATAATTAACAAAGTAACTAGGCTAAGGCATAAGTTGGAAAATAAGGAAATGACCATGAACCATTGAATATGGCAGAGTAAATAAGGAAACAAGATGAACAACGATATCGTTAAAGCGCACCTAACCCACTATAAGATAATTACCAAGCTACACCAACACTATAGGATAATTGCTATACTGCACCACCACTAGTCACCCTAAGGTTGATCTCGCCTACAGACTTAATAATGATATTGGTAGTTTCGTGCACCCCTAGCTGCCTTCATAGGTGTCGCCTGCCCCTATCTCCACTAGGTGTACCCACTACCCCCAAGCGATCGACTCCCTAACTCGTAGATACCCATGCTGGCCCCACAGTGGGGTGTATCACTCCCCAAAGTGGCAATCCGATACAACCAACAATGCACGACTTATACCTACACAATGCAACAACGTCTTACCTACCAGCCCGGGTCCACACACGCATATGAACCCGTTGGACTTGCGTTGCCACCACTAACCTGGTTTGGCCTCTTACAATCAAGCACAGTATGCGTGTCCCGTCCTCGACTTGGGTCGAGCCCACAAAGATACATATGGGTTACTGGTTGAAATGGGCCCCCATTACTTGACACAAGCTATCCACCTAAGCTTGGTCCCCTCTAGCACATCCCACTTAGCACACTTCTTATTCATGTTTCAATTACATGTTTCAATTTTGGTTAAGTGTTTCTAATCGTATTTCCAAATGCCACCCAAGGCACCCACTAGATTCCACAGGCCACCCAAGGCACCCACTTAACCCCCTCATGTCCACTACATGTTTATTTGGTTAAGTGTTTCTTAATTCATTAAGACCGTAACCTCATAAAGACCTCTCACATTAGACTGGCATTTGTGGCAGCTGGATTTGCCGGGCGGCTCCGGGCAGCCTTATACCACAAAAGAGCCTAAACTCGTATCTTTACAATTGTTACATATTTAATTTATGCCTAAGACCTCTCACATTAGACTGGCATTTGTGGCAGCTGGATTTGCCGGGCGGGTCTGGGCAGTCTTACACCACGAAAGAGCCTAACCTCGTGTCTTAGACGATTAATTTCTCCTAACTAATCATTCCCCAAATTTGAATTAATTTCCCTATTCAAATTATCAATCAATTCCAAATTTAACGATGTCCATAATTGACTCAATTATGTCCATCCATTTATGGTATGCAAAATCATACCAATTTTCACCACAATTATATTTTATGCTTTTTAAGGCATTTATGCCAATTAAATCTTTTTAATATTATCCCCTTTACCCCACGTTGTACATTTGTTCGTTTAACGTAAAATATACGTTAGACTCGAATAGTCTAACTCATGGAATAAAGAGAAAACATTACAGTGTACACATAATGAAAACATAGATCCAAACATAGGGATGAACTTGCATATGTGAATGATGTTCTACATCTAAAACTTGCATAGGCCAAAGTTACAACTTGCATAAACAACATATGTCATGGATCCAAATCTGAAGGTGTGAACTTGCATAAATCATGTATATCATAGATCTACATCTAAAGGTGTAAACTTGCATAGGCAATAACCCTAAACTTGCATAACATGATTCATACCCCAAACTCATATATTTATAGAAACTTGCATATGTGATTTATGCATCATAACAATGGTGTAAACTTTCATCTAACATGTAAAATATCATGTAGAATTTAGCATATAACTCACCCATGTCATAGCCTAACTTTTAATCAAATTTTCATAAACTAGATGTCATAACCATGTAAGGTCACATATAATTTTAGCCAACTTGTATATGATTCATGTTTAAATAAAAATCTAAACTTGCATACATATGATTTATCATATGAATCAACATCACCAAACTAGCATATGAAACATGATGATTTGGTTATATATAAAATTACAACATAGAAGATAGCAACATAATTTTACATCATAAATGATAGCATCATAACATAACGTCATAGATATTTCAACACAATTTTACAACATAATTATAATATGTGATCAATAATTCACATCACATCCATACAATCTGCATCATAACTTAATCCAATTAAATTACTAATTATTTTATTAAAAATATCGAACTCACAACTCAAAAGAGGTCTTGAGTTTTGAATTCTGATTTCTGAAGTTGTATTAGCTCTCCTTTGAAGAAGATTCGTTGTTAGGGTTGAATAGAACTGATTTGATTTGCTGTTCTTCCTCTCTAATTGGTGGCGGCTGCTCTAGGGTTCAAGACGACAGCATGACGGCCATAATTTTAGTTTTAATTTTGATTTAGAGTTTGAGTCTATGGGTCTTTTTATAGAGTTTTGAATTTATTTACAGTCGTCAGATCACTCTAGAATCCATCTAGGCCTTAGAAACCAAGTAATGATGTCAACAGACCAACCAAAAATCGCCACCTAAGCCCTAAAACATAAAATTTCGTCATAGACCATTTAGGGCCGACGGGACCAATTCCAAACCTTCTGAGTCGACCCTGAGGTCGACCTAGCGTGCCTCGGGTCGACCCATAAAATAGGTCGGTTTGGTGTTTTGCCTTCCCGCTTCCTCTGTTTTGAATTTTTTTCTTAAATTTTAGGTTGAATTTTATTTTATTTTTGTAAATATATCTATATATATTTCTATCTTCCTAATTAACCATTTTCACACTAAACTACTTTTTGAACCGTGTTCACACTAAGCCGCTTTTTAGCCATTCCCCTAAAACAAAAATATGGCGTTGGCGGGGATCGAACTCTGTACCTCTTGTATGCAAGTCACATGTTCCAACCAAATGAGCTAATTAGTCTTTTGCTTACAAACCTTAGAACAATGCTAAACATTTATTCTTTAATTTAGTTAATTCGATTATTCAAAAATCCGGGGTGTTACATTCTCCCCTCCTTAAAGGATTTCGCCCCCGAAATCTCCAAGTTAAGGAGAATGCATATCGTAACATCCAGACAACCATCTACTCAACCATAAAACACAGGCATCCATTGTCCTTATAGAATTTCTAATGCTGTATGAACATATGCAAAAAGTGCGTGTATATGTTCCTTATCTAATGCAAAATCAGGCGGTCTACTGATTCAGTTGACCTCCTTAATGCAAACCATGATAGTGCCATGCATCCATTATGTATGCGAAAGAACCCTATCGATACATATTATTTCTACATGTGTGCACAACCATTCACCAAAATGCAACATCCATATGATAGCACAAGCATTATACATCCATTAGCTTAAATATGCACACACAATTATATGCAATATGCAATATGAAGTGACTGAGCCGATCTAGTGCCTAAAGTGTGTGTATATGCATCCACGAGCAACCACTAGCAAACACTTGCATCCACATGCATCCATTATACATAACATGTCTCAAACACATGTTTCAACCATTGGACTACCCTATCTAAAGGTCAAAGGTACTAACGAGAGGACATACTAAAGATAAGATAAGTATAAGGTAAGCGATAAAGGAGGAACTAAAAGACATACCCTCGAAAAGAAAAGGGTATAATGAACGCATCTTCTCTTCCGTCTCCCAAGTAGCGTTGCTTTCATCATCTCCCCATTGCACTTTGACTATCTTGACCTCTTGATTCCTCAGCTTCTTAACCACCGACCCAAGAATGCATGTAGGAGCTCGCTGAATCGTCGCATCACGCTCTATCTCCACCTCTCTAAGCAAGCTCGGCTCTACCACTTCCGCAGTCTCGTGCAAGCACTTCCTCAAATGTGACACATGGAATACATCGTGTACGCCACTAAGTCTCTCGGGCAAATCCACTCTATCGCCATCTGCCCAATCCTCTCCTTAATAGGAAACGACCCTACAAACCATGGTGCTAACTTCCCAACGAACCCAAAGAGAACGACGTTCCGTAATGGAGACACCTTGACAAAGACCATGTCCCCAATATCAAACTCAAGATTTGTCCTCCTCTTGTCCGCATAATATTTCTACCTATCTTGCGCGGTCTTCATCCTCCTTCGAATCAAATCGATCTTTTCCGACGTCTCTATAATCATATTGGGCCCAAGTAAGATCTTATCTGTAGACTCCCACCAACATGTAGGCGAATGACACGGCCGTCTATAAAGAACCTCGCACGGTGCCATGCCAATGCTAGACTGAAAGCTGTTATTATATGCGAACTCCACCAACGGAAGATGTTCCTCCCATGTACCTCCGAAATCTAAGACACACAACCTCAATAGGTCCTCTAGAATACGATTCACCCTCTCGGTCTGGCCATCCGTCTGAGGATGATACGCAGTGCTCAAACATAACTGAGTCCCTACCGCCTCTTGTAAGCTCTTCCAAAATTCGCTAGTGAAGATAGGATCGCGGTCGCTCACTATGCTAAAAGGAACACCGTGCAAATGAATTATTTCTCGAATGTATACGGAGGCTAACCACAGAGCAGTCCTCTTACTCTTCAAGGGAATGAAATGGGCGCTCTTAGTAAGTTTGTCTACCACGACCCAAATCCCTATGTTACCCTTCCTCGATCTCGGTAATCCGTCAACAAAATCCATCGAGACGCTTTCCCACTTCCATTGTGGGACCTCCAATGGGTGTAGTAATCCACCGGGCTTCTTTTGCTCTGCTTATACTTGTTGGCACACCAAGCATCTAGCGACAAACTCTGCCATGCCCTTCTTCATGTCGGCCTAAAAGTAAACCGTCTCATGTCCATGTACATCTTGTCCCCGCCGAGATGGATGGTCATCTTAGAACATTGTGCATCATCAAGAATGGTCTTCCTTAGGTCCTCGTCTTTTGGTACACAAAGCCTACCATCCCTACGTAACTAACCCTTATCATCTAGAGTATACCCACGGAGATGGCTTGATGACTCCCCACCTTTGAGCTTCTCTACAAGCTCAACCAACTGTGGGTCATCTCGCTGTGCCTCACCAATTCGTCCCAAAAGCGTAGGTCTGACCTCCAAGGATGCTAGCAAACCCGGTACAAAGTCAACGGAAGGTTTAAAGTCAAACGTAGAGATGAACTCTAAGCTTCGCCGCTTAACAAACAATGGACTCAAGGAAAACCTTTTTCTACTTAAGGCATCTGCCACCACGTTACCCTTGCCAGGGGTATAAGCTATCTCGAAATCGTAGGATGCTAAGAATTCCATCCACCTTTGCTGCCTTAAGTTCAAGTCCTTCAGAGAGAATAAGTATTTTAGCGATTTGTGGTCAGTGAATAATTCGAATTTCTTGCCAAGAAGATAATGACGCCAAGACTTAAGCGCAAAGACAATAGCGGCCAACTCTAGGTCATGTGTAGGGTAATTTCTCTCATGCACTCTTAACTGCCTTCCACCATAGGCTATTACCCTTCCCTCTTACATTAAGACTACGCCTAGTCCTGTCCCACAAGCATCGGTATAAACAGTAAATGGCTTACTCCCATCTGGCAACACTAAGACTGGGGTTGTGGTCAAAGCTCTCTTTAGACGTTGGAACGCATCATCACAATCTACGTCCCATGTGAAAACTAAGTTCTTTTTCATCAAGCGTGTTAATGGTGCTGATATCTTTGCGAAGTCTTTGATAAACTTCCTATAGTAGCCAGCCAACCCTAAAAAACTCCTCACCTCGGTAGCATTTTCAGGAACCTTCCAATCTTGGATGGCCACTACCTTCGCGGGATCCACAGCTATCCCTTCTTTGGAAACCACGTGCCTTAAGAATCGCACTTCCTTCCTCCAAAAGTGACATTTAGAGAATTTAGCTTTAAGGATATGCGCTCGAAGGGTCTCCAATACTTCCCTAAGATGTAGGGCATGCTCTTCCTCGCTCTTAGAAAAGACCAAGATGTCATCCACAAAGACCACCACGAATTTATTAAGGTACTCCCTAAACACCCTACTCATCAAGTCAACATAGTATGCGGGGGCGTTTGTCAAACCGAAGGGCATCACAAGCCACTCGAAGAAACCGTCTGGATTCCTAAAGGCAGCCTTGTCTATGCTATCCTCAGCTACTCTCAACTGATGGAAACCAGTGGCTAAGTCCAACTGCGAAAACACTGAGGCGCCAACTAACTGACCGAAGAGATCGTCAATCCTCGGCAGTGGATGTCTATTCTTCTTAGTAAGCTTATTAAGTTCTCTATAGTCCACACAAATTCTAAGGGACCCATCCGCCTTCGTGGCAAATACTACTGGAGCACCCCACTCCGATATACTACGTCTGATGAACCCCTTCTCAAGAAATTCCTTCACTTGCTTACTGAGTTCTCTTCTCTCTCTTGGAGCCATGTGGCGCACTGGTAATGCAACTGGCTTTGCATTATCTACTATATATATCCGAAAGTCTATCTCACGTTTTGGGGGTAAACCGCTCATCTCATCGAAGACATCAGCATATTCACGGACTATGGGAACAGAATGTAAATCATCATTGGATGCGTCAAGGGATTCTAGGTAGCTAAGCATTACTGGACCTCTATGGTCACAAGAAATATCAAGGGTCTTTCCAAAACGAGTCAACAATCTAACTACCCTTCTTTCACAATCTAGGATGGCCCCATATCTAGTTAGCCAATCCATACCTAGAATTAAACCGTAGCCCATGAAGCCAAGAACAAAAGCGTTGCACTCAAACTCAACGCCCAAGATAAGCACTCTCAAATCCCGACAAATCATAGAAAGACGAGCCGAACCACCGATAGGATTTGAGACTACTAAGGGATTAGTAACTAGACTAGTATCAAAGTGCAGTGTTTCAACTAATGATGTAGAAATAAACGAATGTGATGTGCCAGAATCGAATAAAGTACGGAAAGGACGATCAAACAGAAAAACTAAACTTTCAACGGAAATTGCTCTACCTTGTTCTTGCAGCGGTGGGACCACAAGAGCCTGAACTTGTCCCCTTGCCAGCCCTGGTGCCATAAAAGCCTGCACCTGTCCTCCCGAGGTAGACCCTGCCCTCTGCCCTTTCTTTGGGCGGTCCTTAATAAGATGTCCCGCCTCGCCACAGTGGAAACAACCAGTCTTCTTTTTCTTCCTACAATCTTTGCTTAGATGGCTGGGTGTCCCACGGTTAAAGCATCTTTTCTTTCCCTTAGCATTGTTTCCTTTGCCACCTTTCTTGTTCTGTTGTTGTTGTTACGGCTTCTTTTGATCCCTTTTCTTCTCGCGTGCCTTATTAGCATTGGCGACCTTCTCCTCTTCATGCATGAGCGCCATGTCAACTAGTCTCTCGAAGGTAGCCCCCATGGGAATGTGGGTCATAGCTAACCCATGAAGCGGCTCGTTTAAACCCTTAACAAATCTTAGAGCCTTCTTTTCTGGAGTATTCACCAAGTCCAAGCCAAATCTTTCCAATTGGTTGAATTTGTTGACGTACTCTTCCACCGATAAATTCCCTTGCTTCGGTGCCAAAAACCTTTCCATGTATAGATTCTCTTCAGCCCGCGAGAGAAACTTCGCCTCAAACCTCTGCCTAAAATCTAGCCATGTATCGACTGGACGTCCCCCATTAGTGACCTCCCACCAAAACGAGGCCTCATCCTTCATTAGCCAAGCAGCTAGCTGGACTTTTCTTTCATCATCCACTTCAAAGATTCTAAACAATTCTTCCACCTCCTTTAGCTAGTTACGAGCTTCAACAAATGTCTCCGTCCCGTGAAAAGGTTTTCCACCCATTACTCTAAAGTCCTTACATATCTTAGCAAAAGTATCGATGCGAGGAGGAGGGGGAGGAGGAGGAGGAGCATTTGCCGGACCTGCGGTGGCGGCCCTAGCCTCGAGATATTGACGAAACCAACTGGGTACATGTACACCCTCTGGTATCTCAGATGCTTTAAACATGCTGAAACGAAAAAGGAAAGATTCAATATAAAAGAACCGAGGGAAAGATATATGGCTCTTGGGGTTATGCTTTCTAAAATATACTTTTCTCTTGAAAATACTTTCCTTAAAGCATACTTTTGAAGGTACTTCTTTATAAAAGTGCTTTTGAAAAACAGTTTTTTTTTTCAAAATACATTTCTGTTCTGGTAACCTTCAGCTCTGATGCCACATGTAACACCCCACGTCCATTAATGTCACTCACAAAGGGAATGCATTAACTTCTATGGAGCGTTTTAGGTAAGTATAGAACAGAAACTTAACAACAAGACAAATATAAATAGTACTCAAAGATTTAAAATTTTATTTCATTGCAGCGAAAAACACATGTTTGCTTACATCATCAAAAACCAGAGTCAAAGTACATAATATCCATCTTGACTACCAAAAGTACATAAACTGAAAGACATAATCCCCAATACAAAATAGCCATAAATAAAAGAGAAGCTAAACTTTACTCCAGCGATCCAAGCAATCTTCTAAAAGCAGTCCAAGATCAAGCTCCACTGGTGCTAGTTCCAACCTGAGCATCTGGGGGGGGGGAGGAAGGAAAGAGGAGGAAACAAAGGGGGTCAGACATAAAGTCTGGCGAGTGCGATAATTTTAACAATATAATTAACAAAGTAACTAGGCTAAGGCATAAGTTGGAAAATAAGGAAATGACCATGAACCATTGAATATGGCAGAGTAAATAAGGAAACAAGATGAAAAACGATATCATTAAAGCGCACCTAACCCACTGTAAGATAATTACCAAGCTACACCAACACTATAGGATAATTGCTATACTGCACCACCACTAGTTACCCTAAGGTTGATCCCGCCTACAGACTTAATAATGATATTGGTAGTTTCGTGCACCCCTAGCTGCCTTCATAGGTGTCGCCTGGCCCTATCTCCACTAGGTGTACCCACTACCCCCAAGCGATCGGCTCCCTAACTCGTAGATACCCGTGTTGGCCCCATAGTGGGGTGTATCACTCCCCAAAGTGGCAACCTGATACAACCAACAATGCACGGCTTATACCTACACGATGCAACAATGTCTTACCTACCAGCCCGGGTCCACACATGCATATGAACCCGTTGGACTTGCGTTGCCACCGCTAACCCGGTTTGGCCTCTTACAATCAAGCCCATTATGTGTGTCCCGTCCTCGACTTGGGTCGAGCCCACAAAGATGCATATGGGTTACTGGTTGAAATGGGCCCCCATTACTTGACACAAGCTATCCACCTAGGCTTGGTCCCCTCTAGTACATCCCACTTAACCCACTTCTTATTCATGTTTTAATTACATGTTTCAATTTTGGTTAAGTGTTTCTAATCGTAATTCCAAATGCCACCTAAGGCACCCACTAGATTCCACATGCCACCCAAGGCACCCACTTAAGCCCCTCATGTCCACTACATGTTTATTTGGTTAAGTGTTTCTTAATTCATTAATACCGTAACCTCATAAAGACCTCTCACATTAGACTGGCATTTGTGGCAGCTGGATTTGCCGGGCGGGTCCGGGCAGTCTTATACCACAAAAGAGCCTAACCTCGTGTCTTTACAATTGTTACGTATTTAATTTATGCCTAAGACCTCTCACATTAGACTGGCATTTGTGGCAGTTGGATTTGCCGGGCGGGTCCGGGAAGTCTTACACCACGAAAGAGCCTAACCTCGTGTCTTAGACGATTAATTTCCCCAAATTAATCATTCCCCAAATTTCAATTACTTTCCCTATTCAAATTATCAATCAATTCCAAATTTAATGATGTCCATAGTTGACTCAATTATGTCCATCCATTTATGGTATAAAAAATCATACCAATTTTCACCACAATTATATTTTATGCCTTTTAAGGCATTTATGCCAATTAAATCTTTTTAATATTATCCCCTTTACCCCCACGTTGTACATTTGTTCGTTTAACGTAAAATATATGTTAGACTCGAATAGTCTAACTCATGGAATAAAGAGAAAACATCACAATGTACACATAATGAAAACATAGATCTAAACATAGGGATGAACTTTCATATGTGAATGATGTTCTACATCTAAAACTTGCATAGGCCAAAGTTACAACTTGCATAAACAACATATGTCATGGATCCAAATCTAAAGGTGTGAACTTGCATAAATCATGTATGTCATAGATCTACATCTAAAGGTGTAAACTTGCATAGGCAATAACCCTAAACTTGCATAACATGATTCATACCCCAAACTCATATATTTATAGAAACTTGCATATCTGATTTATGCATCATAGCAATGGTGTAAACTTTCATCTAACATGTAAAATATCATGTAGAATTTAGCATATAACTCACCCATGTCATAGCCTAACTTTTAATCAAATTTTCACATAAACTAGATGTCATAACCATGTAAGGTCACATATAATTTTACCCAACTTGTATATGATTCATGTTTAAATAAAAATCTAAACTTGCATACATATGATTTATCATACGAATCAACATCAGCAAACTAGCATATGAAACATGATGATTTGGTTATATATAAAATTACAACATAGAAGATAGAAACATAACTTTACATCATAAATGATAGCATCACAACATAACGTCATAGAGATTTCAACACAATTCTACAACATAATTACGACATGTGATCAACAATTCACATTACATCCATACAATCGGCATCATAACTTAATCCAATTAAATTACTAATTATTTTATTAAAACTATCGAACTCACAACTCAAAAGTGGTCTTGAGTTATGAATTCTGATTTCTGAAGTTGTATTAGCTCTCCTTTGAAGAAGATTCGTTGTTAGGGTTGAATAGAACTGATTTGATTTGCTGTTCTTCCTCTCTAATTGGTGGCGGCTGCTCTAGGGTTCAAGACGACAGCATGACGGCCATAGTTTTAGTTTTAATTTTGATTTATGGTTTGAGTCTATGGGTCTTTTTATAGAGTTTTGAATTTATTTACAGCCGTCAGATCACTCTAGAATCCATCTAGGCCTTAGAAACCAAGTAATGATGTCAACAGACCAACCAGAAATTGCCACCTAAGCCCTAAAACCTCCTGAGTCGAACCTGGGGTTGACCTAGTAGGTCTCGGGTTGACCCATAAAATAGGCCAGTTTGGTGTTTTGCCTTCCCGCTTCCGCTGTTTTGAATTTTTTTCTTAAATTTTAGGTAGAATTTTATTTTTATAAATATATCTATATATATTTCTATCTTCCTAATTAACCATTTTCACACTAAACTACTTTTTGAACCATGTTCACACTAAGCCGCTTTTTAGCCATTCCCCTAAAACAAAAATATGGCGTTGGCGGGGATCGAACTCTGTACCTCTTGTATGCAAGTCACATGTTCCAACCAAATCAACTACTTAGTCTTTTGCTTACAAACCTTAGAACAATGCTAAGCATTTATTCTTTAATTTAGTTAATTTGATTATTCAAAAATCCGGGGTGTTAATCAACTTTACATAAAACGTCTACGGTGGAATCAAAACATAATATGTACGACATGAGCTAAAAAACATAAAATGAAACAAGTGATAAAATCCATCTTCAGCTCCATAGTTATCCGTAAAGAGCCTGCCTGAATATAAGGCTTCCCGTGTAGAAATAGGGGCACCCGAGTTTGCAAGTGAAACAAACTACGAATCAGTCATGGGACTGGTATGAGAAATCTACTTAAGTTATTTTATAATAAGGCTAATCACAGTACCACGCCGCTAACGCGGAACGGGTTTACTCCATTGGATTTCCAATGCTTAAAACAAATCATTTAAACATCGCAGTGTTTTTTATAAAAATGAAGCCATTATAAGACTCAGTTCCCAACACACAATGCAACGCAAACCGGAGGATACAGTTTTACCTTATAACGGCCAAAAGATGCTTGATACGAATAAAACCAAAGCATTTGATATTATTACTAGTGTTTATATGTTTCAAAAACAATTTCAATCATAAGTATCAATCATAGACTGTAACACCCCACCTCCATTAAGGTCACTCGCAAAGGGAATGCCTTAACTTTGGTCAAGCGTTTTTAGTAGACAGAATAGAAATTTACAAGACAGATAAAGTTATACTTGAAAATTTTATAAATTTATTACAACAAAGACAGAAATAAGTTTGGTTACATCTATGAAAATCACAATATCGGAATTCAAGTACATAAATATCGGTCTTGTACAAAAGCCTTCAGAATGCATAGTTTTTAAAGCCATAATCCCAAATATAAACTGCCATGGAAAGATAGAGCCAAAGCTTAGCAATACTTCAAACACTTCAAGAAGAGAGAATCTGAATCAAGCTCCTATGTTTCCACCCTGAAAACGTGGGGGGGGGGGAGGAACGGAAAGAAAAGAGGTGAAACAAACTAGGCCAGACATAAGTCTGGTGAGTCCGGTGACTTTCAGCATATAAACAGATAACAGTATCATGACCTGTAAATAAAACTGGATGAGAGATAATCGTAACAGGAATAGCAGGTTAACAGAAGAAATAGAATGATATAGGCTAAGCTATGCTTCTTACTTAGTTTTCACTTCTCTGCACTAATACTAATGTAACAGAATTAGGTGTTACCCTAATGTCTAAGATGAAACAGAATCGAAACAGAATAATTTATACAGAACAAAATGCTAGTAATGGGCCTTCACCACCCCAACAAACAGAAGGTTCAGAAGCAGAATACTAATAATGGGCCTTTACCACCCAACTAATGGGCCTTTACCACCCCAACAGACAGAAGGTACGAAAACAGAATCGGAAACGGAATCAGAGACGGAAACAGAATAATCCCTACATAAACAGAATGTTAGAATTAGGTGTACACTAGTAATGGGTCTTGAGGATTACATTTTTCAAAATAAGCTCTACTTTTGAAAATACTTCCTTTTTAAACCTTTTTGAAAATAGTTTTCAAAAACTTTTTATCAAATCTGGTAACCTTCAGCTCTGATCCAAGTGTAACACCCCATCTCCGTTAAGGTCACTCGCAAAGGGAATGCCTTAACTTTGGTGAAGCGTTTTTAATAGACAGAACAGAAATTTACAAGACATATAAAGTTGTACTTGAAAATTTTATAACTTTATTACAATAGAGATAGAAATAAGTTTGGTCACATCTTTCAAAATCACAATATCTGAATTCAAGTACATAAATATCGGTCTTGTACAAAAGCCTTCAGAATGCATAGTTTTTAAAGCCATAATCCCCAATATAAACTGCCATGGAAAGATAGAGCCAAAGCCCAACAATACTTCAAACACTTTAAGCAGAGAGAATCTGAATCAAGCTCCTATGTTTCCACCTTGAAAACCTGGCGGGGGAAACGGAAAGAAAAGAGGCGAAACAAACTAGGTCAGACATAAATCTGGTGAGTCTAGTGACTTTCAGTATATAAACAGATAACAATATCACGACATGAAAATAAAACTAGATGAGAGATAACCGTAACAGGAATAGCAAGTTAACAAAAGAAACGGAATGATATAGGCTAAGCTAAGCTTCTTACTTAGTTTTCACTTCTCTGCACTAATACTAATATAACAGAATTAGGTGTTACCCTAATGTCTAAGCTGAAACGGAATCGAAACATAATAATTTATACAAAAACAGAATGCTAGTAATGGGCCTTCACTACCCCAACAGACAGAAGGTTCAGAAGCAAAATACTAATAATGGGTCTTTACCACCCAACTAATGGGCCTGTACCACCCCAACAGACAGAAGGTACGGAAACAGAATTAGAAACGGAATCAAAGACGGAAACATAATAATCCCTACGGAAACAGAATGTTAGAATTAGGTGTACACTAGTAATGGGCCTTTACCACCACAATAGGTGGTACCACGCAGAAACAGAAAGGTGTTACCACCCAATAGAAATAGACGGTACCAACAGAAACAGACAGAACTAAGTGTACCCTAAGTCCTACCCCAAGCGATCGGCTCCGTAATACATAAATACCCTGTATTGGCCCCACAGTAGGGTGTACTACTCCCTAAAGTGGCAACCTATTGGCACAGACCTATTTACAGATGTGACGGTGTCTTACATCCTCAGAGCATACCTGATCCATGCACGCACATGACCCGGTTGGAACGCACCATCAACACCGCTCGCCATTTTCAGAATGAACTGCTTGTAATTAGTTCAGTAAGCGTGCCCGGACCCCTACATAGTGTAGGGTCAAAGTTTTTGATACCAGAAAGGGGTTACTGACTAATATGGGTCCCAAACAATAGATGAAGAAGGATTTTCCCTCCTAACCTTGTGTCCCCAGGCTAACATATTTCAGATTAACTTTTTTACAAGTTTTTAAACATACCGAGTTCAGGTTTACTAGTTCACAGATCAGACAATCAAGTTAACAAGTTTTCAGACTAACGGATCAGATGTACAGTTTTAACATACTTACAGATTGTCTAAATTTGTATTGGGCCTACAGATTCACGAAACAGGTTTGTTAAATTCATCAGTCCTGTTGGTTTAACCCTATCCCCCCAACATGTTTTTAGACACCACATTTCTCTTAAATTTGCATTAACTAAATATTAATGCATAGACCTCTCACATTAGGTCGGTAGCTTGTGGTCGCTGGATGTGCCGGGTAGTTCCGGGCAGACTTCTGTCACAGGCCAGACCTAACCTCGTGTCTAAGCATATTTTAGTTATGCCTACGACCTCTCACATTAGACTGACAGTTTGCGGTTGCTGGTTAAGCCGGTTGGTTCCAGGCAGGCTTCTACCGCCAACAGAGTCTAACCTCATGTCATAGCCAATTTATTCCAATACAAATCATACAGATATCAGACTAATTATGTCCATTTAACAGATTAAACTTCTTTATAGGTTACGGGAGATTAATCAAATTTCCATGTTTTACTCAATCTTAGATCGAGCCTATGGATTTTCATACACAAATTACAATTATTTAGCTCTCAACAGATTAGGCAATTCAACAGATAACGATCTAGCAGATTAGGCGATTCAACAGATTAGGCAATTCAACAGATAACAGATCTAGCAGATTAGGCGATTCAACAAATTAGCAGATTATGCAATTCAACAGATAACAAATCTAGCAGATTAGGCGATCCAACAGATTTAGCAGATTAGGCAATTCAACAGATTTAGCAAAAAACAGATTTAGCAGATTATATATTTCTAAAATTCTATTTACATATCTTGCCTAATCATAAATTAAGCCTAAACTTACATGCCTAAATGATGGTCATAATTCATAATACAACATATGCCCAAATTTTTAGTTAAACTTTGCACAGTACAGAATATTCTGTAAAAGCCCCCAAATCATGATGTACCATATGAATTATGCCAAATTATAGCCTTTAATGCCAAATATCCAAAAATCTACTTTTAGGCGTATTCACATTGATAGTTATCCTATTATAATATAGGTCTCTACGCCTAAGTCACATATTCCTTTTTCAAGCCATGAATCGTTATATATAAAAATATGCCCAAAAATCTAGGCCTTTAAATTATAACATCTCAAAATCAGATCTTAAATTTAAACATGCGTTATGTCCCCCAAGTTTCAAGTCGTATGTTATCATACATTGATTCCTCTTCTTCCAAATTACAGAGTATACACAGATCTAGATCTAATTTACAACATATGTCCATTTCTCAAATCAGTCAAAGATCAGTCATGTCCAATTATGCATTATCCATTATTTGACCGAAAATTTAGCGTTCGTGCATTAATCTCTTATGAGATTTGGCGCAGGCTCGTGGTAGCCTGGCTATAAACAAAATGGAAGAAAAGAGGGAATATATATAGAACAGTCACAATAATATTAACAAGATAGATCCACAGAAAAGTATGCATAACCTCAGATCCAGATTCACAAAAATGTCAAGATAATAATTAAATTTTATATCTGAAAATAACTGTACTCACAAAAAGGGAACAATTCTTGAATTCTGGGATCTGTATTCTGACACTGAATAGCGCTCCTTTAGCGTAGACTATCGATTAGATTAGAAAATAGTTGTTCTCTTTTAATTCTATTCAGATTGCACTAGTTCTAGTTTTGATTCTAGCAGAGTAGTGACGCCATTTTTATTTTTAATTAGAATAAAGGTGAAGTATAGGCAGAATGAAATTGTGTGGACAGAAAGCTAGGTTTTGGGGTGTTTAAGTAGCATAGGGGTCACGAATCTGGTCAGAACGGGCGTCTAAACACAGAAAAATGCATCTGTCCACGGATCTGGAAATAGGGGGAGGTCGACCCTAGTGTCGACCCTAGTGTTGACCTGTTTACACAGGTCGACCCTAGTGTCGACCTGAGTCCTGGGCGGGAACTTTGCCGCCCAGCCCGGGTGTCTGTTTTGAATTTCGAAATCTGAATTTTGAATTTCGGGCTGGTTTTTACTGAAACTTCTGAAGGCCATATCTTCTTCATATGGAGTCCGATTTATGCAAACTTGGACTCTATTCCAAGCATAATTTTGAGATGAACGCAATGGCGTAACCTGTTTCCCTTAATTTTTCTGTTATATTTTAATTATTCTCTGATTTGTCATTCTTATGTTCATAGAAAATACGGGGTATTACATTCTCCCCTCCTTAAAGGATTTCGTCCCCGAAATCTTTAAGTTAAGAAGAATATGTCCTACCATCCAATCATCCATCTACTCAACCATCATCCACAAGAATCCATTGTCCCTATAAAACTTCTAATGTTGTATGAACATATGCAAAAGTGTGTGTATATGTTCCTTAACTAATGCAAAGATCAGGCGGTCCACTGATTCAGTTGACCTCCTTAATGCGAATTATGTCAGTTCCATAAGTCCAACATGTATGCAATTTTCCTATTTGATACATATCATTTCTATATGAGTGCACAACTGTTCATTCATATGCAACATCCACGTGCTGAGTCAACCATTTTTCATCTGTAAAATTGAAAAATGCACACACATCCATATGCAGTATGAGAGTGTTTTTGAGCCGATCTAGTGCCTAGTGTGTGTATATGCATCCACGAGCAACCACTTGCATCCACTTGCAACCATCAAACATCACATGTCTCAAACACATGTTTACACCCATTAGTTTCTACCTAAAGGTCGAAGATTCAATAAATATGGTACAACTGAGTGAAAGAAGCAAGTACGATTAAAATAAGAGCTCTGTTCCTATTAGACATCGGTTAAGAAAATAATTCCCTAATTATCAACCCCGAAGATCGAAGTCAACATCAGATTGACACCCAGTGAATAACTCCCATTAAACAATGTCAGATTGGAAATCTACTTCATGCTTTGAGTAAAAACCCATATCCTTTTCAGAAATATTCAGATACTTACAGATTACTAGTACAGATCAGATTACCAAATGATTCTTAGGAAACTAAGCATGATAAAAACCCAGAATGTATGTGTCATAGTCAACTTAATGCCCAACACAGATACCTTCAAACCCCAACTTATCACAAACAGATGAGTCGTAACCCTCATGGGTTTTGAGACTATGGCGGAATCAGAAACAAGACTAGTATTAAAGTGCAGAGTTTCAATTACAGAATCAAAATGCCAGAATCAAAAAGAGTTTTAACTCAATAATCAGATAAGGAAATTAACCCTTCTACAGAAAGTTTTCCTATTTCTATCCTATCCACCAGCCTCGAGGGTATTCGCCTGCCTTCCAGAAGTAGGACCTGTCCTCTGCCCTTGCCCTTGTTTCTTCGGGCAGTCCCTAGTGAAGTGTCCCATCTCACCACGGTTAAAGCAGGTGCCCTTCCTCTTTCTGCAATCCTTGTTCAGATGGGTCGAGCTTCCACAAGTAAAGCACTTCTTCTCCTTCTTGTCTTCAGACTTCTCATCCTTCTTTTGTGTTTCCTTTTTAGGCCCCGCCTTCTTGTTCTGTGGTCCTTCAAGCTTTTCTTCTTTCTTCTCACTTTTGGTTTCCTCTTCATGCATCAATGCCATGTCAACTAATTTCTCAAAGGTAGCCCCCATAGGAATGTGGGACATTGCCAATCCGCGTAGTGGCTCGTTCAAACCTTTAGCAAACCTTGGTGCCTTCTTATGTGGTGTATTTACCAAATCTAAGCCGAATCTCGCCAACTGATTAAACTTGTTGACGTACTCTCTCACTGATTGATTCCCCTGCTTCAACGCCAAGAACCTCTCTACATATAGACTCTCTTCCGCTCGTGAGAGAAATTTCATCTCGAACCTATGCCTGAAATCCATCCATGTTTCTACCGGACGCTCTCCATTTGTGACCTCCCACCAAAAAGAAGCTTCGTCCTTAAGCAACCATACCGCCAACTGTATCTTCTGCCTATCGTCCACCTCGAAGATAATGAACAAATCCTCAGTTTCTTTGAGCCAGTTCCTTGCCTCCACGACGGATTTAGTACCATTAAAGTTCTTCCCACCCATTGCTCGAAAGTCTCTACATATCTACGGGAAAGTATTCACGCGCGGAGGAGGAGGAGAAGGAGGAACTGCTGCAGCTGGGGGAGGAGAGACGTTTGCTAGGCCCACATCATTAGCCCTAGCATCTAGGTACCTCCTGAACCATCCAGGTATCGGTACGCCCTCCGGAAGGTTAAGATCCCCAGACATGCTGAAACGAAAGAAAAGGAAAGATTCAAAACAAAGGATAGAAAGATAGGCATATGGCTTTGGGGATTATGTTTTTCAAAATAAACTCTACTTTTGAAAATACTTCCTTTTTAAACCTTTTTGAAAATAGTTTTCAATTTTTTTAATCAAATCTGGTAACCTTCAGCACTAATACCAAGTGTAACACCCCACCTCCGTTAAGGTCACTCGCAAAGGGAATGCCTTAACTTTGGTGATGCGTTTTTAGTAGACAGAATAGAAATTTACAAGATAGATAAAGTTGTACTTGAAATTTTTACCACTTTACTACAACAGAGACAGAAATAAGTTTGGTTACATCTTTCAAAATCACAATATCGGAATTCAAATACATAAATATCGGTCTTATACAAAAGCCTTCAGAATGCATAGTTTTTAAAGCCATTATCCCTAATATAAACTGCCATGGAAAGATAGAGCCAAAGCCCAGCAATACATCAAACACTTCAACCAGAGAGAACTGAATCAAGCTCCTATATTTCCACCTTGAAAACCTTGGGGGGGAACGGAAAGAATAGAGGCGAAACAAACTAGGTCAGACATAAGTCTGGTGAGTCTAGTGACTTTCAGAATATAAACTAGTAACAGTATCATGACATGTAAATAAAACTGGATGGGAGATAACAGTAACAGGAATAGCAGTTTAACAGAAGAAACGGAATGATATAGGCTAAGCTAAGCTTCTACTTAGTTTTCACTTCTCTGCACTAATACTAATGTAACAGAATTAGGTGTTACCCTAATGTCCAAGCTGAAACAGAATCGAAACAGAATAATTTATACAGAAACAAAATGCTAGTAATGGGCCTTCACCACCCCAACAGACAGAAGGTTCAGAAGCTGAATACTAATAATGGGCCTTTACCACCTAACTAATGGGCCTTTACCACCCCAACAGACAGAAGGTACATAAGCATAATCGGAAAAGGAATCAGAGACGAAAACAGAATAGTCCACACGGAAACAGAATGTTAGAATTAGGTGTACACTAGTAATGGGCCTTTACCACCCCAACAGACGGTACCACGTAGAAACTGATAGGTGTTACCACCCAATAGAAACAGACGGTACCAACAAAAATAGATAGAACTAAGTGTACCCTAAGATAGGTGTTACCACCTAATAGAAACGGACAGTACCAACAGAAATAGACAGAACTAAGTGTACCCTAGGTCCTACCCCAAGCGATCGGCTCCCTAATACATAAATACCCTGTGTCGGCCCCACAGTAGGGTGTATCACTCCCTAAAGTGGCAACCTATTGGCACAGACCTATTTACATATGTCACGGTGTCTTACAACCTAAGAGAAGACCGGATCCATGCACGCACATGACCCGGTTGGAATGCACCATCAACACCCCTCGCCATTATCAGAATGAACCGCTAATAATTAGTTCAGTAAGCGTGCCCGGACCCCTATATAGCGTGGGGTCAAAGTTTTTGATATCATAAAGGGGTTACTGACTAATATGGGTCCCAAACAACAGATGACACAAGTATTTCCCCTCCTAACCTTGTGTCCCTAGGCTAACAAATTTCAGATTAACTTGTTTACAAGTTTTCAGATCTACATAGTTCAGATTAACTAGTTCACAGATCAGACAATCAAGTTAACAATTTTTCAGACTAATGGATCAGATGTACAGTTTTAACAGACTTACAAATTGTCTAACTTTATATTGGGCCTACAGATTCACGAAACGGGTTTGTTAAATTCATCAGTCTAGTTGGTTTAACCCTATCCACCCAACACGTTTTTAGACCCCACATTTGTCTTAAATTTGCATTAATTAAATATTAATGCGTAGACCTCTCACATTAGGTCGGTAGCTTGTGGCCGCTGGATGTGCTGGGCGGTTCCGGGCAGACTTCTGCCACAAGCCAGACCTAACCTCGTGTCTAAGCATATTTTAGTTATGCCTACGACCTTTCACATTAGAATGACGGTTTGCGGTTGCTGGTTAAGCCGGTTGGTTCCGGGCAGGCTTCTACCGCCAACAGAGTCTAACCTCGTGTCATAGCCAATTTATTCCAATACAGATTATACATATATCAGACTAATTATGTCCATTTAACATATTAAACTTCTTTACAGGCTACAATAGATTAATCAAATTTCCATGTTTTACTCAGCAGATTAGCTAATTAAACAGATAACAGATCTAACAGATTAGGCGATTCAACAGATTAGCAGATTAGGCAATTCAACAGATAACAGATCTAGCAAATTTGGCGATTCAACAAATTAGCAGATTAGGCAATTCAACAGATAACAAATCTAGCAGATTAGGCAATTCAATAGATTTACCAGATAACAGATTTAGCAGATTAGGCAACTCAATAAATTTAGCAGATAACAGATTTAGCAGATTATATATTTCTAAAATTCTATTTACATATCTTGCCTAATCATAAATTAAGCCTAAACTTACATGCCTAAATGATGGTCATAATTCATAATACAACATATGCCCAAATTTTTAGTTAAACTTTGCACAGTACAGAATATTCTCTAAAAGCCCCCAAATCATGATATACCATATAATTATGCCAAATTATAGCCTTTGATGCCAAATATCCAAAAAATCTACTTTTAGGTGTATTCACATTGATAGTTATCCTATTATAATATAGGTCTCTACGCCTACGTCACATATTCCTTTTTCAAGTCATGAATCGTTATATATAAAAATATGCCCAAAAATCCAGGTCTTTAAATTATAACATCTCAAAATCAGATCTTAATTTTAAACATGTGTTATGTCCCCCAAGTTTCAAGTCATATGTTATCATAGAATGATTCCTCTTTTTCCAAATTACAGAGTATATACGGATCTAGATCTAATTTACAACATATGTCCATTTCTCAAATCAGTCAAAGATCAGTCATGTCCGATTATGCATTATCCATTATTTGTCCCAAAATTTAGCGTTCGTGCGTTAATCTCTTATGAGATTTGGCGCAGGCTCGTGGTAGCCTGGCTATAAACAAAAAGGAAGAAAAGAGGGAATAGATACAGAATAGTCAAAATAATATTAACAAGATAGATCCACAGAAAAGTATGCATAACCTCAGATCCAGATTCACAAAAATGTCAAGATAATAATTAAATTTCATATCTAAAAATAATTGTACTCACAAAAAGGGAACGATTCTTGATTTCTGGGATCTGTATTCTGACACTGAATAACACTCCTTTGGCGTAGACTATCGATTAGATTAGAAAATAGTTGTTCTCTTTTAATTCTATTCAGATTGCACTAGTTCTAGTTTTGATTCTAGCAGAGTAGCGACACCATTTTTATTTTTTATTAGAATAGAGGCAGAGTATAGGCAGAATGAAATTGTGTGGAGAGAAAGCTAGGTTTGGGGGTGTTTAAATAGCATAGGGGTCACGAATATGATTAGAACAGGCGTCTAAATATAGAAAAATGCATCTGTCCACGAATCAGGAAATAGGGGAAGGGTCGACCTGTTTACACAGGCCGACCTTAGTGTCGACCTGGGTCCTGGGCGGTAATTTTCCCGCCCAGCCCGGGTGTCTGTTTTGAATTTCGAAATCTGAATTTTGAATTTCGGGCTGGTTTTTACTGAAACTTCTGAAGGTCATATCTTCTTCATTCGGAGTCCGATTTACGCAAACTTGGACTCTATTCCAAGCAGAAGTTCGAGACGAACGCAATGACGTAACCCGTTTTCCTTTATTATTCTGTTACAATTTAATTATTCTCTGATTTTTCATTCTTATGTTCACAATAAATACGGGGTGTTACATAGACGGCATAAGTGCCCCATACCACTATGTCGCCATATATAAGTATACATTCAAAACCGCACGATGTCATATTTGGAAATTGGATTTCCATCATGAACCAAGGAAAGGGATCATCCTTACCGCTTCGAGATGCTCTAGCCCGTGTCTCATGACCCAGACTCAGGGGGGCCCTTGGATCTTCAGGGCCGGTCCACACGGAGTGGATTAAAATGCTTGAACACTACATTTCCCCACCCTATAGGTCATCAACTGGTCATATACCGACCAAACCATCGGCCCTGTAGCGACCGATATAACCGAGGCGCCTTGCTATCCGTCATCCACATAAGTAAAATGCCCAGGCGTGTAAAATCCAAAACACCACTCCTAGCTAGAAGGAAACGCATGTCCTCCCTAATGTCCTCTCCCGTTTTTGGCTCATATCAGGGTGTGAGGCTCGCGAATCAACGCTAAACACAAAGCTAGCTATTTAAAGCCGTGATTTGATCATCAACCACAAAACTCTGCTTTTCAACAAAAGCCTTGTTCACAACATCTCTCTATATGCCAAGTTGTCAATCTACAACATCAGACACGCATCCATTTACAAGTCCGTTATGGGTCTGAACGAAACCGGAGGCACCTTATTCCTCTCCTGTATGTCCAATACAGGAAATAGGCCCTCGCATATCCGAACGATCAACAAGTACGTCCGGACAACCACCACTGTAACCCCTTCAGGGAAGCAACTCCCATTAAAGGCATCAGTAGTCATCCATTCGATGTGAAGATCATCGGTCTTGCACCGTCTTCATATTTTCGACTTCTAACCGTCGATCAATTATTTGAAATGAGAATTAACTCGGCCTTTTCAAATAATTCACGTATATTTAGAATTCAAATCAATTCCATTCCTGGTTAAATTATTCGACATCCATAATTCAGTTCATTAATGTAATTTTCACGTCAAACACATTCAACCATCAAATATCCAATAAACCGGGTAAATTTGGTTTATTTCCATTCCATATCGTTTATAATATTTTATCGCAATTTATAGCTATTTTTATTTATTTAAAAATAGCCAATTTATTCAAACGACGCTTCAGGCCATAACATTGCCATGGCGCTGTTTTTCTTCAGATTTGGTTTACACATATCTGAAAATCTAACTATTGGATCTTTACAAATTTTATATCATTGGAAAGATCTTTTCAAAGTGGACCCAACGGTTCCAGTTTTGGGAAAATCCAACGGTCGAATCTCCCGGTACAATCATTTGAAGTTACGATTTCAAAATACATACTATAGCATTGTTATTCAATTTATTTTAATTATATTTACAAGTGTGAACCCGTGCGTCGCATACGGGCTTGCCTGTATTTTTGAATGATACAATTTTTTTTTATCAAGAGATAGGAAAAAAAGACTTGAAGTTCAAATAATGAATTTTTTTCGGTCAAATGGACTTAAGGCAATGGAACCGAAAATTACACAGTGTACAAAGCTTTCTTATGCAATACAACCTACTACAATAACATTAGTAATTTGGTCTAACCAATTCGAATATTTATTTAGTACAATTATTGACTTTGTTGGTGGTTATTTTGATGATAATCGAACTCTGAAGAAAGTAATTACTGGACATTTCAAATTTGCAGCTATATAACAAACGTCATTATGAAGTAGAAATATTGGCATCAGTTATATGATAATGAGGACATACACATAAATGAATCCGTTAACTATGCAATAGGCATATTCAACATTGTTAAATCCAGTAGAAACCCCAAAAAAAACATATAACTACATCATTTTGTATCATGTGTCAAAGACTCATGTAGCCCTTTCGCTGTTTATTATCTACAACAACAGGTTCTTTCTTCGGTTCAAATCATTCTCCATCCATGATTGCGAGCGATGGCCTAAATTCAGCGTATTCCCAATTTTTGGCTAAAATATCATATTCATCTACATTCTATCATGTAAAAAAATAAAATGTTATATGGTGGGACTCTATCATGGTAAACATACTTGTTACTACTCCAAGGAGAAAAAAGAAATTATAAGTGAAAATTTCCTGGTTAGAACAAAGCATGAGAAATCCAAAAAAAAACGTATGTTTTGCTTATGTATAAAATGTTGCACCATAAAGCACAAACTCCAAAACTTGGAATCAAAATTTTTCCTAGGTAAGGTCTTCCATAATAGGAAACATAGTTTGAAAATATATTATTATACGGAGATTAAGAAGAATATTCTTATCATAGTCTTGAAAAGAGGTTGAATCATCCACCTATGTTGATGGTATATAACATCAATAGGTCACTTAAGTTATTATTGACAAACTCGAGTTGTATGAGGTTTCAAGTTATTGACAAACTTGGGTATAAGGGTTCATATTACTATTAACAAACTTGGGTTGTATGACGGGTCATGTTCCATTCCACTGTCCAAACGGAAGACGTAGTATTGTTGCTACTGGATAATTAATGAATATTTAGAATGACGTCAATGTTGATCCATCCTTATTTTTGTCACATTCAAGACAATTAAGGATTATCTTCGCATACAGGCTATTACTATATTTTGTTTATCAATTATCAGTGTATTTTGTTTTTTTATTGCCTTATCCTTATCGTACTAATTATGATGTACGCTTCACTCTGATTTTTTTAATGAATTGTTTAAATTTAACCTGCAGGGTAAAATTAAGACAATTTAAATTTTTTGTATTTTCGTGATATCATCACAGTTGATATTCTTGAAGTTCAATTTTTCAACTTTATTGAGTTTCATAACCAAATATAAAGCCAAAAATTCATTGCTAGACGGAGCCAAAAATTATCCGAAGCACTGATTTTTTCTTGTATTCAAAATAAAATATTTTACTAACTCTTTACAATACCTCGTTTTGAAGAAGCGACTTGTTTCTAGTTCTCAAACTTAAATTATTTTTGTGGTCGCATATATTGATCCATGTGGAAAAAAACACATACTTGCATACACAATATAACCGAAGGAACTAATTTTAATGCAGTCATCCAAGCGACCACGGTCATTATATCTAGTAAGTAGAAGTTGACTGGCAATCCAGTGGTTTTTCACTGATTCCGCAAAACATATTAGCAATAAGGGATTAGCTTTCTAATTACCACTGTACAATAATAGTCTCGTTTAAGCTTGAAGAAGCCCAAAAATTCAAAAATTCCGAAATCGACTTTTGATTTTTTTTTGCAGCAATTCACTTAAGCATGATTAAAAATAAAAAAAAATAAGAATTTTTCCATAGAAACAACGTAGGAAGATAGAAAATGATTAGGGAAATCACTGTACCTCATAGAAATTTTCCAACTTTTACTAATAATGATGATGTGCATAACATGAGTTCAACTACAAATAGCATCACTCGACACATAAATGACAAAACACACTTATTATAGCCACCATAGATGTTCACCTTTCTGAAATTGTTAACATAGCACATGATGCTTTACTGTTGTCCACAGAAGCTAAATGAAGGTTTCCAACTAACATTTCTTATCTTCTTACTGAAGGAAAGAAACAAACAATTATAAAAGCATGGAAGCTTTTGAAGCAACGTTATAGACTATCGTATATAAAAAGCGACAAAATAAGGACCATTACACACACATACCTCAGATTTATTGTGTGATCTTCATTTGATTCTAATGGTATGTTGTGGTTAATTTTCATAGAGCCTTCATCATTTATTAGATTTAGATTTTGCATTTTAAGTTTGAACCACGTGGATGTCAGTTTCCATTGGACTTCAACATTTACTGGATACAAACATCATATTATATCCATAACTACATGTAATGATTCATATATTTATTTTGATCATTTGATCATAAAGTCTGCATATGTTTACTAAGTATATGACCATCAAATCGATGATAAACAGAATAAGTGTCGATAGTGAAGGACAGTTTATACCACAATTTGAGAACTTGCATGATCGAAGTAAATGAAAAGAACCAAAACCATGTAGTATACTGTAGAAGCAAATGAAATTACTTAAGCTTGATTTCATATTGCAACGTAAAATTATTAGCGGAAAAATGTAGTGTTGTTAGAATAGCATCAACTGAAGGAATCATTTTCAGTTCATTTTTCTAATATAATGCGTGGACTATTGTGATAATCCACAAAATAAATTACTTTTGCTGTTTCTGAAACTACTTTTGTTGTTTTGGAAAAGATAACGACGATTTTAACATATTTTCGTGAATATTATGGAGAAAAGTTACCAGGATGGAGCTGGAAAGCTTTGCACAAAAAACCAAACTGTATAATGAACCGGTCATGGGTCATCATGACCTAGAAAAATAGGCATAAAGAACCTCATGCACAGAGCAACTTGGCAAAGATCAAGACATAAAAGTTGGTGTTGTTCTCTTCAAATACTTGAATTAAAAACCCCAAGTCTGCGATAAAAATTAGACAGCTTGTTTTAAATCAGAATTAAGATCAATACACAAATTATCCTATGAGTTTCACAAATAAAAACTGAGGGACATCACCTCAAAATGGTATTGCGGCTATAAAAGTCATCTGCCCTAAACCACCACAACGGCTCTGCCACGCTGGGCGAAAAATGAACATAGTGGGCAACTCTCTTTCTCATCCCAAAAGAAAGTATGAATATATAAGAGGCCTGAAGAGATGTGGTTGTGATAAATAAAGAAAGAAAATAACAGGAATCGCTTCTAGAACTCGAGTGACAAAATTTATATCCCCATCAACCTACAAAAAAGAAATCTAAAACCACAAAAGAAAATTGGGAGGTTTCATATTATACCAAATCTGATGCAAAATACAACGTAAGAAAGAGTAAATCCAATGGAAAATATTACAATACAACAAATAATGTCATTCGAAATATCTACTATGATTATCATTGAAAATAGTCGAGTGTAAATGAAATGAAATGGATCAAACTAAGTTAAGTTTGAGTAAGAAATAATAAGCTAATCTAACATATATCAGGGATTCACTTATATTTCATAAAAGAGACATAAAAAGTAAGGGCATGCGCAGCAATATGGAACATGGCATAATAATTAAGAGATATAGTGCGGTAACTCTCAAGATCTATATAAGTTTATGCTAGAAAATACAAAATGTCCATAGCCTTGTAATTCACTGTGAATGAACTGAACTACTTCTAATTACAGAGCTTAAACAATGGTGGGATGCAGATTTGGATACATGTATAGATCCTAGGCAGAGCCGACCTAGACAAATTGATGCCTAAGCCCACAAACCAAATATTGTAGACATGAAAAAAATTTGATGCCCAGCCCACACAGCAAATAATGAAGCATAAGGGAAAAACCAGGCCACTTATCTTTGTCCAGCTTTGAACCCATGCCCCCCACACATACATCAAGACACCAGCCAACCAGGCTACACATTTTTTAGCTATCAATTTGGTTTATGGCTCATATATTAAATATATTTTTTAAAAAAATCTAGAAGTGAACAGGCAGCAACATAGCATGAAATTCATAGAAATATTTATTTATTCCTAAAATTTATGGAGAAAATGAAAAAAATGCACCTAAGGATCCAATTTTGTATATTAAGGAATAGTTGGTATAAAAAATGAACATTGATCAAATATTTAAAGCTTGCTTGATCCCTAAAACATTCGAACCATCATTAGAGCCATCAAAATCTTATTGGTTATAAGGTAGCAATTGTACCATCGCTTTTCAAAGCTTTGGTAACCATATGTAGTCTCCTCCATAGTAGTAACTGTTACTATCATAATTGCTGTCTCTTTCTTGCAATAGCAGTAATATGCAAAAAGAATCTATACAGAAAGGGACAAACTATTTGATTCCAGATTCTGTAACTATGAACTTAAATGTAGAAAAAAAAATAGTTTTGCCATAGCTCCATCCAACTTGATGCATATCATCCTAATACACTAATCGTTTATTTTTAGCTACATACCCATAATAAATAATAAATTTACAATAGGATACATGAATATTTGTCTTCTTTTAACTATTTATCTAAATTAGTTCCTTTTTATTAGCTCTTCTTTTAACTATTTACAAAGAGTGATAATGCAACCTTGGGTATAGTATAAAGTCAATTATATTTGTTAGCCAATTTTAGATGCATAAAATTGTTTAAGGAGTGACAGGTTAGAAATTTTCAAGCATTATCAGTGAAGATCTTATAAGTACATGAAATGGTAGGTTGAAGAAAAATTAAGTAGTGTGTTTAAGTAAATCCTAATCAGATCCTAATCATTGAAGATCCTATATATTTAGTTATCAATCAAGGAAAAGTTGCAGGAATACTTATATACAGTATAACATGAACTTAGATGCATCATATTGTGTAAAAGGGTTAAGACAGATGTAAAATGTTATCAAATATTGAAATAGATGGCCCTATAAATAAGAATTCATGCAATTAAATCGCTTAATTCTTACCTTGAGGAAAAATAGATCACCTTTATTTTCAAAGCAGCATATCCTCTATCATGTCACCTGAGTGAATATGACAAACAGTACTAAAATTGAAATCCTATAGGAAGATATTAGACAATAAAATGTAACAATAATGGTCTATATTTATATGTTCCAAAATAAAAAGCATAAAAAGCTCAACAGATGAAGGCTGTGTTTATTTCATGTTTCCATCTAATGTAAGCAATATCCCATTAAATATGGTGTTATCCACGTTTGCTTTTAATGTTCCTGAACTATAAAAATGTGTTGTGCACTCAACTGAACACAAACATGCTTATTTGATAAATAAAATGGTGCACTGGACTTTCAAACGACTTCCCTTTAGTTATCTACTCTCTCAGTCTCTGTAACCGCATCCTTATTACCACTTTCCAATGTATTTGAATGCATTAAAATATACAATCATTCAAATTATCTTACAAAGCGTCATCTTAATGCCAAAACGTGGTAATAAAAAGATCTGAACATCTAACTTTCCAATCACTCAAATAACATATTTATTATGTCAAGACAAACAGTTGAGCATGCAATCAGCAAAGACGTAGCCTCGTAAAATTTTGATGGTCAAGAGATTAAAGGCCAAACAAATGAAGATTATAACATATTTTATAAGTTATGCTTCAAAACTCATTAATAAACTTACGTGCAACTACTTGTAGATATACTGTATAAAATTGTAAATATTGTTGTATGGACAACATGAGAATATTCACATATACCAAACTATAGTTATAGGGGTGCTCTTTCACTTATGGCGCAAATTTGACTTATCATCTGCGGATCATTAATACATGAAGCAACTCAAATCTAAAACAAAAAACCAATATATATATATATATATATATATATATATATATATATATATATATATATATATACACACACACAAATATGCTTGTAAGAACGGATAATTTTTAATGAGATCGGTTGAGAATTATGACTGTAATCCAGTCATTTTAAAGGTCTAGAATATAAGGCTTATTGAAAGATGCATGCATCACCAATAGATCACAAAGTGATTTTAGTTTAAGACATATAAAATTGGCTTACAAAATAATAGTAATAAAATGTGAGGACAAAATTTAAATTTTTTACTTCAATTTCATAAGGTAAATTTGGTTGGTGACTATAAGTTACCAACAACACACATAGCTAATGATTTTCATGAGGTAAGTTGGGTTCTTGATATAAGCGTATATATAGTCAGAACAACAACCTTTTTCGCTTATACCAAATTAGATTTCACCAATGATCAAACCCATGATTAGTTATATAATAAGTGTGATGGATTATCAATTTAAGTTGAAAATATCGATGAGCGACCTTTTTATGTATTTTAAAAAATGGATATGTTGTGTCTTGATCAAACTATGGTCATTTTAAATGTTAATTAACAGGAAACTGCTTTGACATATGGCGACTAATCCACAACTATATTTATGAAACAATCAATAATACTTTAACTAATATGCTAAAATTGGCAATCAATAAGGTAGGCCACGTACAATAAAGTTGATATGGCGTGATATGTATGTAATACAGAATCAATAAACGGAAGAGAACCCATGAGTATAAATAAAAAGGAGTTACGTCCAAAAATCAAGTCTTAATGCTTTAATTAGAAGTAATGAAGTAACCATACCTAAAATGCTAAAAGTCCAACCATAAAATGGTCCCAAAAAATAGAAATTGGAATGGATGACCTTGATTAATGCCCACCACGTGACCATTCGATCTGCTTGGGTCAACATCTTCAATCACTCAAGCGTGTTAATTATTTTCCTAGTAATATGAATTTAAAAGAACTGATATACGATAGAATAGAACTGAAAAGTATTAGATAATAACTGGGTACAAACATATCGAGAATGAGCATGTATATATCATATGTAGTTAAGTACCCATTAACTACTCATTCCAATAATCCGATAAAAGTAAATAAACTCGAATTCAGTTAAATGAAAAAAAAAATCAATCCATCTTTCTTTCCTATTTAATTTTTTTTAATTCGCAACTTTGTCAAATTTCCCCCTTTTTTGGGATCGTTTCAAGTTCTAAGCTTTTGAATTGGATTGTGAAACTCATTATGTATTCTAATCTCTTGGTGTATTTTCTTTCCTCTTAAATAGCATTTGTCTTCATAAATTATGGTTTGACATTAATTTCTCATCTGCATATAAAATAAGTAACTTACAGCTTTGTTTTACATTACCGATTTCAATGATCTTTTGGCCACCCTAGATGCGCACAATAAATATATAATTGAATACAATAAGAAAATAGATCCAACCAAACACAATCGTGCATGATAAGAACAAAAAATGTGTTAATTGAAGGTGTGTTAGCCAACCAAGATTTATATATAAAATGAAAGATTGTATGAATCAGCATATATTGATTACATGAAAAATAAAGGTTTTAAATACCAATCATTGGTTACAATACCAACGGGATATGTGTGAAAGATCTTATGTATATTTTACATGTCACATATATAAATCAAAGGTAACATTTGTCAAGATAATCAAATCAATTCCTTCTATTTATTGAATGAAATACACTTAATCAAATCAATTATGTATTAAATACATTTGGACACATTTATAATTTTGGTAAATACACTTAATTAAAACATTTAATTGTGTTTCAAAAACATTAACGCCAAATTTTTGATAAAGACATATAATTTTTCATTTATAATATATGAGTATACATTTAACAGATATAATACATTTAATTATATCTATGTGTATTTATACTTGTATGAACAACTATAATAATAAATACATATAAACAGATAATTATGCATTTATGTCGTTTATAGTTATGTGAGTTTATAATATTAGTTTTACATATGTATTCACATTATAGTCGTTCGCATGTGTATTTAGTATTACACTATAAATCTGATTTAAATGTATTCATGAATAATCAGCATATTTTCGTTTATTAGAATTGGCTTCATGTATTATAAATATGTATTAAATACATTTATCTAATAATGCATGCAATCTTCTAAAAATGTGAAATAAACATTACAGAATACACAAAATAAGATTTAGTTTGAAAATGCCTTTGTAGTATGCAAACAATTAAAATTCTAAACTCTAAATAGAAAGACACCTTAGCAGATCCGAATCTTTTCTGAATTGGAAAGAAATCGTAACAGTAGCACTATCAAACTGAACTAAACAGAAACTTCAATAAGGAAAATATATAAACTGCATAAATTTGTAACTCGGCTCTTTTATATAGAAGATATTGATAAGCTTTGATATCCAAAAGCACTGATTCGAAAAGAAACCCATTTCCATATATGATCTGTTTATTTATTGTGGATTTCATTAAATCCATAAATGGAAGGAAAAAAGAAAAGAAGATGGTGAAAAATGTAGTGGAATAGAACGACAATGCTAGATATTCTATATCTTGATCCTTTAATGATATACCTCGCTAATAAAATATATGTAAACTTGTTATTCCATTCTTTTTTTCATTATTATATAATGAAAGGAAACCATATAAAGCTCTTCAATCATTCATTGCTTTATTAAACTATTAATAATCTCTTGATACCCAGGTTTTAAACTCAAAATAGATTAAAGTAGTAGAATCATCATTACAGATTTGCATGCATATCTTAGTAATGGAAAAAGTGACAATGTGAACTTTAATTTGAAAAAACTATCTATTTGATTGTCCAGAAACTATACATCATTATATGCTCCAAATGTGGATGCCTTTTACAACTAAGTGCAATACAACAGTCTATGATGATTTCATCGACAACTAAATGCATTATGTGCTCAACCAACGCATAATGCACTATATTTGAAGACGCACGACATCGATTTGGAAAACAGGACAATTTTTCAAAAACACATGTTCCTACGACACAAATGTAGGATGTAGAAGATTGCAAAGAAAACAACACAGTGAAATCATTGATTTACAATATTAGGCCAGTATTACATTAGTTGGACTGAACCAAAATTTGAAAATCAGACCGATAATGAAAAGAGCTAAATAATTTTAAAATCAAAATTATCTCAATTGAGTCAAATCATAAATTAAGAAATTCATGCTGGTAGAAGGAAAAAGTTAATGAAATCATCGACTGGAAACTGGTACGAACACGCACAGAAAGAAATAGTTGGCAAACAATATCCCCATCATATGTTAGCCACTCCTAAATTAGGGTGAGCGCAAATTTCAGACTAAAGGAAATTAACAGGAGAGCAGGAATCAGTTAAAAAGGAGATTACCTAAACATGTTCTAGAATCGCTGAATGCAATCCCCAAGGCAAGTCATTGTAGGTGGAAACAACGGACCAAAGCAACAATGGCAAAATAATACGCGTAGTAGCTCTAGCCAACACGAACACTATTGCCGATTGATAACAGACCGGCCCGGTAGCTTTCAAGATGACCATTGAATGAGTTTACAACCACTATACAGAGGTTCAAAATAGTCTGTTAGTTTCAGCCAATAAAGGGAAGAAGAAGCATAGAATTACGGAAGGCATTATTTTGTTAGAAATCAAGACTCATAGCAAAAGGTTATAAACTGATCTGCATTATCAACTACTACCAATTAGCCTTTACAGATCCACTATCAGAAATAGTTTGCCTTTTGCAGAAATGTAAATAATCAATAATGATAATTCAAACTTATCCATGCTTGACAAAATGATATTAAAAGATTGAAAGAAAATTAGATACTGTAAAGACAAAGTTAAGATACAAAATTTTCCGTGATAATTCAATCGTTTTGTTGTAGTAAAAAACTAATACATAAAGAAAAAAACGAATCGCAAGGAACAATAGAAGATAACATGATAACAATACCCTAAAATTCTCTATTCCATTTTTTTATTGTCGTGACAAATAAAACATCTAAATTTTGTAATGTAGATCATGTTAGCATTCATCGTTTGAACCAAACCAACTATGGCTGAGGATGAAGTGCTTAGACCTTATTATATTGCAGTGACATATTCACATAAAAAAACAAATAAGGCAACGATGAATTTATCGTTGGTAATAATGAAGATTAAGAATGCATCACCGAATGTAGAAAAATGCTTATCAAATATAGGCCACAATTTTAATGTAGTTTCCCTCCAAGACAGTAAATGATGGTAAATGGCAAGGAAGAAATATTTCGATAGCTTCATTCGCAGTGATCAGGCTGTCGATATATATCTAATAAGATGGGAAAACATGATTCCGCATCAAAATCCAAGCATGATCCAGCAGATCATAGTACATGGATCACACATAAACTCTACTGATCAGAACTATACGTTTTAATGCAATCAATATGTCAAAATTCAGTCAAATACATCTTTATAATCCCTTCAACAACAAAAAATACATCATAGGAATTTGAATGAATAAACTCAAATAGACAACGAACAAAAATCAAAGGTAACATGTATTTGTTTTAATTTTCATTTACATTTCCTTGCCCTTTTTTAAACATAAAAAAGATTACTGAATCTTAACTTGACTACCTTTCATTTCTAAGAACAATAATTTTCAACTGGAAACGAACATATTTTAGAGGCTCAAAAGAAAGATAAATAAGATACCAAAACTGAAAAACTAAAGGCAGTATGGCTTATTCTCAATTAGAAAGCAGATAATGCAACAATTAAGCCTTATTCCTAATGCATCATAATTGAAGAAAAGTCTTCTATATTCCAATTGACATATGGTATGTTGTAGTTATAGAATTGCCTATGATTTCTTCACAATTGAAAGTCTCAGACGGACAACTTCTCACAGTAGCATAGCTTAGTTCATAACCCATTATCATATTTTCCTTTGTTTGATGGATAGTTTAGGAAAATGTGCTTGGTAATTAGTTTATGTCTAAGTATATATTTGTAATTAGTAATTAAATGACAGCTAATATCACAAATCAATTATTAACTACAATAAACTACCAGGAAAGCATGATTGTGACTCTGTGGCGTGTTTAAGCTTAAGATGGATGTTGATTTGGAAGTCGGCTAACAATTTGAAAAAAAATGAGAATGGAGTTGGATATTACACCGCTAACATATTAAAAAATGAAGAGTTAAAATAAGGAAGATGCCACCATCGATCATTGGGAAACAAACTAAATGATATAAGGAGTTCAGCTAATCAATTATCTCACAGTAACAGGAACTCCAGCAAAAAAGAGTAAGTGTAACATCATATTATCTGAAATCGACAGAGAAACATATTGAACTAAAGTAGAACGGAATGAGGTGTATTCTCCAAGTACCAGTTGTCGTTTAAAATTGCATCATGAAAGCAGCAAACAAAAATTTATTGTTTTCTTCTTTTTATTTTCTTGTATTCAAGTCTAGCAACTTAGTGATTAATACTGGTGGAAAAAAATTCAATTCAGTGGACTATGATCATTAAACAGGGTATTGCTACACATAGAACATTAATTTTAATCCAACATAATTTTTATTACGTGGACCTTCGAAGCAAAATAGATTAATTTTCGTAAGTAATCAGTAAAAAAATAGTTTGCGGAAAAGAAAATAACTGGAGCGTGTGGATATAAAATAGAGAGATTACCCGTAGGCGATGACCTTTTGACCCCCTAGGGGTAAATCGATGGGTGTTTGGGAAACAACCGTAGCCCTAAGTCACCGTTGATAAGGTGGGGAAAAAGATAGCGCAGTACCGGAGCGAGGGTTCGTTAGGAGCAAATCTGATCACCTTCGATTTAGGGCTAGGTTGCAGATGGGTAGATGGAAGAAAGTAATGAACGAAAGCTGAGGAGGGATGGTTTGGATTATTTAGCAAGAGGGCAGAGATGTAGATTGTAGAGGGGCAATGATTTTTTCTCTTATGTACTTGAGACGGTTCAGTTTAAAATCGTGAGGATGGCTGAGAGTGCTCCAATGCAAACTCAGTAATTATAATATAATATAGATATATATAAATATAATCCATTCTGGCGCTGTTTTCATTCAAATTTGAATTTAACATTCCACAAAATCTAACTGTTGGATCTTTACAAATTTGGTGTCGTTGGAAAGATATTTTCAAAGCGGACCCAACAGTTTCGGTTTCAGGAAAATCCGATGATCGAATCTCCCGCAATAATCATTTAAAATCATGGTTTCAAAATACGAACTGCAACTTAATTATTCGATTTATTTTAATTATATATACATATATATAAATATAATCCATTCTTCGATTTCTAAACCATTTCATTTCATATATGTGATAAAAATAATATTTTTATCCAACAAATATCTATTTCGACACATGACTATTTTTAATATTTCATACATATAATAAAAATGTGATTTTTATTGTCAAAACAATTTATTTCAAACATGATTATTTTATATACTTCATATAGATGATAAAAATGTGATTTTTATTGTTAAAACAATTTATTTCTTACATGAATATTTTACATACTTCATATGGATGATAAAACTATGATTTTTAATTGTTAAAACAATTTATTTCATACATTCGATAAAAATGTTATTTTTATCGTTCAAACAATTTTATTTTAAAATTGAATATTTTTCCCATACGTGAATATATTTCAATACATGAATATAAATCAAACACAGGAATATTTCAGAAAATTTCGGCAGCATAACGGCAGGGTCGTTAAAACTGGCACCATCCCGAGTACGGCTCCTCGCTCAACCTTAAAGCCTCGCAGCTTTTGACAATAGGGATTTCAATATCTAGTTCGTACGCAGACGAATTTTCCCATAAACTAATCCTATTGGGATTTCAACCACAATCAATCATATGAACCATTCGTATTTATCAACCAAATTTCACATCAACCAAATCCAAACAATCACAACCAATATATATCGTCCATGGTCTGTGGACGAGGGGAGTACATATATATATATATACGTATATAAATATATTTCGATTTCATTTCAATTTCATTCAACGCATATATGATTTTTACAATGCATATATAACTTATACATCGCACATACAACTTATATAACGCTTATACATGAGGTGTACAATGCTTATATAACTCATACATCGACGTATACTTTATACATCGTCATTCCATATCGTTTATAATTTAGAAATCTCACCTTGGGTTTCACTCCTCCGAAAATTGTAGGAAGCTCCAAAAAATCTCCAGTCTCTTCTAGAATATAGAAGACGTCCACACAGTCCCGGTGTCTCTTGTTTCACTGGTTTTCGACCACATAGCAAAAAGATATGATTTTTATCGTGAAATCAAAATCCATAGCGCTTTAAAGCGCTATAATCCTTTAAAAAAATAAACAGCCGTTACCTCACAGAAATGTTCAAAACGAGGTCACCACTTTTCTCGAAATCCGTGTATCTTGGTGATGATCGGACTTTACCACTTCGTAGGGCTTTCGGAAGGGCTTCTTGTGCGTGGTGGTCCTACTCAGCTCGATGGAGGATCGGGGGAGAAAATGGGTGCGATTGCGGTTCCACTTTCGAGGCTCCTATCTCGAGCAACGCGCCACTGCAGTGGGCGAGACGGGTCTGGATGTGTAGAGGATGGGAAGATCTATGGAAACCTCAACAGGAGGGAGGTTTAATTTCGCGTGTGGAGGGAGTAATCGAGGAAGGAAGCAATGAACAATTTCTATCGTTCGTTGAAAGGGGAGGTAGCGCAATTTCATGTTCTGATGTTAGGGTTTGACTTTTATAGAAACTTTTATATTATTTTATTAATATTTATTTCCAAGTTTTATTGTTTATCAATACTAATTCCAAATCGAACCCAAAGACTGTCGCCCTAGCTAAATACCCCCATCCCGGACATAATGGAATATGTTTCGTAGGCCCACTCGACTGTTTCCATCAGTTTTTCTTCAAATTAAAATATAAAACATTCAATATTTGATTTGAACGTACATTTCAGTTTGTCGGGGCCACATACTGATCCCAAAAATCCCAAAAAAATAAATCTATCTATGTTTTGACGATATGGTCCCAACAAAACAAGTTTCATCGAATTTGGAGACCGTTTGAAAAATGGCCATTTTCTTGTTGATCCAATTTGACTAAAATCAACCAAACACATTTTTCTTTGCCACGCTCACATATTAACTCCAAAAATTATGGAATTTGAAACCTAGCAATAATTTGACATCCCGGATCCAAAAAATGTGGTTTCGTCGAAAACGGAGGTCGTTGGCAAAATGTCCTTTTTCACGGGCTATATTAACTCCATAGCGACCTTTCTGAAAATTCATTTGGCCATAACTTTTTATTCCCGCTATGAAATTTCGATTTTTCAGATTCGTTAGAAAGATATTCATAAACAGATTTAAACATTTTTGGTTTCACTAAACTCCGTTTTATTTTGCATCTTGTACAGTCAGTCAAAGTTCGAATTCAAATTTTCAAACTGCCGCGCCATTTCATGCCTTGTTTTATAATTAAAATAAATATATTTATTTTCCAACATTGATTCAAATAGACTTTTGGTCGTTACTATTTAGGATAATTTATATTAAACATTCAAGATCCACTAAAATAGCAAAATTAAAAATTTTAAATTGGTTTTGATTTTCCGGGTTGTTACAAATACCCCCATTCTGGATACAGTGGAATATGTTTCGTAAGCCCACTCGACTGTTTAGTCAGTTATTCTCAAAAGTAAAATATAAAACATTCAATATTGGATTGGAACGTACATTTTAATTTACCAGGGCCATATACCGATTCCAAAAATTCCCAAAAAATAAATCTAGCTATGTATTGACGATTCAATCCTACCAAAATTAATTTCGTCGAATTTGGAGACCGTTTGAAAAATGGCCTTTTTTCTGGTCGATCCAATTCAAACTGAAATTACCAAACGCGTTTTAATTTACCACGCTCACATATGAATTCCAAAAATTATGCAATTTTAAACCTAGCAATAATTTGACATTTCAGATCCAACCAAAGTGGTTTCTCGAAAACGGAGGTCATTTGCACAATGTCTATTTTTAAGGGCTTTGTTGTTATTTAAAAATGGAAATTTTAAATTTTGACCAAATTTCTATTAAAATTTCCTTAAAATAAATTTTTAAATTGGTTCTGATTTTCCGGGTTGTTACAATCTCCCCTACTTAAAACTTTTCGTCCCTAAAAAGGAAACAATAGTAAAGTAGGAAACCAAACGGAAATGCAAAATATTATAAATGCACCTTGCACCAGAGCTAATCAAAGATGTCAAATCTGCACTTGGGATAAGCATGTTAAATGCTATCTTCTGTTTCCTATGTACAGTCTCTAAGATCTCCGCTCCATTGCACTTTAACTAAATGTATCTTCTTGTTCCTCAGACCTTGGTTTCTTTGCCAATAATTTTTATGGGCTTCCGTCTCGTTGCTATTTTCGGAGTAATATCCAAATCTTGTTGGGCTGCTTCTTCCACGACCAAGTTTGGATCATGCACATGTTTACGAAGTTGAGAAACGTGAAACACGTCATGCACTCCCGGTAACTAGTCATGCAATTGAACCCTATAGGCAAGAGTTCCAATTCTTTCAAGTATAGGGAATGGATCAATAAATCTAGGTGCCAACTTCCCTGTCTTCCCGAATTGACTACTCCTCTCATTGGAGAAACTCTTAAATACACATAATCACCAACAGAAAAAGCCAAATCTCTTCTTCTAGAATCTGCATAACTCTTCTGTCGGCTTTGAGCTGCTTGCAATTGTTTCTTAATGAAATCGACTTTATCTGAAGCTTCTCGAATCATGTCAGGACACAATACTAGTCGATTGTCTGGTTCTACCCAACATGCAGGAGATCTACATGGTCCACCATACAATGCTTTAAATGGTGACATTTCCAAGCTCGCTTGATAGTTGTTATTATATGAGAACTCCGCCAAATGTAGGTGATCTTCCCAAGATCCACCAAAATCAAAAATACAAGCCCACAACAAATCTCCTAATATACGATTCACCCTCTAAGTTTGATCATTCTGTCTGAGGATGATATGCGGTGCTAAGATTCAGTTTTGTTCCCAATTCTGCCTGAAATGCTTCCCAGAATTTACCAGCGAAAATTGGATCTCTATCACTGACAATACTACTGGGCACTCCATGTAGTCTAACGATTTCTTCAAAAGTAGGAATATCTGTTTTGTACACTAAAAGAATGAACATGAAAATCTGAGACCCTTAGGTAATTTGGGTGGGAGGTGTACAATATGCTTTGTATTGGAGAAAGATGGATCTCATATGTTAGTATTTCAGATAGTGGGTTTAGCGGTAAAACCTTGTAAATTAGAAAAGGTTAAAAATAGAAAAAAAATGGATTAGGAATATATATAGTTGAGAGAACTAACTATGTAGGAATGTCTAAGAAAGCCTTGTTAAGCTGGAAATCCACTTTGAGACTAACCCTATTGTTAACTTTTAAGAACTTGAAGTTGTAAAAGCTTTTGAAAAATACTTCATGATGTTTTCAAATTTTGATCTTAAAAGTTACAATTTTGAAATATGTACTAGCTAAACTGAGAAACAAAAAGAAGTACTTTTGATATTTAAGAAAGAAAATAAAATATAAAGAACATATATGAAAAGGACATATTGGGTTTTGAAGTAAAATAGGGTATATTTTGGAAATAATTATTTCTTATGAAAATTTTGTCTAAATTAAATTCTCTCGATAAAAGGTGCACATTATAGAGCATGTATAGCTCGCTAGTTTCTCTTTTATATTGAACGAAAGGATTAAAAAGCAAAGCATAGAAAATGTTGCATTTTGTTGAAAGCTGGAATTTTCAATAAAGAAAGTTTTGAAACCTCTATTCTGTTGACAATCATTTTTGATAATTGTTTGAACATAAAATTTTGTTGGGTAGACAAAATAAGCTGTAGAAATTAAGAATAGAGTAGATGTTTGAACTTTGAGGTAAGTAGTTGAACTGGCATTGTAAGTAAGAACAATTGTAAACCTGATTTAGAAATAGTTGTCCTTGTCTACTCCAGTTTTTGTGATTTGAAAAAAAATGATTTGCATTTTTTTATGACATGTTTTTATGGTTTCGCAGAAGTAAGTTTTGATGAAGAAAATAAAATTTTAACACTTATAACTTTTGGAAGGAAAATAAAATGAGGAGGCCAAACGACGTTTTAAAAAAGGGCCCATTTGGCACATGTCCCTATTAAGTTTTAAAATTAGGCTCACGTTTGGTCATAAACTTATTGTAAATTTAGTCCCTATTTTTCGAAAATTCACTAAATCTTTTTTAAAAAAATGCGTAATTTCATATATAAATCAAATATGCACTCGACAAAAAATTCAGATAAAAAAACCATCAAATAAGGCATCAAAAACGAAAAAACAGCAAAACAATGAAGATGCAGTTAAATGAATAATAGTATGCATATATTTGAGTTTTCCTTCATACATGTGTGCAAGAATATTAGTCACGCATTTGTGTTGATTTTCGTGCATACATCTGTGTAAGTATTGCATAAGTCTTGCATAAAAGTGTGCAACAATCCGCATGCTAATTTTCACTAAAATTTTCTTCGTGCAATACATGCATACATGTGTGCAAGTATTTAAAATAGTTGCACACATATATGCAAGTTTCGGTCCATATTTTCAAGCCAAAATAGCTTATGAAATGGTTGCACACATGTATGCAACTATTGGTAATAGTTGCATACATGTATGCAACTTTTTTTTAAATTTCGTGAAATTCCGAGAATAATTCCAGAATTTAGAATATTTTTATATATAGTAGCACATGTTTTACTGGCCAAAACATGTAAAACACAGAAGTTAAAAAATAGGGGTCGGGTTTACATTTAAAACATATAAGGGATGTGTGCCTAATTAAGTTTGAAAATAGGGATGTGTGCCTAATATTCACTTTAAAAAAAATCATGGAGTAGGTAAGGATTAGTGCCTAGGGAAGACGGGAAAGTTTTTGAGGCTATGGAGTAGATAGGTAGGATTATCTTGGAATAATGGTAAGTTCTCGTTGAATACATAACCATTGAAAAGCTCAGGGTGTAACTTGGAAATGACTATTAGTACACAGCCAGGACTAATGGTGACTAGTAGACAGTGAAGGGCAAGTAAGCATTTAGATCCTATTGCTAATTTTCCTGTTAGGGGTAAAACCCATTATTACATTTCTGTTGGGATCGTTCTATTATTTTGTTCATGTTGGATAGTTAGGGTAACACCTAAACCTGTCATAGATCCCGTGGTTTGAACTTTTCTATTTGAGGGGGGCCTGAGATTCTTGGCCCTTAGTAGTAGCGGTGTAGAACGTTTGTTTTCTTGTTTTAGTTGAAGGACTAGAAGGCTTATTTGAAACTAAACTTAGATCACAGGATTAAGTTAAATAAGCTAAGAAAAGAGAGATGACATAACTAAAAAGGAAACAACAAATTCAGTGAAGTAACAAAAATGACAGTTAAAGAAAATATGTAACAAAGAAAGTTTTCTTATGTGGGTTGTGCTTGGATAGGAAAATAGGGAATCTTTATATAATAGTTACATAAAATCCAAGTACAAATAGAAAAGGTAACTAAAGAAAAATGGAGAATGTGAAGTTTTCCGTTTTCTACCTTTTTTGTAACATAAGAAATCGAATTTGGAAAATTAGATTTTTTTTCTTAAACTCAAATTTAAAGATGGTTGGAAGGATTTCGGATGCAATAATAGGATGAACTACATTCTTGCTCTATATGAGTGTAGGAAAAACTGGTTGAAAATAATTTTGATTTTCAAAATATTGCATTCATGTAGAAATTTCCAGTATAATTAGGATGTGTGCATCATGTTTTAAAGGATTTTTGAGAAAAAAATGCATACATATAGGAGGTACCGCTTAGGCGTACATGTATTACTATGTTGTATTACACTTTGCATTAGCGCGTTGATATTCGCAAAAGTTGGGTGCATACATGATGGATGTATATTATTCGAGGAATTACGTAACGTTATCATTACTAAATTTCAGAGACGAAATTTGCTAAGGGTGGGAGAATGTAATACCCAGCATTTTTAATTAAATAATAAGATAAAATTTGAAGAGATTTCAGAATTTGGTCATGGAAGTAGCATCATTACCTCCGTGGCAATTTTCTGGTCAATTTAGACCTATGGATTGCAGAAAACATATTTAAGATGAAAGAGATACCTTTAAATGAAATATTACAACAAACACGAAAAGGAGATATAAGAAAAGACCACCAGTATTTTTATCTTATTAACAAAAACCTGTGTAGTCCAATTGGTTAGAGCATGTGACTTTCATGAGAGTGGCGCAAGATTATACATAAAAGTGGATATAAAAATATATGTATACATGTAGTGTAAATACATGCGTATATATGTGGAAATATATATATATATACACACACACAAAGGAGAAATTCAAAATAAACCTACAACCAATGAAAATAGGTAAGAATTAAATAAGGACATAACGCCGTTTAAATTTTGAAAATGAAATAAAAGTTGTGCGTTGTTGGCTAGCTTTTGGACCAAGCCACCAAGGTTCACTGACCAAGAAAATATGGAACCTCACTCGTCAGGAGCCTCAGAAACTCAATCGTGGTCCATCATCACGTCCCCTGCTTGTGGTACCCAACAACGACTCGCGATTGCCCCCTGTAGCCACGATCCGACCCGTCCATGTCTTCTCGATCCGATCCAACCCCAGAAGCTAAGACGAAGATCGCGACCCGGTCCGTTCACAACAAAACGATCTGATCCGTCCCCTCTGCCTCTTCACAGTCCGGTCCTTGAAACCAAGATAAAGGTCGAGACCAAGTCTACCTCGATCCGAGAATGCAGGATCTCATGATATCTGTCCATAACGGCTATTTTGACTATTTCTTCATCAAGCCACGAACCAGTCTGAGATCCTCGGGATTTGTGCCACGTATGACCGCGACCCGTCTGCAAATATCAGCTATAAATAGCCCCATACTTGGCATTTTTCAGGATCTTTTTGGCAATTCTGAGCTTTGATTCCACCATTATCATATCTCCATAATTCCTATTCATATTTGTCTCGAATTTGTTTCGAATTTGTTGAGTGAACCAACATTGTAAAAGTGAGCCTGAGAGATAAATCATTGATTGTACTCGAATCTTAAGTATAATCATAGATATAAAGTGGAGTAGGCTCGTTAACGTCGAACCACTATAAATCTCATGTTTTTTCTGCTTTTCTTGCATTTTTTTCTGATATTAATCTCTGCATAATCGAACAACTTGGGTGTTGGAGCCAATTTTGGATCTAACATTTTGGTGATTTCACTGAGAATTAAGTCTCAGCATATTGGATTGTAGTTCTATTATTTGGATAGTCAAGTCCGAAGAAAACATTCCAAAACTCCACTGTTTGGATTTTTGAAGATTTCAGTAAAGTTCATATATCATGGCTGGAGAAGTGCAAGGAAGTACGAGCTTCCCAAGCGACTAAAGCTACGAACGAAGAAATTGAAGAGAGCGTTCAGGAGCAGGTCGAAGTTCTGTCCCCGGATCGTAGAGAGGAGGGGGCGATCCGATCCAATGAGGCGTGGTGACCCGAGCAGCTGAGGGTGTCACGACTAGATCCCATGATAACGTCGCCATCCCCGTAATAACCCTTCCGTGATCCAATCCAAGGGAACTACCACGAACCGACGCCGGGAGGGTACCACGAGCCACCAGCCTAGGAGGACCACGATCCTAACTAACAATCAGACTACTACCCGACCTGGGAAGGAAATTATGGCTCATTTCGCTTGTGCTGGAACTTCTGCTCAACCCGGTTCAAGATCCTTGCGTATAAGAGAAGTTGAAGATGACTAGTTCGACCCTTCTGCCCCAGTAACCGGAGGACATCTGACTCGAATACTTGAAGCATTGGACAGGCAAACTGATGAATTGGCCGTTCAGAGGCAGGAGAGCTCGTTGCTGCTTCAGAATATTACTACCCTTGGCAAACGAATTGATGATATTCAAAGGCAGGTTTCGCCACCTCTAGCTTTCCCTTTATCCCCGGAACATACATCGTCGTCTGAAGAGCCTCGGAGGAACCGATGATGGCCCCCGTTAGAAAGGGCTGAGAACATAGAGCAGCTTCGATTTGGGTCACTTCCATCTCGAGAAGAAGAGGCACCTAATCAAGGAACTAGTAACTGCAACTTAAATGAGTCCGCTCTACCACCGAGGAACAACGTTCCTCCCGCTCGTCGCATGATCGACCGCGACAACAGGGGGCAAGGGAGTTCTGCTCAGGGCCCAGACTTCGTAGCAGCACGTCAAAGAAATGCTGAAGGAGGCCGTCAGGCAAGAAGTGTTGATCCTGAATCTACCCTGACCCATGCAGAGGTTAAAGCAATGATTAGGCAAGTCATGGTAGATAGCCTTGGACAGAGGAACGAAGATTGGGGCATAAATCGCAGTCATACGCCTTTTACTGACGACATACAGGATGTTACATTCCCGAGGCGCTTCAATATGCCAACCATGAATCGCTATACGGGCAGGACTGACCCAATCCAGCATTTAATGTGATACTCCTGGTCGATGAATGCCGCTGCAGCTACAGACGCGGTAAAATGTAAAGCATTCCCTATATTCCTGGAAGATGTGGCGTTATTGTGGTTTACCCGCTTGCCAGCACGGTCAATATCTAGCTTCAGGGAATTGAGTGAGAAATTCGTGAACCAAATCCATCTTCATGCCCAGAGGTCTAAGAATGTGATTGAGCTATCCCTTATTAAACAACTACCAGACGAAAGCCTGAGGCCGTATTTGGATCGTTTCAACTTTGCTGTCACAGAAGTCAGAGATCTGCATGACCAAACTATGTTGATGGCCCTAATCGATGGCGTCAATAAAGATACCGAGTTTGGAAGATATCTGGTCGGCAAACCACCCCTGACCAGAGAAATACTTTATGAAAAAGCTAATGTTCGCCTGCATCGGGAGGAGATATACGCTAATCGAAAAAGAAAGGCTATTGATAAGGAAGATATCCAAAGCAACGTGGCCATCAAGCAAACGGGAGATAACTAAGGAAAAGTTGAAGTTAACGTCGGGAACAAGAATCAAGGCAGCAGCCGCCAATCAGGGAATAGTAATAACAATAATCGAAAAAGAAATCGAGGAAATGACTCTCAGAGGAGATCCCGGTCCAGACCGTTTGAGAGCTTCACACCATTAAATGATACGCTGGAAAACATCTTCCTGGATACATATAATGTCCTCCAGTACAAAAGGCCTCCTCCGAGAGATTCTGCAGAGAAAGAGCGTGAAACTGGGAAATTCTGTCTTTTTCATCAGGTCCATGGTCATTCCACAAACGAATGTCGTCATTTGAGAGATGTGGTTGAAAAACTACTCCGAGAAGGGAAGCTTGATGAATATAAGGTGACTCCGAGGGACAGGGGGCAAGTCGTACAAGCCCCGAACAAAGCCAACCTGCTGCCAAACCGATGACTCAGCAAAAAGGAAAAAAAATATCATTATCAATACCATAATTGGTGGACTCCACCTGGCAAGGCATAGTTTCAGAGCTATGGATCAATACGTAAATGCAGCTAAACAGCATTTCGAAGTGGGGGAATGTAGTAACCCCGAGGAAAATGCTCCGGTTAAGCAACAAAAGACGATGTCCGAAGACGTCATATTTCGCGAGTGAGAGAGTATTGGAGTACACTCCCCAATTGAGGACTCATTGGTGATCACCGTCACCATCGGCCCAGCTACAGTCCATAAAGTTCTAGTAGATAATGGAAGTTTGGTCAACATTCTGTTCAAGAAAACATTCGACCAAATGAAACTCGAGCCGAAGGATTTGAAACCATGTGAGGGTTGGATACGTGGATTTAATGGGGCCTCGACCGCTCCAATGGGATACGTGGAATTATCAGTAACCCTTGGGGAAGGAGAACACCAGAGAGTGAGGATCCTCCCCTTCATGGTCCTGGATATTGAGTCGCCGTACAATGCCCTCTTAGGCCGACCGGCCCTAGCCAAATTCATGGCCTGTATCGCACCCTGGTGCTTATTTTTGAAGTTCCCAATGGATGTCGGTGTGGGTACAGTTAGAGGAGATCAAGTTGTTGCACGAGCATGCTACATTGCAGAGTTAAAGTTGCTCCGCAAAGGGAAAGATGTAGAAGCAAAAGGTGGTTCTCCCCTCCGAGGGAGGAATCGTCGTAGCAACTAAAGAAAATACCTCCAGGAGGATCTCCCAGAGAGTTGCCCGAGGACATAGATCCCAGAGAGGATGAAGAGCCTGAGGGAAGAATGGCGACTCCCAATGAAGCGACTGTGGATGTACCAATCGATGATAGTGACCCAGAGAAGATCCTGAAGATTAGATCCCAGTTGGATCATGTTCGAGCCAAAGAACTAACAAATTTCCTAAAACTAACTTGGATGTATTCGCCTAGACCCATGCGGACATGTGTGGGATAACCCCCTCGATTATGAGTCATTCGTTAAGCATTAACCCGAAACATACTTCTGTCAAGCAGAAAAGGTGAATGCTTGGTCCAGAAAGGTCTGTCGCCTTGAAGGAAGAAGTCAAAAAGCTGAGAAGTAACGGGTTCATTAAAGATTCAACATACCCTGACTGGATTTCAAACCCGGTTCTGGTAAAGAAGGCCAATGGAAAGTGGCGTACGTGCATCGACTTCTCAGATCTAAACAAGGCCTATCCGAAGGATAGTTTCCCATTGCCTAGAATCGATCAGTTGGTAGATTCAACTGCGGGTCATGAACTTCTTTCTTTTATGGATGCATACTCGGGGTACAATCAGATCCCCTTGCATGTTCCAGACCAAGAGCATACCGGTTTCATTACAGATTTGGGATTATACTGCTATGTGGTGATGCCTTTCGGTTTGAAAAATGTTGGCGCTACATATCAGCGATTGGTGAATAGGATGTTCTACAACTGAATCGGGAAAACGATGGAGGTATACGTCGACGATATGTTGGTAAAATCCTGACAGTCATCCGACCATACGGCAGATTTAGCAGAAATGTTTGAGATCCTCGGGAAATACGGGATGAAGTTTAATCCTCTGAAGTGCTCGTTTGAAGTAGCATCCGGAAAATTCCTAGGGTTCATTGTTTGCTCACGCGGAATTGAGATCAATCCAGATCAAATTACAGCAATCCGAAATATTCAAGAACCAAAGCAGATTAAAGATGTGCAAAGCCTTACTGGAAAAGTGGCAGCGCTCAGCAGATTTATCTCAAAAGCTACAGATAAATGCATCCCTTTTTTCGAGCTAATAAAGCGAGGCAAGCGCAACTTTAAATGGACCACTGATTTTATAGAAGCATTCCAGAATCTGTTGAATCATCTGGAAAGACCCCCGATACTGTCTAACCCTGTGGATCACTGTAACACCCCGTATGTTAAATAACTTGTTATAACATAAATCAGAGCAGAATTAAATTTAATATTCTGAATCAGGGGAAACGGGCTGTGCCATTGCGTTCGTCTCGGAAAAATACGCGAAATAGAGTCCGAGTTTTCGTAAATCGGAGTCCGTATGACCAAGTTATGGCCCGTCAAAGTTTCACGAAAAATCAAAAACGAAAACTGCTCATGTTTTGAGGCCCGGGATGAGTTTTGGGCTGTTTTTTTTGGGCCCTAAATGGTTCCTACACTTGACTTCTTCCCCAAAACATGCTTTAAAGGCTAGGATTGGTTCTAGGGTATATCCTATGGTCCTAAAACATCTAACTAATCTATATATACACCCTAATACCCCCCTTTATCCTTACCAAAAATAGATCTAAGGCCATTATGCCACCACTTAGAAAATTGGAGAGCCTCCACTAAAAATCCTAAGAGGGTTTGCAAGCTAATCTACATCTTCTTCTACTTAATCATTGGGATTTGCTTCATTTAACTTGCTAATCTTGTTTTGGTGAGCTTCTATCCCCTTAATAATCAATTATTGAATTGATTATGATAAGATGTGATAAAGTATGGCTATGTTTGTGGATCCATATATTTATGCAAGCTTGATGTAGTGAATATTATGTGTTTTGCAAGTTATAGGCCTTATGTCATGCAAGTTTCATAATATGTAATCATGATATTTTTTATGCAAGTTGTTTCATGATGTTTATGATGCAAAACACTAAGTGAATATGGATCCATTATGCAAACATGTTATGCAAGTATGTGAGTACTTATGCAAGTCATGTATATGCTTATATGCATGTTTAACATCTTATGCAAGTATATGAATGTTTATGCAAGTTATGTATATGTTGAAATGCAAGTTTAACATAATATGCAAGCCTATGCAAGTATGTGAATGTTTATGCAAGTTATGTATATGTTGAAATGCAAGTTTAACATAATATGCAAGCCTATGCAAGTATGTGAATGTTTATGCAAGTTATGTATATGTTGAAATGCAAGTTTAACATAATATGCAAGCCTATGCAAGTATGTGAATGTTTATGCAAGTTATGTATATGTTGAAATGCAAGTTTAACATAATATGCAAGTATGTGAATGTTTATGCAAGTTATGTATATGTTGAAATGCAAGTTTAACATGATATGCAAGCTTATGCAAGTATATGAATGCTTATGCAAGTATGTGAGTGCTTATGCAAGTTAAGTATATGCTAAAATGCAAGTTCTACATGTTATGCAAATCACATGTTTGATGATATGTAAGTTCATATGCAACATGTTATGTAAGACACATGTTTGATAATATGCAAGTTTGGGTTAAATGTAGTTGGGTTAATATATGCTCATATATGCAAGTTGACATCCTCTTAACCCATGACAAAGTTGTATGCTAAACCCATGATATTTGTAATGATCTTCCCCTTATTTATGTCATGAAATGAGAACGATTTACGTGGGGAACGATGGGGTTGGTAAATATGTTAATAAAAATATGATTGGGTATGATTAAGCATACAATAAAAATAAATTACCATAAGTGGGAATTTACCTATTAAGTTAGGTCTACCCCATGGGAATTTACCTATTGAGTTAGGTCTACCCATGTTATGGAAAATTTGATATTAATTAGGGATAATTAATATGGGGGTGATTAATTAGGATTAATTAATCAACTAAGACACGAGGTTGGACCCTTTTGTAGCGGAAGTCTGCCCGGAACCGACCGGCCATCCAGCGGCTACAAATGATTGGCCCAATGTGAGAGGTCTTAGTCATAAATTAAATACATGATTAAAGTAAAGACACGAGGTTAGGCCCTTTTTATGACAGAAGTCTGCCCGGAACCAACCGGCATATCCAGCAGTCATAAAAGACGGTCTAATGTGGGAGGTCTTTATGAGGTCATGATCTTAATTAATGAATTAAGAAACACTTAACCATATTAGCATGTAGTGGGACATGAGGGGTTAAGTGGGTGCCTTGGGGTGGCATGATGAGACTAGTGGGTTGCCTTGGGTGGCAATAGAAAAATACGATTAGAATACTTAACCAAGGTGGAACATGTAATTAAACATGATAAAAGGGTTAAGTAAGTGCCATGGGTGGCATGTGAGAATACGATTAGAATACTTAACCAAGGTGGAACATGTAATTAAACATGATTAAGGGGTTAAGTAAGTGCCATGGGTGGCATGTGGGAATCTAGTGAGTGCCCTAAGTGGCAATTGAAATATGATTAAAGGACTTAGCCAAGATTTATAACATGTAAGGGGACATGGTTAAAGGGTTAAGTGGGATGCACTAGATTAAACGACAAGCTTAAGTAGTAGCTTGTGGGGGCCCATTTCAACCAATATCCCAACGTATCTTTGTAGGCTCGACTCTTGTCGGGTGACGGGACACGCATATTGGGCTTGACTGTAAGAGGCCAAAACGGGTTAGCGGTGGCAACGCGGGATCAACGGGTTTCATATGCGTGTGTGGACCCGGGCTGGTTGGTAAGTCGTTGTTGCATCGGGTAGATATAAAGCCGTGCACAGTGATATTATATGGTAGCCACTTTGGGGGAATGATACACCCCCTTTTGTGGGACCAGCACGGGTATCTACGGTAGGGAGCCGATCGCTTGGGGGTAGTGGGTACACCTAGTAAAAATAGGGGCAGACGGCACCTGTGTAGGGGTACAAGAAACTACCGGGTGAAAAATTACTAAGTACACTTAGTGGGATCAACCTTTAAGTAGGAATTACTCTTGGTGGGTAGAACTGGTGTGGTGCAGTTAGTAATTATCCTTGGGTGGGTAGATGCGTCTTTACGGTTATCTTAGTTCGTCCTGTGTTCGTGGGCAACTTAATGTAGTCATTATCCCCAAAGATACCATACCGAGTTCATATCATACCCTAATTACTTTAATAATTGTATTATTAAGGAGATAGGGTTCACTCAGGCTTATGTCTGACCCCCGTTGTTTTTATCTTTTTCCTTCAGGTCCTCAGGTTGGGCCTAGTGCTAGTGGGCTTTGATCAGTTTGCTTTATCTATCTCTTGGAGCTTGGACCGTAGATGTAGAGCTCAGCTTATCTTATCTTTTCTGTTATGGCTATTTGTTATGAGTAGTGGGATTATGTACTTATTTTATTCAGGATGGATATTTTGTACTTGACTCTTGTTATGGTTTTATGATGTAACCAAACATGTTTTACTTTCCGCTGCTATGAGATGATGTTTTAAAATTTTCAAGTATTACATTATATCTGTCTTGTTGTAATTTTACTGTTCTATACTCACTAAAAATACTCCACCGATGCTATGGCATTCCCTTAGTGAGTGACTATAGCGGGTGTGGGGTGTTACACGTGGTATCAGAGCAAAGGTTACCAGAACAGATAAAAGTTTTAGAAAACTATTTTTCTAAAAACATTTTTGGAAGAAATATTTTCAAAAACATGTCTTTTAAAAGAAAAGTTTTTGAAAGAAAAGCATAATCCCCGATAGCCATACCTTTATCTCTCAAATTCTCCGTTTTGAATCTTTCCCTTTTTCGTCTCAGCATGGCTGAAGATCTTTATCTTCCGGATAGTGTAGCGGTACCAGTATGGTATAGGAGGTTGTTAGAGGCTAGGGCCGCCGCTGCAGGTCCAGCAAATGTTCCTCCTCTACCCGTTGCACTCGTTTCTCCTCGCGCGGATACTTTTGCTATGACTTGTAGGAAGTTTAAGGCTATGGGAGGAAAACCTTTTGTGGGAGCTAGGGATTGGCTTAATGAGACGGAAGAATTGATGGAAATCTTGGAAGTAGAAGAGGGAAAGAAAGTCGGGTTGGCCGCTTGGTTAATGGAAGGAGAGGCCTCGTTCTGGTGGGAGGTCACTAATGGAGAACGCCCGATTGACTCTTGGGTGGATTTCAGGCATAGGTTTGAGGCAAGGTTTCTCTCAAAAGCAGAAGAAAATATGCATAAGGAAGAGAAGGGTCCCAATGCTAGTAAAGCACCCGAGAAGAAAGGAGATCAGAAGAGACCTCAACAGCAGCAACAAAACAAAGGTGGGAAGGGCAACGGTGGCAAGGGAAAGAAGAGGTGCTTCAATTGTGGGACACTAGGCCACCTAAACAAAGATTGTCGCAAGAAGACTAAGACTGGCTGCTTCCACTGTGGCGAAGCAGGGCATCTGATGAAAAACTGTCCAAAGAAGGAGCAAGGGACGGGGTGTACCTCAGGAGGACTGGTGCAAGCTCATGTGGCACCAGGTCAGGCTAGGGGGCAAGTACAGGCTCTCGCGATTCGGGAAAGAGGTAGAACTACTTCTATTGAAAGTCTAGTTTTTCTGATCAATCATCCTGTCCGTACTTTGTATGATTTTGACACATTGAGTTCGTTTATCTCATCATTACTAGTAGAGTCACTGCACTGAGACACCAGTTGGTAGATGATCCCTTAGTTGTTTCAAACCCAATTGGGCTCCATGATGTGTTTGGGCTTGAAAGTTCCTATACTTAGCGTTGGGTTTAGATGTGATGCTTGTTGGGCTTCACGGGCTATGGGTTAGTGGGCATGGACTGGTTATCCAGTAGGGGTGCCGTTCTTGATTTGGGGGGGGGGGGAGAGTTGTTAGGCTTATGGGCCGCTTGGGTGACACTCTTGAGATCTCTTGTAATCCCATAGAATCTGTTATGCTAAGGTATCTAGAATCGCTTGACACGTTGGTCTAGAGTCTGCGATCTGTTAGAGTGGTCCAGGAATACCCGGATGTGTTTGAGGAGGTGAAGGGCTTACCTCCGAAGCGGGAGATTGACTTCCGAATATATCTGGTGGATAATGCTAAACCAGTATCTTGGCCAGTGTGCCACATGGCTCCTAGTGGGAGGAGGGAACTCCATAAGTAAGTAGGCGATTTGCTTAAAAAGGGGTCCATAAGACGAAGTATATCGGAGTGGGGCGCTCCAGTAGTTTTGTTATGAAGGCGGATGGGTCCCTCAGACTTTGTGTAGGCTAAAGAGAACTAAAGAAACTCACAAAGAAGAATAGACACCCATTGCCAAGGATTGATGATCTCTTTGATCGGTTGGCTGGCGCCTCAGTATTTTTGTAGTAAGACTTAGCCACGGGATTTCATCAGTCGAGAGTGGCTGAGGATAGCATAGAAAAGACTGCCTTTAGGACTCCGGATGATTTCTTTTATGAGTGGCTGGTGATGCCATTTGGTTTGACATACGCCCCGCATGTTTGGTTAATTTGATGAGAAGGGTGTACAAGGAGTACCTAAATAAGTTGTGATGGTCTTTATGGATGACATTTTGGTCTTTTCTAGGAACGAAATAAGTTTTCGTATGTGCTCAATAGGCTGAGCAGAGCCAGTATAGAATAAACGACGGTTTTGGAACGAGACTGGCGAGAACATCCAGAATTGGTCAAGGGCGTAATTAATTAGCCATTTTTATTTGTATCATCTCACGTAGGTCGTCTGAATCCGAAGGAGGTATCCCTTGGGTGTTTGTCTGATATTGGTTTAGGCCTTTGGGGCTTGCATTTGGGGGATGCCGAATTCGACTAGGGTGGTCTGCGTGGGAGACGGTTATGATGATTTTGGATGATATCCTGGTGGAGAAGAGCATGCCCTACATCTTAGGGAAGTGTTGGAGACTCTTCGAGTGCATAGTCTTAGGACAACAAAAGTGGATGGGATACTTAGCATCCTATGAGTAAGGGTAACATGGTAGCAGACGCCTTAAGAAGAAAAAGGTTGTCCTTGAGTTCATTGTTCGTTGAACGACGGAGCTTAGAGTTTATTTCTAAGTTTGACTTTAGACCTTCCATTGACTTTGTACCCGGTTTGCTAGCCTCCTTGGTTAGACCTACTCTTTTGGGGTGGATTGGAAGAGCACAGAGGGACGACCCACAGTTGGTTGAGTTGATAGAGAAGCTCATAAGGGGGGAGTCGTCCAGCCATTTGAGTAGGAACACCCTAGACGATAGGGGTGTTTGCGTAGAGACGGTAGACTTGGTGTACCGCAAGACGAGGGTTTGAGGAAAGCTATTCTTGATGACGCACACCGTTCTAGGATGACCATTCATCCCGGTGGGGATAAGATGTACCAAGACATGAAGAGGGTTTTCTTCTGGGCTGGTATGAAGAAAGATGTGGCCGAGTATGTCGCTCTATGTTAGGTGTGCCAGCAAGTGAAGGCGGAGCAAAGGAAACCAGGTGGGTTGCTTCACCCATTGGAGGTTCCGCAATGGAAGTGGGATAGCATCTCGATGGATTTTATTGACGGGTTACCCAGGTCGAGGAAGGGTAATACAGGAATTTGGGTGGGGGTAGATAGACTTACTGAGAGCACCCATTTCATACCTATGAAGAGCAAGAGGACTGCTCCATGGCTAGCTTCAGTATATCTTCGAGAGATAGTTCGATTACATGGGGTACCCTCTAGCATAGTGAGTGATCGAGATCCTATCTTCACTAGAGAGTTTTTGAAGAATTCGCAAGAGGCGGTAGGGACTCAGTTGGGTATGAGTACCGCATATCATCCTCAGACGGATAGCCAGACTGAGAGGGTGAATCATGTTTTAGAAGACCTTTATGAGGCTATGTATCTTGGATTTTGGAGGTACATGGGAGGAGCATCTTCCATTGGCGGAGTTGCCCGACAGACTTAGTGATGTATTCTATGGGAGGAAGTGCCTACATGAGACCGCAGAGGTGGTAGAGCCGAGTTTGCTTAGAGAAGTGGAAGCAGAGCGTGATGCGACGATTCGACGAGCTCCTACTTGCATCCTTGGGTCAGAGATTTGGAAGCTGAGAAACAGAGAGGTTCAACTAGTCAAAGTACAAAGGGGAGATGAAGAGAGTGACGCTACCTGGGAGACGGAAGCGAAGATGCGTTCGAGGTACCCTTTTTCTTTCGGAGGGTATATCCTTTTGCTTCTCCTTCATCACATATCTTGTGCTTATCTTATTCTTAGTATGTCCTCTCGTTAGTACTTTTGACCTTTAGATAGGGTAAACCTATGGTTGAAACATGTGTTTGAGACATGTTATGGTTGATGGATGCAAGTGGATGCAAGTGTTTGCTAGTGGTTGCTCGTGGATGCATATACACACACTCTAGGCACTAGATCGGCTCAGTCACTTCATATTGCATATTGCATAAAATTGTGTGTAGGAAGATATATTTATGGATGTATAATGGTTGTGTTATCACATGGATGATGCATTTTGGTGAATGATTGTGCACTCATGTAGATATTGTATGTGTCGATAGGGTTCGCTCGCATACATAATGGATGCATGGCACTATCATGGTTTGCATATGTTCATACATTAGATAGGGAACATATACACACACTTTTTGCATATGCTCATACATCATTAGAAACTGTTTAAGGACAATGGATGCCAGTGTTTGATGGTTGAGTAGATGGTTGTTTGGTAGGATACGTTCTTCTTGACTTAGAGATTTCGGGGACGAAATCCTTTAAGTAGGGGAGAATGTAACACCCCGTATGTTAAATAACTTGTTATAACATAAATCAGAGCAGAATTAAATTTAATATTCTGAATCAGGGGAAACGGGCTGTGCCATTGCGTTCGTCTCGGAAAAATACGCGAAATAGAGTCCGAGTTTTCGTAAATCGGAGTCCGTATGACCAAGTTATGGCCCGTCAAAGTTTCACGAAAAATCAAAAACGAAAACTGCTCATGTTTTGAGGCCCGGGATGAGTTTTGGGCTGTTTTTTTTGGGCCCTAAATGGTTCCTACACTTGACTTCTTCCCCAAGACATGCTTTAAAGGCTAGGATTGGTTCTAGGGTATATCCTATGGTCCTAAAACATCTAACTAATCTATATATACACCCTAATACCCCCCTTTATCCTTACCAAAAATAGATCTAAGGCCATTATGCCACCACTTAGAAAATTGGAGAGCCTCCACTAAAAATCCTAAGAGGGTTTGCAAGCTAATCTACATCTTCTTCTACTTAATCATTGGGATTTGCTTCATTTAACTTGCTAATCTTGTTTTGGTGAGCTTCTATCCCCTTAATAATCAATTATTGAATTGATTATGATAAGATGTGATAAAGTATGGCTATGTTTGTGGATCCATATATTTATGCAAGCTTGATGTAGTGAATATTATGTGTTTTGCAAGTTATAGGCCTTATGTCATGCAAGTTTCATAATATGTAATCATGATATTTTTTATGCAAGTTGTTTCATGATGTTTATGATGCAAAACACTAAGTGAATATGGATCCATTATGCAAACATGTTATGCAAGTATGTGAGTACTTATGCAAGTCATGTATATGCTTATATGCATGTTTAACATCTTATGCAAGTATATGAATGTTTATGCAAGTTATGTATATGTTGAAATGCAAGTTTAACATAATATGCAAGCCTATGCAAGTATGTGAATGTTTATGCAAGTTATGTATATGTTGAAATGCAAGTTTAACATAATATGCAAGCCTATGCAAGTATGTGAATGTTTATGCAAGTTATGTATATGTTGAAATGCAAGTTTAACATAATATGCAAGCCTATGCAAGTATGTGAATGTTTATGCAAGTTATGTATATGTTGAAATGCAAGTTTAACATAATATGCAAGCCTATGCAAGTATGTGAATGTTTATGCAAGTTATGTATATGTTGAAATGCAAGTTTAACATGATATGCAAGCTTATGCAAGTATATGAATGCTTATGCAAGTATGTGAGTGCTTATGCAAGTTAAGTATATGCTAAAATGCAAGTTCTACATGTTATGCAAATCACATGTTTGATGATATGTAAGTTCATATGCAACATGTTATGTAAGACACATGTTTGATAATACGCAAGTTTGGGTTAAATGTAGTTGGGTTAATATATGCTCATATATGCAAGTTGACATCCTCTTAACCCATGACAAAGTTGTATGCTAAACCCATGATATTTGTAATGATCTTCCCCTTATTTATGTCATGAAATGAGAACGATTTACGTGGGGAACGATGGGGTTGGTAAATATGTTAATAAAAATATGATTGGGTATGATTAAGCATACAATAAAAATAAATTACCATAAGTGGGAATTTACCTATTAAGTTAGGTCTACCCCATGGGAATTTACCTATTGAGTTAGGTCTACCCATGTTATGGAAAATTTGATATTAATTAGGGATAATTAATATGGGGGTGATTAATTAGGATTAATTAATCAACTAAGACACGAGGTTGGACCCTTTTGTAGCGGAAGTCTGCCCGGAACCGACCGGCCATCCAGCGGCTACAAATGATTGGCCCAATGTGAGAGGTCTTAGTCATAAATTAAATACATGATTAAAGTAAAGACACGAGGTTAGGCCCTTTTTATGACAGAAGTCTGCCCGGAACCAACCGGCATATCCAGCAGTCATAAAAGACGGTCTAATGTGGGAGGTCTTTATGAGGTCATGATCTTAATTAATGAATTAAGAAACACTTAACCATATTAGCATGTAGTGGGACATGAGGGGTTAAGTGGGTGCCTTGGGGTGGCATGATGAGACTAGTGGGTTGCCTTGGGTGGCAATAGAAAAATACGATTAGAATACTTAACCAAGGTGGAACATGTAATTAAACATGATAAAAGGGTTAAGTAAGTGCCATGGGTGGCATGTGAGAATACGATTAGAATACTTAACCAAGGTGGAACATGTAATTAAACATGATTAAGGGGTTAAGTAAGTGCCATGGGTGGCATGTGGGAATCTAGTGAGTGCCCTAAGTGGCAATTGAAATATGATTAAAGGACTTAGCCAAGATTTATAACATGTAAGGGGACATGGTTAAAGGGTTAAGTGGGATGCACTAGATTAAACGACAAGCTTAAGTAGTAGCTTGTGGGGGCCCATTTCAACCAATATCCCAACGTATCTTTGTAGGCTCGACTCTTGTCGGGTGACGGGACACGCATATTGGGCTTGACTGTAAGAGGCCAAAACGGGTTAGCGGTGGCAACGCGGGATCAACGGGTTTCATATGCGTGTGTGGACCCGGGCTGGTTGGTAAGTCGTTGTTGCATCGGGTAGATATAAAGCCGTGCACAGTGATATTATATGGTAGCCACTTTGGGGGAATGATACACCCCCTTTTGTGGGACCAGCACGGGTATCTACGGTAGGGAGCCGATCGCTTGGGGGTAGTGGGTACACCTAGTAAAAATAGGGGCAGACGGCACCTGTGTAGGGGTACAAGAAACTACCGGGTGAAAAATTACTAAGTACACTTAGTGGGATCAACCTTTAAGTAGGAATTACTCTTGGTGGGTAGAACTGGTGTGGTGCAGTTAGTAATTATCCTTGGGTGGGTAGATGCGTCTTTACGGTTATCTTAGTTCGTCCTGTGTTCGTGGGCAACTTAATGTAGTCATTATCCCCAAAGATACCATACCGAGTTCATATCATACCCTAATTACTTTAATAATTGTATTATTAAGGAGATAGGGTTCACTCAGGCTTATGTAACACCCCACACCCGCTATGGTCACTCATTAAGGGAATGCCATAGCATCGGTGGAGTATTTTTAGTGAGTATAGAACAGTAAAATTACAACAAGACAGATATAATGTAATACTTGAAAATTTAAAACATCATCTCATAGCAGCGGAAAGTAAAACATGTTTGGTTACATCATAAAACCATAACAAGAGTCAAGTACAAAATATCCATCCTGAATAAAATAAGTACATAATCCCACTACTCATAACAAATAGCCATAACAGAAAAGATAAGATAAGCTGAGCTCTACATCTATGGTCCAAGCTCCAAGAGATAGATAAAGCAAACTGATCAAAGCCCACTAGCACTAGGCCCAACCTGAGGACCTGAAGGAAAAAGATAAAAACAACGGGGGTCAGACATAAGCCTGAGTGAACCCTATCTCCTTAATAATACAATTATTAAAGTAATTAGGGTATGATATGAACTCGGTATGGTATCTTTGGGGATAATGACTACACTAAGTTGCCCACGAACACAGGACGAACTAAGATAACCGTAAAGACGCATCTACCCACCCAAGGATAATTACTAACTGCACCACACCAGACTTATTCACCCAAAGGTAATTCCTACACTGCACCACACCAGTTCTACCCACCAAGAGTAATTCCTACTTAAAGGTTGATCCCACTAAGTGTACTTAGTAATTTTTCACCCGGTAGTTTCTTGTACCCCTACACAGGTGCCGTCTGCCCCTATTTTTACTAGGTGTACCCACTACCCCCAAGCGATCGGCTCCCTACCGTAGATACCCGTGCTGGTCCCACAAAAGGGGGTGTATCATTCCCCAAAGTGGCTACCATATAATATCACTGTGCACGGCTTTATATCTACCCGATGCAACAACGACTTACCAACCAGCCCGGGTCCACACACGCATATGAAACCCGTTGATCCCGCGTTGCCACCGCTAACCCGTTTTGGCCTCTTATAGTCAAGCCCAATATGCGTGTCCCGTCACCCGACAAGAGTCGAGCCTACAAAGATACGTTTGGGATATTGGTTGAAATGGGCCCCTACAAGCTACTACTTAAGCTTGTCGTTTAATCTAGTGCATCCCACTTAACCCTTTAACCATGTCCCCTTACATGTTATAAATCTTGGTTAAGTCCTTTAATCATATTTCAATTGCCACTTAGGGCACCCACTAGATTCCCACATGCCACCCATGGCACTTACTTAACCCCTTAATCATGTTTAATTACATGTTCCACCTTGGTTAAGTATTCTAATCGTATTTTTCTATTGCCACCCAAGGCAACCCACTAGTCTCATCATGCCACCCCAAGGCACCCACTTAACCCCTCATGTCCCACTACATGCTAATATGGTTAAGTGTTTCTTAATTCATTAATTAAGATCATGACCTCATAAAGACCTCCCACATTAGACCGTCTTTTATGACTGCTGGATATGCCGGTTGGTTCCGGGCAGACTTCCGTCATAAAAAGGGCCTAACCTCGTGTCTTTACTTTAATCATGTATTTAATTTATGACTAAGACCTCTCACATTGGGCCAATCATTTGTAGCCGCTGGATGGCCGGTCGGTTCCGGGCAGACTTCCGCTACAAAAGGGTCCAACCTCGTGTCTTAGTTGATTAATTAATCCTAATTAATCACCCCCATATTAATTATCCCTAATTAATATCAGATTTTCCATAACATGGGTAGACCTAACTCAATAGGTAAATTCCCATGGGGTAGACCTAACTCAATAGGTAAATTCCCACTTATGGTAATTTATTTTTATTGTATGCCTAATCATACCCATTTCAACATACTTTTAATTAACATATTAATTAACCCCATCGTTCCCCACGTAAATCGTCATTATGACATAACATAATAAAGGGAAGATTTACCACACATAACATGGGTTTAGCATATAACTTTATCATGGGTTAAGAGGATGTCAACTTGCATATATGAGCATGTATTAACCCAACTATATTCGACCCAAACTTGCATATTATCAAACATGTGTCTTACATAACATGTTGCATATGAACTTACATATCATCAAACATGTGATTTGCATAACATGTTGCATATGAACTTACATATCATCATACATGTGATTTGCATAACATGTAGAACTTGCATTTTAGCATATACTTAACTTGCATAAGCACTCACATACTTGCATAAGCATTCATATACTTGCATAAGCTTGCATATCATGTTAAACTTGCATTTCAACATATACATAACTAGCATAAACATTCACATACTTGCATAGGCTTGCATATTATGTTAAACTTGCATTTCAACATATACATAACTTGCATAAACATTCACATACTTGCATAGGCTTGCATATTATGTTAAACTTGCATTTCAACATATACATAACTTGCATAAACATTCACATACTTGCATAGGCTTGCATATTATGTTAAACTTGCATTTCAACATATACATAACTTGCATAAACATTCACATACTTGCATAGGCTTGCATATTATGTTAAACTTGCATTTCAACATATACATAACTTGCATAAACATTCACATACTTGCATAGGCTTGCATATTATGTTAAACTTGCATTTCAACATATACATAACTTGCATAAACATTCACATACTTGCATAGGCTTGCATATTATGTTAAACTTGCATTTCAACATATACATAACTTGCATAAACATTCACATACTTGCATAGGCTTGCATATTATGTTAAACTTGCATTTCAACATATACATAACTTGCATAAACATTCACATACTTGCATAGGCTTGCATATTATGTTAAACTTGCATTTCAACATATACATAACTTGCATAAACATTCACATACTTGCATAGGCTTGCATATTATGTTAAACTTGCATTTCAACATATACATAACTTGCATAAACATTCATATACTTGCATAAAATGCTAAACATGCATATAAGCATATACATGACTTGCATAAGTACTCACATACTTGCATAACATGTTTGCATAATGGATCCATATTCACTTGGTGTTTTGCATCATAAACATCATGAAACAACTTGCATAAAAATATCATGATTACATATTATGAAACTTGCATGACATAAGGCATATAACTTGCAAAACACATAATATTCACTACATCAAGCTTGCATAAATATATGGATCCACAAACATAGCCATACTTTATCACATCTTATCATAATCAATTCAATAATTGATTATTAAGGGGATAGAAGCTCACCAAAACAAGATTAGCAAGTTAAATGAAGCAAATCCCAATGATTAAGTAGAAGAAGATGTAGATTAGCTTGCAAACCCTCTTAGGATTTTTAGTGGAGGCTCTCCAATTTTCTAAGTGGTGGCATAATGGCCTTAGATCTATTTTTGGTAAGGATAAGGGGGGTATTAGGGTGTATATATAGATTAGTTAGATGTTTTAGGACCATAGGATATACCCTAGAACCAATCCTAGCCTTTAAAGCATGTCTTGGGGAAGAAGTCAAGTGTAGGAACCATTTAGGGCCCAAAAAAAACAGCCCAAAACTCATCCCGGGCCTCAAAACATGAGCAGTTTTTGTTTTTGATTTTTCGTGAAACTTTGACGGGCCATAACTTGGTCATACGGACTCCGATTTACGAAAACTCGGACTCTATTTCGCGTATTTTTCCGAGACGAACGCAATGGCACAGCCCGTTTCCCCTGATTCAGAATATTAAATTTAATTCTGCTCTGATTTATGTTATAACAAGTTATTTAACATACGGGGTGTTACATTCTCCCCTACTTAAAGGATTTCGTCCCCGAAATTTCTAAGTCAAGAAGAACGTATCCTACCAACCAAACAACCATCTACTCAACCATCAAACACTGGCATCCATTGTCCTTAAAGTTTCTAATGTTGTATGAACATATGCAAAAAGTGTGTGTATATGTTCCCTATCTAATGCAAAATCAGGCGGTCTACTGATTCAGTTGACCTCCTTAATGCAAACCATGATAGTGCCATGCATCCAATATGTATGCGAAAGAACCCTATCGACACATACTATTTCTACATGCGTGCACAATCATTCACCGAATAAATGCATCATCCATATGATAGCACAACCATCATACATCCATTAATATAGCTACCTACACACATTTATATGCAATATGCAATATGAAGTGATTGAGCCGATCTAGTGCCTAAAGTGTGTGTATATGCATCCACGAGCAACCACTAGCAAACACTTGCATCCACTTGCATCCATCATACATAACATGTCTCAAACACATGTTTCAACCATAGGTTTACCCTATCTAAAGGTCAAAAGTACTAACGAGAGGACATACTAAGAATAAGATAAGCACAAGATATGTGATGAAGGAGAAGCAAAAGGATATACCCTCCGAAAGAAAAAGGGTACCTCGAACGCATCTTCGCTTCCGTCTCCCAGGTAGCGTCACTCTCTTCATCTCCCCTTTGTACTTTGACTAGTTGAACCTCTCTGTTTCTCAGCTTCCAAATCTCTGACCCAAGGATGCAAGTAGGAGCTCGTCGAATCGTCGCATCACGCTCTGCTTCCACTTCTCTAAGCAACTCGGCTCTACCACCTCTGCGGTCTCATGTAGGCACTTCCTCCCATAGAATACATCACTAAGTCTGTCGGGCAACTCCGCCAATGGAAGATGCTCCTCCCATGTACCTCCAAAATCCAAGATACATAGCCTCAAAAGGTCTTCTAAAACATGATTCACCCTCTCAGTCTGGCTATCCGTCTGAGGATGATATGCGGTACTCATACCCAACTGAGTCCCTACCGCCTCTTGCGAATTCTTCAAAAACTCTCTAGTGAAGATAGGATCTCGATCACTCACTATGCTAGAGGGTACCCCATGTAATCGAACTATCTCTCGAAGATATACTGAAGCTAGCCATGGAGCAGTCCTCTTGCTCTTCATAGGTATGAAATGGGTGCTCTCAGTAAGTCTATCTACCCCCACCCAAATTCCTGTATTACCCTTCCTCGACCTGGGTAACCCGTCAATAAAATCCATCGAGATGCTATCCCAATTCCATTGCGGAACCTCCAATGGGTGAAGCAACCCACCTGGTTTCCTTTGCTCCGCCTTCACTTGCTGGCACACCTAACATAGAGCGACATACTCGGCCACATCTTTCTTCATACCAGCCCAGAAGAAAACCCTCTTCATGTCTTGGTACATCTTATCCCCACCGGGATGAATGGTCATCCTAGAATGGTGTGCGTCATCAAGAATAGCTTTCCTCAAACCCTCGTCTTGCGGTACACAAAGTCTACCGTCTCTACGCAAACACTCCTATCGTCTAGGGTGTTCCTACTCAAATGGCTGGACGACTCCCCCCTTATGAGCTTCTCTATCAACTCAACCAACTGTGGGTCGTCCCTCTGTGCTCTTCCAATCCACCCCAAAAGAGTAGGTCTAACCAAGGAGGCTAGCAAACCGGGTACAAAGTCAATGGAAGGTCTAAAGTCAAACTTAGAAATAAACTCTAAGCTCCGTCGTTCAACGAACAATGAACTCAAGGACAACCTTTTTCTTCTTAAGGCGTCTGCTACCATGTTACCCTTACTCATAGGATGCTAAGGATCCCATCCACTTTTGTTGTCCTAAGACTATGCGCTCGAAGAGTCTCCAACACTTCCCTAAGATGTAGGGCATGCTCTTCTCCACCAGAATATCATCCAAAATCATCACAACTGTCTCCCACGCAGACCACCCTAGTCGAATTCGGCATCCCCCAAATGCAAGCCCCAAAGGCCTAAACCAATATCAGACAAACACCCAAGGGATACCTCCTTCGAATTCAGACGACCTACGTGAGACGATACTAGTAAAAATGGCTAAATAATTAAGCCCTTGACCAATTCTGGATGTTCTCGCCAGTCTCGCTCCAAAACCGTCGTTTATCCTATACTGGCCCTGCTCAGCCTATTGAGCACATACGAAAACTTATTTCGCTCCTAGAAAAGACCCAGATGTCATCTACAAAGACCATCACGAACTTATTTAGGTACTCCCTGAACACCCTTCTCAACAAAGTATGCGGGGGCGTTCGTCAAACCCAATGGCATCACCAGCCACTCATAAAAGAAATCATCCGGAGTCCCAAAGGCAGTCTCCTCTATACTATTCTCAGCCACTCTCAACTGATGAAATCCCGTGGCTAAGTCCTACTACAAAAATACTGAGGCGCCAGCCAACTGATCAAGGAGATCATTAATCCTCGGCAATGGGTATCTATTCTTCTTTGTGAGTTTCTTTAGTTCCCTTTAGCCTACACAAAGTCTGAGGGACCCATCCGCCTTCATAACAAAAACTACTGGAGCGCCCCACTCCGATATACTTCGTCTTATGAACCCCTTTTTAAGCAAATCGCCTACTTACTTATGGAGTTCCCTCCTCCCACTAGGAGCCATGTGGCACACTGGCCAAGATACTGGTTTAGCATTATCCACCAGATATATTCGGAAGTCAACCTCCCGCTTCGGAGGTAAGCCCTTCACCTCCTCAAACACATCCGGGTATTCCCGGACCGCTCTAACAGATCGCAGACTCTAGACCAACGTGTCAAGCGATTCTAGATACCTTAGCATAACAGATTCTATGGGATTACAAGAGATCTCAAGAGTGTCACCCAAGCGGCCCATAAGCCTAACAACTCTCCCCCCAAAATCAAGAACGGCACCCCTACTGGATAACCAGTCCATGCCCACTAACCCATAGCCCGTGAAGCCCAACAAGCATCACATCTAAACCCAATGCTAAGTATAGGAACTTTCAAACCCAAACACATCATGGAGCCCAATTGGGTTTGAAACAACTAAGGGATCATCTACCAAACTGGTGTCTAAGTGCAGTGACTCAACTAACAATGGTGGGATAAACGAACTCAATATATCAGAATCAAATAGAGCTTGAATCGGATGATAAAGAAATCCAAATTCCAACCTAGACGGTCATATCCCCATCTGGTACCCTAGTCGTGAGGGAATACAACTACCCTCCAGAAGATTCCATACCTTGCCCTTGCTTCTTTGAACAATCCTAATAAGGTGTCCTATTCCTCTTAAAAGGATAACCACTTGCCTTCTTCTTCCCTATTCTCCACTCGTAACCTCCCACCAATGAGGTTTCACCCTTCATTAACCAAACAACTATTTGAGCCTTCCTCTCTTCTTGAACCAACTTCTAACCAGATTTACGTCTGAGTCCCTTGAAGTGGTTTTCCATCCTTATCCATCTTAGAAAGATCATCTATACGCGGAGGGGAAACTCAAAATGAGAGAGAGGAAGAGATTCAAAATGGAGAATTCGAAAGATATAGATATGGCTATTGGGGATTATGCTTTTCTTTCAAAAACTTTTCTCTTAAAAGACATGTTTTCGAAAATACTCCTTTCAAAAATATTCTTAGAAAATAGTTTTTCTAAAATTTTTATCTGTTCTGGTAACCTTAAGCTCTGATACCACGTGTAACACCCCACACCCGCTATAGTCACTCACTAAGGGAATGCCATAGCATCGGTGGAGTATTTTTAGTGAGTATAGAACAGTAAAATTACAACAAGACAGATATAATGTAATACTTGAAAATTTAAAACATCATCTCATAGCAGCGGAAAGTAAAACATGTTTGGTTACATCATAAAACCATAACAAGAGTCAAGTACAAAATATCCATCCTGAATAAAATAAGTACATAATCCCACTACTCATAACAAATAGCCATAACAGAAAAGATAAGATAAGCTGAGCTCTACATCTATGGTCCAAGCTCCAAGAGATAGATAAAGCAAACTGATCAAAGCCCACTAGCACTAGGCCCAACCTGAGGACCTGAAGGAAAAAGATAAAAACAACGGGGGTCAGACATAAGCCTGAGTGAACCCTATCTCCTTAATAATACAATTATTAAAGTAATTAGGGTATGATATGAACTCGGTATGGTATCTTTGGGGATAATGACTACACTAAGTTGCCCACGAACACATGACGAACTAAGATAACCGTAAAGACGCATCTACCCACCCAAGGATAATTACTAACTGCACCACACCAGACTTATTCACCCAAAGGTAATTCCTACACTGCACCACACCAGTTCTACCCACCAAGAGTAATTCCTACTTAAAGGTTGATCCCACTAAGTGTACTTAGTAATTTTTCACCCGGTAGTTTCTTGTACCCCTACACAGGTGCCGTCTGCCCCTATTTTTACTAGGTGTACCCACTACCCCCAAGCGATCGGCTCCCTACCGTAGATACCCGTGCTGGTCCCACAAAAGGGGGTGTATCATTCCCCAAAGTGGCTACCATATAATATCACTGTGCACGGCTTTATATCTACCCGATGCAACAACGACTTACCAACCAGCCCGGGTCCACACACGCATATGAAACCCGTTGATCCCGCGTTGCCACCGCTAACCCGTTTTGGCCTCTTATAGTCAAGCCCAATATGCGTGTCCCGTCACCCGACAAGAGTCGAGCCTACAAAGATACGTTTGGGATATTGGTTGAAATGGGCCCCCACAAGCTACTACTTAAGCTTGTCGTTTAATCTAGTGCATCCCACTTAACCCTTTAACCATGTCCCCTTACATGTTATAAATCTTGGTTAAGTCCTTTAATCATATTTCAATTGCCACTTAGGGCACCCACTAGATTCCCACATGCCACCCATGGCACTTACTTAACCCCTTAATCATGTTTAATTACATGTTCCACCTTGGTTAAGTATTCTAATCGTATTTTTCTATTGCCACCCAAGGCAACCCACTAGTCTCATCATGCCACCCCAAGGCACCCACTTAACCCCTCATGTCCCACTACATGCTAATATGGTTAAGTGTTTCTTAATTCATTAATTAAGATCATGACCTCATAAAGACCTCCCACATTAGACCGTCTTTTATGACTGCTGGATATGCCGGTTGGTTCCGGGCAGACTTCCGTCATAAAAAGGGCCTAACCTCGTGTCTTTACTTTAATCATGTATTTAATTTATGACTAAGACCTCTCACATTGGGCCAATCATTTGTAGCCGCTGGATGGCCGGTCGGTTCCGGGCAGACTTCCGCTACAAAAGGGTCCAACCTCGTGTCTTAGTTGATTAATTAATCCTAATTAATCACCCCCATATTAATTATCCCTAATTAATATCAGATTTTCCATAACATGGGTAGACCTAACTCAATAGGTAAATTCCCATGGGGTAGACCTAACTCAATAGGTAAATTCCCACTTATGGTAATTTATTTTTATTGTATGCTTAATCATACCCATTTCAACATACTTTTAATTAACATATTAATTAACCCCATCGTTCCCCACGTAAATCGTCATTATGACATAACATAATAAAGGGAAGATTTACCACACATAACATGGGTTTAGCATATAACTTTATCATGGGTTAAGAGGATGTCAACTTGCATATATGAGCATGTATTAACCCAACTATATTCGACCCAAACTTGCATATTATCAAACATGTGTCTTACATAACATGTTGCATATGAACTTACATATCATCAAACATGTGATTTGCATAACATGTTGCATATGAACTTACATATCATCATACATGTGATTTGCATAACATGTAGAACTTGCATTTTAGCATATACTTAACTTGCATAAGCACTCACATACTTGCATAAGCATTCATATACTTGCATAAGCTTGCATATCATGTTAAACTTGCATTTCAACATATACATAACTTGCATAAACATTCACATACTTGCATAGGCTTGCATATTATGTTAAACTTGCATTTCAACATATACATAACTTGCATAAACATTCACATACTTGCATAGGCTTGCATATTATGTTAAACTTGCATTTCAACATATACATAACTTGCATAAACATTCACATACTTGCATAGGCTTGCATATTATGTTAAACTTGCATTTCAACATATACATAACTTGCATAAACATTCACATACTTGCATAGGCTTGCATATTATGTTAAACTTGCATTTCAACATATACATAACTTGCATAAACATTCACATACTTGCATAGGCTTGCATATTATGTTAAACTTGCATTTCAACATATACATAACTTGCATAAACATTCACATACTTGCATAGGCTTGCATATTATGTTAAACTTGCATTTCAACATATACATAACTTGCATAAACATTCATATACTTGCATAGGCTTGCATATTATGTTAAACTTGCATTTCAACATATACATAACTTGCATAAACATTCACATACTTGCATAGGCTTGCATATTATGTTAAACTTGCATTTCAACATATACATAACTTGCATAAACATTCACATACTTGCATAGGCTTGCATATTATGTTAAACTTGCATTTCAACATATACATAACTTGCATAAACATTCACATACTTGCATAGGCTTGCATATTATGTTAAACTTGCATTTCAACATATACATAACTTGCATAAACATTCATATACTTGCATAAAATGCTAAACATGCATATAAGCATATACATGACTTGCATAAGTACTCACATACTTGCATAACATGTTTGCATAATGGATCCATATTCACTTGGTGTTTTGCATCATAAACATCATGAAACAACTTGCATAAAAATATCATGATTACATATTATGAAACTTGCATGACATAAGGCATATAACTTGCAAAACACATAATATTCACTACATCAAGCTTGCATAAATATATGGATCCACAAACATAGCCATACTTTATCACATCTTATCATAATCAATTCAATAATTGATTATTAAGGGGATAGAAGCTCACCAAAACAAGATTAGCAAGTTAAATGAAGCAAATCCCAATGATTAAGTAGAAGAAGATGTAGATTAGCTTGCAAACCCTCTTAGGATTTTTAGTGGAGGCTCTCCAATTTTCTAAGTGGTGGCATAATGGCCTTAGATCTATTTTTGGTAAGGATAAGGGGGGTATTAGGGTGTATATATAGATTAGTTAGATGTTTTAGGACCATAGGATATACCCTAGAACCAATCCTAGCCTTTAAAGCATGTCTTGGGGAAGAAGTCAAGTGTAGGAACCATTTAGGGCCCAAAAAAAACAGCCCAAAACTCATCCCGGGCCTCAAAACATGAGCAGTTTTTGTTTTTGATTTTTCGTGAAACTTTGACGGGCCATAACTTGGTCATACGGACTCCGATTTACGAAAACTCGGACTCTATTTCACGTATTTTTCCGAGACGAACGCAATGGCACAGCCCGTTTCCCCTGATTCAGAATATTAAATTTAATTCTGCTCTGATTTATGTTATAACAAGTTATTTAACATACGGGGTGTTACAGCTTATGTCTGACCCCCGTTGTTTTTATCTTTTTCCTTCAGGTCCTCAGGTTGGGCCTAGTGCTAGTGGGCTTTGATCAGTTTGCTTTATCTATCTCTTGGAGCTTGGACCGTAGATGTAGAGCTCAGCTTATCTTATCTTTTCTGTTATGGCTATTTGTTATGAGTAGTGGGATTATGTACTTATTTTATTCAGGATGGATATTTTGTACTTGACTCTTGTTATGGTTTTATGATGTAACCAAACATGTTTTACTTTCCGCTGCTATGAGATGATGTTTTAAAATTTTCAAGTATTACATTATATCTGTCTTGTTGTAATTTTACTGTTCTATACTCACTAAAAATACTCCACCGATGCTATGGCATTCCCTTAGTGAGTGACTATAGCGGGTGTGGGGTGTTACAATCACAAGGGTTTATTTGTGAACTTGGCAGTGTCATCCCACGCAATCAGTTCGGCTTTGGTAAGAGAGGAGGATAAGGTGCAAAGACCGGTGTACTATGTAAGTAAGAAATTGGCAGCCGCAGAACGGAATTACCCAAAAATAGAAAAACTTGTGTAAAGTTTGTTGATTGCATCTAGGAAGCTTTGTCACTACTTCCAGGCTCACCCCATTACTGTTTACACTGATCAGCCGCTTAAGCAAGTCTTACAAAGGCCAGAAGCATCAGGAAGGTTGCTTAAATGGAACATTGAGCTGAGTCAATTCGACCTGAACTTTCAACCCTGAAGGTCGATTAGAGGGCAGGCACTTGCAGACTTTATAGCAGAGTTTACCATCCTAGAAGGTGATGTGATAACCGAGGAAGACGATCCGCCAAAGCTAATCATTGACCCCAATGCCTGGAAACTATATACCGATGGAGCTAAAAATAACAGACAATCTGGTGCCGGAGTGGTTCTTGAAACTCCAGAGAAACAGCTAATATATTATGCTCTTAGATTAGAGTTCCACACAACTAATAATGATTCAGAGTATGAAGCTCTAATTGCTGGGTTGAAGCTTGCAAAGGAATTAGGGATAACAAAGCTGGATATCTTTTGTGACTCCAATTTAGTTGTGAACCAAGTTAATGAAAAGTTTCAGGCTAAGAGCCCTAGGTTGATATCATATTTGGAAAAGGTGAAGAATTTGCTGGACGGTTTTCATCACCACGGCATATCTCACATTTCTCGAGCGGAGAATCAAAGAGCAAACGAGTTAGCGAAGATGGCTAGTTCCGATAATCCAGAACATACGGAGCTAGTCCCGATTGAAGTACTACAGTTCCCTAGCATGGATCAGATAGAAGTTGATCCGGTACTAGAGATTGAACCTGAAACGGTGTCATAGATGACCCCCTAAAGAATTTTTTGATGAATGGAACGCTACAAACAAAGAAAAGAAAAGTGAGAGGCGTGCAGTTATCCGGAAGGCTTCCCGATATGTGTTGCAAGGCGAAGTCCTGTACAAACAAGGTTTCTCGATGCCTCTCCTCCGGTGCATCGCCCATGACGACATCAAGCGTGTACTGAAGGAAGTCCACGAAGGTGAGTGTGGCGACCACACTGGAGGGCAAACATTGGCAAAGAAGATATTGTGATATGGTTATTTTTAGCCCACCATAAACAAGGATGCAGCCAAGTATGCACGACGTTGTGATGATTGCCAAAAGTTCTCCAAGATTCCTAGGGCGCCACCTAACCGGTTAAAGACAATGACAAGCCCGTGGCCTTTTGCTATGTGGGAAATTGACATTATTAGGAGCTTTCCCATAGCAAAGGGCGGAGAAAAGTTTGCTATTGTGGTCGTGGATTATTTTACTAAATGGGTAGAAGCAGAGCCTTTGACCACAATCACAACCAAGTGAGTGATCACCTTTGTCGTTAAGAACATTATATGTCGATTTGGGATTCCAAAAGTCATCGTAACCGATAACGGGACCCAATTTGACAACACCGAGTTTCAAGATTTCTGTCGGAAGTATCACATCGAGAAAAGATACACCTCTGTGGCACATCCGCAGTCGAACGGACAAATTGAAGCGGCAAACAAGGTGATCAAATCCATTCTAAAGAAAAGATTGAAGAGGGACAAAGCCATGTGGGTTGATGAATTACCCATGGCACTATGGGCCTATAGAACAACGTACAAGTCGGCGACGGGTCACACCCCGTTTTCCCTTGCTTTTGAAGCTGAAGCAGTCATTCCGGTCGAGTTGGAAGTACCATCTCATCGAACCATTTATTACGATCAGATGACTAACAATAAGCTGATCCTTGAATCCCTAGACATGGTTGAGGAAAAAAGGGACGAAGCCGACTTACGTTCCCTGAGGCATAAACAACAAATAGCTCGGTATTACAACAAAAGAGTCCAAGCTCGAACATTTGAACCCGGAGACTTGGTTCTGAAGCGTGTCTTTCCGCCCCTAGTACATATGGGCCCGAAATGGGAAGGACCGTACTCCATTTTACGAAGGCTTAATAATGGAACCTTCAAGATAGCAACTATAGATGGAGATGAAATCCCCAAAGTGTGGAATGCCCAGCATTTGCGGCCTTATCTGACATAAAAGTGTCAGTTTTACTCTTATGTTTTAAGAACCATGTAAAAAGGCTCGACTTGCCTAGAACAGTCTGGTTATTTGAACAAAAGATTATAAAGTGGACGTAGGTCATGATTCGACCGAACCACTATAAAAATATCGCCTGTCATTTACCTTTACTGCACCATTTCTTATCTACTCTTTTATTTTGATCAATATAAACCGTTACCATTTCGAAATTTGTTTAAATTGTCCAGTAATCTCAAAACAGCTAATTCAAAATGCCGTCTATCAGATCGGAAGGCTCACGGTAATTAAAGCTCCAAAAGGTGCAGCGAGGGGAATTGCACTACTGATTACACTCTAACTCCCGAAATCAGGGAGAGAGTATAAAGGACACAAAGATAACTTCCCCAAGGAGTGAAGGTGCACCATGATAAAACCACCCTAATAACTCTCTAACCTGCTGCCCTAATAACACTCTAACCTGCTGAAGGATCGGGAGAGTATAAAGGCTCTAGAGACTTAGCGCCCCAAAAACTTCTGCCCCGCAAAAGGATCGGTGAGCAGACTAAGAATCAAGCTCGAACTCTAACCCGCTGAAGGATCGGGAGAGTATAAATGAAACAACCCGCTCATTCCATGATAATGGATTTAAATATTTTATTTAAATCGATCGTCGTATCCGAGGTGTCACTCAAAATATCGTTTTTCACAAATAATAAAATTAGGATTCGGGACCACTTCCATTGAGTCCGGATCATCGTTTACGACCTTTTTGACTATAAGCATCGATACCTTTTTAGTTAGTGAAATTTGGCCGTTTCTCATTAGAATGTATGGCCAAAATATCATTTTTCACATACGAATGAATTTGGGCTCGAAACCACTTCCATCGGGTTCGAAACGTCGTTTAGGTGTTCGAAAACTATAGGGTTCGATATGTTCCGAGTTCACGAAAATTGGCACCTTGGCTAGGGCTTGGTTGAGCTAGCCTACCTCCTATATAAGCCCCAAATCAGCCCCTCTCTCCCTCATAACTTCAAACACTTAAAAGAAAACAAAAATGGAGAGTGGGAATGGAAAATTAGAAACTCCAAGACTAGGGCTTCCAATCTAGAGCTCAATTCTTGTGCAAATCCAATTCTAAGACATGGGTAAGCTCTCTCTACTCGATCTCTACCTTTATCTCCTCTCAATTTCGGATTTTATGATGTTCTAACATCCATGAGTCTTCTTATGTGTTCATGTGGTGATTTGAGAGGACTGATTGAAGAAAGAAAGCTTCTTTGCTTGGATTTGTGCTTGTTCTTCCTTGTTGGAGCTTGTTCTTGTCATTCAAGAGCTAAAGGTGAGTTCTTTGATGAACTCACATCTATGCCGCAAGTCTATGGCTTGCACAAGTGTAATTTAGGACCATTTCATGTTGCATTTGCTTGTTGAATTGGTTAGAATAGTTTAAACTTCCCGGTTTATTAGTTGAATTTCATTTGAAGTAGAAATTGTGATATATGTTGTTCACATGATCATTGCACATGATGTATGTCGAGTAAGTGGTGTTGTGAAGTACCATTATCGCACCCGGCAAGTTCTAAGACTTCACGATTCGCTTATATCGCGTTTCTTCGTTTGGTTTAGAAATTTGGTTCGTTTAGAACCTATAATCATAATCCTTGTATTTGAGCTTGGCGAGTTGTTACGGTGGATCAGAGAGGTCTCATGGACGCCCCAAAGAAGTCGCGAGCCTCGACGATCGGCGCCGGTCATTCGCGGGGGACCGAATCCCCCTAGGTTCGGCCTGGGCAACAACCCAGGTCAGGACCGGTCGACTGGTCCGAAATCGGTCGGTCGACCGGTTTATTCTCTGTTGGAAACCGGTCGACCGACCGGATTCCACCGGTCGACCGGTGGTGGTTCAGCCTGGGCTATTGCCCAGGCCAGAACCGGTTCCAAACCGACGGTCGACTTGTTTGGCTGAGGCTGGGCAATTTTGCGTAGGCCCGACTCTGTTTTGATCGTGCGCCCCCGCGCACGATCCCGCTTGTTTCCGGGCTCCTCCTTAGTTCTTCCGTGCATGTTGATGGTCTTCGAATTCACCAGAGATCATCATAAAGTCGTGCGCTCCTTTTGGTATATCGAATTTATTCGATACTCTTGTTAAGATGATTCACACCACCAAAACGTGGATTTTCGACTCGATAACCTTCGAGCCTATTCCGATGTAGATTAAAACCTTCGGGTACTAGTTTGGGATTCTGATTTGTTCGTTGATCAAAATTATAGCCGTTATCCCTTGATTTCCTGTATGTTGTTGTGATATGAGTTTATTATACATGATGTTTGTGTTCTATTCGCTACGGCGACGTTTTCCATGAATATTTGAAATCACGTCAATGTGACATGAATCCCCTTGATCGATTTGCCTCGGCAATCATACTATTGTTTATTGCCACTTTGAATTTAAATAAAGAGGTTTTATGTTATTTAGTAGATATCAAATTCTTGTACTAAAATGGTTTCCAACCTTACTTCATTATACGAAGCTAATTTACGAAATCGTTTTATGAACCTTCTTCAAATCTACTAGTATATATTCTATAAACCTTTTTCTCGTTCATATGAGGAGTCTAATTGAACGTCTTAGTAAAATCAAGGACTATGAACCCTTGCTTTTGCTTCGATGGTTAATTCTTGGACTCGTCCAATCGTAAACCGTGGCAATGCTCCTTCTATGATTTTCTCTGTTTTGAATAGAAACGAACTACGAGTGTGTAAATATTCGAGAATAGCATGTGGTTATGGGACATGTTGCTATTTTTTTATATTAACTAGCTCGAAGTAATTTCTATTCACCGGATCCATGGTATCCGCCTCTATGACATATTTGTTTGGTTCACAATCACCCGAATGGGAATTTATGATTAGGGACCTTCATTTATGGGACTTTGGTCCAGCCTTGTATGATCTTCTATGATTTATGTTTTCCTCTACCGAGGTCACGACCCAGAATCCTCAGAGAGCTTCGGCTCAAACAAATGGGTTAGCTACCTAGAGGTCGCACCTCATCTTATATGAACCTGCAGGCCCCTTCTATGATATTCTCTATGATTTTCTATGATATATGTTTTCTGGGTTAGCTACCTAGAGATCGTATCTCATCTTATATGAACCTGCAGGCCCCTTTTATGATGTTTTCTATGATCTTCTATGATTTATGCATTTTCTCCCATTTTATGATGTTTTCTATGATCTTCTATGATTTAGGCATTTTCTCCCCTTTTATGATTTTCTATGACCACTTTGATGCGATGCACGTCAATTTGATTTTTCTATGACTACTTGAATTTCTTTTATTTTCCATGACCACTGTTATGCTAGTATTTGAATATTGCATTCTACATTAGATAGGAGATTATTTAGAGATATTTGTGTGCTGACATTCCATTGTCATTTCCAGATTGTGTCGACGTGCCATGTTCATGTCATCCTTTGTTATATCTCTTGTTATCTCTATTTATTTGTTAAGTACAACTAGACTGATCCGTTTATTGTTTATTCTTATAAATAATACTCGGGTCAGACCGAGTCATTTTAGGTACTCCTCTGGGACTCATCGCATGATTGATCTTCCGCTTTCAACTTGCTACTCTGTCTCCGCAGTTTTATGTACTTTTGTACCTATGATATTATCTTGGTTTGTACATATCCTTTTATTTAGATCATGGTGCATGTATCTATTCTTTTAGGATTTGTGGATCTTTGTTGACCACTGTCTTGTTGTACACATCCTTGGGTTTATTCATATCTATTCCGCCTTTGTGATATGATTGTTCTGTGTCTGGCTTTGAGATATACCATACTTATATTATTGTTGTTGTCTATTTTATACTGCTTTCCGGATTGCATATAGCCGTTGTGTAGTTGCCCTATGTGCCGAATGGTCATGTCGAAATTTTAATCAGTATCAGAATTCGATGTGCATTCCTCACATGGAATAATCATACAATCAGTCTCCCTTCACAAACCTCATTCTCCGTTATGGTCTACGACATTTCTCTGAAATGAATTGGACGATAGTGGGTGTAGAGGCGGGGCGCTACAGTTGGTATCAGAGCCAACTTTTCGGAACAATGTAAGATAGCATGACGATGGTATTGTCTTAAGCTTCTCTAGGGAATTGTGCTTTAGGGTTTTAGTTAGAGTCTTAAGACCCGTCATAGCTTATCTACCATTACGATTCCATCTTGACTGAATTCGCATCGTTTGAATTCAACTTGAGAATAACTTTTCCCTCCTTCTTTTTCCTTAAAGAAGTGAAATAGTTAGTTGTAGCCATGCGAGTGCCGGTTCACCCAGTGTACCTCCTACGAAGGGGTGTTTGAGTATCAAGTGTCCTACTTTTAGTCTCTTAGAATAGTTATCGACTCGTTCTCTTTCGAGTTGATTTCTATAGTTCATCTAGGGCCCGTGTGCTCTAGTGGTGCTTCTATTTCGTTCTTTGACTCGAGTTGCTAATCGATGCCTATCTTTGTATAAATTACGTTATTAAAACGTAAATGTCAAGTTGTTGATCGCTTCGGTGATCGTGTTTAAAATTGTCATGACTACTTCAATCGTACGAGAAATTTAATTAAACGCCTTAGTAAACATGAGGACTATGGACCCTTGTGTTTGCTTTGATGGACAATTATTGGACTTGTGCGTTTGAAAACTATGATAATAAGCATTTTGAATGTTCGAGTGGGATTCAACAATTCGTTCGTTAATTCTTGAGTTAAGCTGGCGGTATCGGACGTTCGGCTAAATTTATTTATTAACTGACCTATTGTGTATCACACTTATCTTGTTGATCATTTATGATCCTTGTAGTTGATTGATCATTGGATATCTTGCCCGTGCGTCATTACGTGCGTTGTAAGTGCCTTTGATCCTGATATTTCATGATTTCTAGTTAAGATTGTTTCGTGCATCGCTATGTACCTAGCGTGGTCTATTGATCACTTGTCGATCGGTATGGAGATGCCATGTCGTTGTGACTAAATCTACTCCCTTGTTGTCAGCTATGTAGTTCTAGTTCATTGTGAGATCACCAAGCCTTCAGGCTAAAACAACTCATTTGTTATCTCGTTGTGTCGGTGTGAGATCACCAAGCCTTCGGGCTAAAACAACTCATTTGTTATCTCGTTGTGCCGGTGTGAGTAACCAAGAATTTGTGCTAAATTGACTCAAGATCAAGAATAAGGGAAAGCATTCCGCTTCCTGTGATATCTCTTCTTGAGTCAGGATACATGTCATTAATTCCTTAATGTCATTTACCTTGTTCAGAGATTATTTTATTTATGTTCTTTTGATACACGTCGATCATGTTCTTCGTTATCAAAAGATATCAATTGTGTTTTATTCGTAAGTTGATAAAGGAATTCTATTTCCTTTATGCCATCCCGAACGATTTATTGAATTTTTATATTTTCACGAGATCTGCGTGAACATTAGAAATTGTGAGGACTTTCTTGTGTTAACTTGTCCATTGAGTGCGTTAAGGATCTCGAACGAGACGTGGGACGCCATGTTGTAATTCGGAATTCCTAAACACCATTATGTGACAATCCGACATTTGAAACAATCCCTAAAATTAAATTAACCATTAATGAATTAATCAAAATAATGATATTTAGGATTTTTGCGATTTTTTCGTAATCGTTTGTTGTTTCCTAGATAATTTACTTCTAGACTTCCTTGGAGTAATTCCAAGAATTTGGGTGGTTAAAGATTTTTAATTAGAAATTATCTTGAATCTTTTCATTGATTAAATAAATAACTGATGTCTCTTGTTCCTGGAGGTTATTTATTCATGTCTCTTGATTTTGGATTTTTAATCTTTGATTATCGAGAATTCTTAGTGATGGAGAATCTCGCCTAATTCTTAATCCTTGTTTCGATTTGCTAAAGAGAATTTTGTATTCTTGTGATTCCATGGGTCTTCTTATTTTCTCTAGTGAACGATCACTTGAGAGAATGGGAGTTCCCGTGGGGAGGGAATATTTGGGTTTTGCGATCCACGGCAAACTCGATAATTCCTTTCTTCGAATCTATGATCTAGTCGATCATCTGAAGTGCTATAGTCAATTCACTTATGGGCTTAGCCTTGCGTTGTTCTTAGAATTGAATATCGAAAGGATGAGCTCTTTTGGTATTCACCCCTCGTTAGTTTGAATCATTTGGATTGACAATTGTCTCCGCACGTTTGTTAAACCTTGTGAATCAAATCTTTGGGAATTATGACCTCTCTGGTTTAATCTCATCTTGTTAGAGGAATTGTATAGTGCTTCTTTGATTAGTTGCTGATGTTTTTGCGATTTGAGATTTTTGGTGGAAAATTATCTTAAACTCTGTTGTTCCGAAGTGGTAAGTTGTGCACTACTTATCCATCATCTTCTTGATGTTTTTTATTTTCTAAAATCGATACTCAAGTTTTTGAATATTGGGAATCACGTATAATTCCTAATGATTCGTCCTTATGGTTACTAAATGAGATTTGGTCCCTGGATAGAAATCGATTTCCCCGAGTAGTTCATTGGTATTCCGTTTCCAATATTTGGTTATCGACTTGTAGTTCATTGGTATTCCGTTACCAATATTTGTTTATCAGTTTCTAGTTCATTGGTATTCCGCTACCAATATTTGATTATCGACTTGTAGTTCATTGGTATTCCGTTACCAATATTTGATTATCGACTTGTAGTTTATTGGTATTCCGTTACCAATATTTGTTTATTGGTTCCTAGCTGATTGGTATTCCGTTACCAACCTTAAGTCATTGATATTAAAATTGATTATTTCTTCGAAAATTGGTTTCCTTAGCTGAATTCGTTGGAATCTCTGTGTTGTGCTTTTGTCGGTGTAAGCCACCTTGTCGCAGGACTAAAGCGCTCGGGTTCGATATCCACTACATCGTCGTGATTGAGTTTTGGGAATGGATTAGTCAACCATCACAAATTTCCCATCTCATATCCAAAGAGAAATATCTACTATTGATATCTCGCGTCTGTAGGATGCAGTCCCGTTTCTCCTTGAAGTTCCAAATTAGATTCGCTTAGTTTTTGTGTATTCTATTGATTCTCATTCCCTTGAGAATCATACGAAGAAAGGCGAGTCTATTTGAATTCATAGCGCTTATGATTTTTTCTGGAATTATTTTACCCGTTTGGGATGACTACCTTCATGGGTAATGAAATTTGAGGTTGAACTCTAGTTCTTATGATCTTGTGAGACGAAATTGGGATCTCACCTAGCCGTTGGTGTGATTTTTTCACTTCGTATCGGTTCTTGTTGTACCACTTCATGGTATTATTTTTGGTTGTTGGTCATTACTTAAATCTTAAGGAATGGCGGGGACGCAATTCTTTTAAGGGGGGAAGTCTGTAACAACCCGCTCATTCCATGATAATGGATTTAAATATTTTATTTAAATCGATCGTCGTATCCGAGGTGTCACTCAAAATATCATTTTTCACAAATGATAAAATTAGGATTTGGGACCACTTCCATTGAGTCTGGATCATCATTTACGACCTTTTTGACTATAAGCATTGATACCTTTTTAGTTAGTGAAATTTGGCCGGTTCTCATTAGAATGTATGGCCAAAATATCATTTTTCACATACGAATGAATTTGGACTCGAAACCACTTCCATTGGGTTCGAAATGTCATTTAGGTGTTCGAAAACTATAAGGTTCAATATGTTCCGAGTTCGCGAAAATTGGCACCTTGGCTAGGGCTTGGTTGAGCTAGCCTACCTCCTATATAAGCCCCAAAATCAGCCCCTCTCTCCCTCATAACTTCAAACACTTAAAAGAAAATAAGAATGGAGAGTGGGAATGGGAAATTAGAAATTCCAAGGCTAGGGCTTCCAATCTAGAGCTCAATTCTTGTGCAAATCCAATTCTAAGACATGGGTAAGCTCTCTCTACTTGATCTCTACCTTTATCTCCTCTTAATTTCGGATTTTTATGATGTTCTAACATCCATGAGTCTTCTTATGTGTTCATGTGGTGATTTGATAGGAGTGATTGAAGAAAGAAAGCTTCTTTGCTTGGATTTGTGCTTGTTCTTCCTTGTTGGAGCTTGTTCTTGTCATTCAAGAGCTAAAGGTGAGTTCTTTGATGAACTCACATCTATGCCGCAAGTCTATGGCTTGCACAAGTGTAATTTAGGACCATTTCATGTTGCATTTGCTTGTTGAATTGGTTAGAATAGTTTACACTTCCCGGTTTATTAGTTGAATTTCATTTGAAGTAGAAATTGTGATATATGTTGTTCACATGATCATTGCACATAATGTAAGTCGAGTAAGTGGTGTTGTGAAGTACCACTGTCGCTCCCGGTAAGTTCTAAGACTTCACGATTCGCTTATATCGCGTTTCTTCGTTTGGTTTAGAAATTTGGTTCGTTTAGAACCTATAATCATAATCCTTGTATTTGAGCTTGGCGAGTTGTTACGGTGGATCAGAGAGGTCTCATGGACGCCCCAAAGAAGTCACGAGCCTCGACGATCGGCGCCGGTCATTCGCGGGGGACCGAATCCCCCTAGGTTCGGCCTGGGCAACAGCCCAGGTCATGACCGGTCGACCGGTCTAAAACCGGTCGGTCGACCGGTTTATTCTCTGTTTGAAACCAGTCGACCGACCGGATTCCACCGGTCGACCGGTGGTGGTTCAGCCTGCGCTATTGCCCAGGCCAGAACCGGTCGACCGGTTCCAAACTGGCGGTCGACCGGTTTGGCTGAGCCTGGGCAATTTTGCCCAGGCCCGATTCTGTTTTGATCGTGTGTCCCCGCGCATGATCCCGCTTGTTTCCGGGCTCCTCCTTGGTTCTTCCGTGCATGTTGATGGTCTTCGAATTCACCGGAGATCATCGTAAAGCCATGCGCTCCTTTTGGTATATCGAATTTATTCGATACTCTTGTTAAGATGATTCACACCACCAAAACGTGGATTTTCGACTCGGTTACCTTCAAGCCTATTCCGATGTAGTTTAAAACCTTCGGGTACTAGTTTGGGATTCCGATTTGTTCGTTGATCGAAATTATAACCGTTATCCCTTGATTTCCTATATGTTGTTGTGATATGAGTTTATGATACATGATGTTTGTGTTCTATTCGCTACGGCGACGTTTTCCATGAATATTTGAAATCAGGTCATTGTGACGTGAATCTCCTTGATCGATTTGCCTCGGCAATCGTACTATTGTTTATTTCCACTTTGAATTTAAATAAAGAGGTTTTATGTTATTTAGTAGATATCAAATTCTTGTACTAAAATGGTTTCCAACCTTACTTCATTATACGAAGCTAATTTACGAAATCGTTTTATGAACCTTCTTCAAATCTACTAGTATATATTCTATAAACCTTTTTCTCGTTCGTATGAGGAATCTAATTAAACGTCTTAGTAAAATCAAGGACTATGAACCCTTGCTTTTGCTTCAATGGTTAATTCTTGGACTCGTCCAATCGTAAACCGTGGCAATGCTCCTTCTATGATTTTCTCTATTTTGAATAGAAACCAACTACGAGTGTGTAAATATTTGAGAATAGCATGTGGTTATGGGACATGTTGCTATTTTCTTATATTAACTAGCTCGTAGTAATTTCTATTCACCCGGATCCATGGTATCTGCCTCTATGACATATTTGTTTGGTTCGCAATCACCCGAATGGGAATTTACGATTAGGGACCTTCATTTGTGGGACTTTGGTCCAACCTTCTATGATCTTCTATGATTTATGTTTTCCTCTACCGGGGTCACGACCCGGAATCCTCAGAGAACTTCGGCTCAAACAAATGGGTTAGCTACCTAGAGGTCGCACCTCATCTTATATGAACCTGCAGGCCCCTTCTATGATATTCTCTATGATTTTCTATGATCTATGTTTTCTGGGTTAGCTACCTAGAGATTGTATCTCATCTTCTATGAACCTGCAGGCCCCTTTTATGATGTTTTCTATGATCTTCTATGATTTATGCGTTTTCTCCCCTTTTATAACGTTTTCTATGATCTTCTATGATTTAGGCATTTTCTCCCCTTTTATTATTTTCTATGACCACTTTGATGCGATGCGCGTCAATTTGATTTTTCTATGACTACTTGACTTTCTATGATTTTCCATGACCACTGTTATGCTAGTATTTGAATATTGCATTCTACATTAGCTAGGAGATTATTTAGAGATATTTGTGTGTTGACATTCCATTGTCATTTCCTGATTGTGTCGATGTGCCATGTTCATGTCATCCTTTGTTATATCTCTTGTTATCTCTGTTTATTTGATAAGTACAGCTAGACTGGTCCATTTATTGTTTATTCTTATAAATAATACTCGGGTCAGACCGAGTCATTTTAGGTACTCCTCTGGGACTCATCGCATGATTGATCTTCCGCTTTCAGCTTGCTACTCTATCTCCGCAGTTTTATGTACTTTTGTACCTATGATATTATCTTGGTGTGTACATATCCTTTTATTTAGATCATGGTGCATGTATCTATTCTTTTGGGATTGGTGGATCTTTGTTGACCACTGTCTTGTTGTACACATCCTTGGGTTTATTCATATCTATTCCGCCTTTGTGATATGATTGTTCTGTGTCTGGCTTTGCGATATACCATACTTATATTATTGTTGTTGCCTATTTTATACTGCTTTCCGGATTGCATATAGCCGTTGTGTAGTTTCCCTATGTGCCGAATGGTCATGTCGAAATTTTAATCAGTATCAGAATTCGATTACATTCCTCACATGGAGTAATCATACAATCGGTCGCCCTTCACAAACCTCATTCTCCGTTATGGTCTACGACGTTTCTCTGAAATGAACTGGGCGATAGTGGGTATAGAGGCGGGGCGCTACAATAAAGGCGCTAGAGACTTAGCGCCACGAGAACTCTAACCTGCTGAAGGATCGAGGGAGTATAAAGGCGTTAGAGACTTAGCGCCATAAGAACCATTACCCCGCTGAAAGATCGGGACAGTACAAATATAACCCTAATCGATCGCCAATAAGCCCTGGCCAGGCACTATAATGACGATTGATTGGGGGCATATACGTGCACCACTACACATTTACTTAGCACATGTATTTCTCGATGATTGTTTCGGTTATTATTAATAATTGTTACTTATGACTTTAATGTTTAACTATGAATGTTTAGGTTATGACCATTTAAACACTGCTAACATGATAAATTTGCAGGAACGCAATGGCGCAAAAGAAATAGATCTTCATTTACTGAAAGCAGATTTACAAGGACGAGAAGCTAAACAAAAGTGAGGGCCACTCTCACGACTACAACTTTTGGCCAAAGGAAAGCCTAAAAACTAAAAATATGTACTAATAACTGCATTCAGTTTACGCAAAGGAGATGACTTTGATTTCTTTTCCTTCTTCTGTTTCCCCAACTCCTCTTTATCAGTACCAGAGCGGTCACTTTTCTTCCTCTTCCTCTTATCAACAAGAGGCTCTGGGGGAGGACTGGAAGGTTGGGAGTCAAGGTGTGAAGTTATTGATTTGGAAAATAATCTTATAACCAACCCAGTCTTGGGATCAATTTCAGAAATATGAGGCACAAATACAGGGTCTTGTTCCCCCTTCCTAAGAACCAACTACTTCTCTTTCCTAGCCTGTATGTCAGCCAAGGTTTCACTATCACCATCCTTGGCCTTGTTTATGATTTCTACCTCCTCTTCCTCATCTCCATGACCGCCATCTGTGTCATGCAAAGCTGCAATAATCTCAGCATCTGCAGGAGCGCTGGTGCCGGATTCCATGGGTGATACCATGACTCTCTTACTTCCCGTGTCCTCGGTCTGCTTTGGAATCTCAGAAATTTCAATACCAGAACCCAGGGGGAAATCAACTTTCTCTGCCACTGTCTTCTCCTCTGCACCTTTTTCGACCACTTTGGTACCTACACCATGAGAAGCAAAGGTTATCGAATCAGGAGGAGATATGGCCATGTCAGTTGTCTGTCCTGTGAGACGACGACAAGTTACGATTGCTTTGATGAATTATGGAGAGAATATGGAGATACCTTCAGCCGACTCATCTCCCAGATTTGTATTGGTGGTCCCGATAATTGGAGGAGTTGAAGCCAAGTGGATCAACGGATCATTGTGGTTATATTCCTCAACCTCAGAGGTTTTGGGCTCCATCACCGAGCTCGAGCTTTCGCCAACTTTATCCTTACCCTTGAGCCTACTCTTCTCCCTCTCGATCTCCTCATGGATTAGGCGTCTACCTTTATCCAAAGCCTCAGGTTCTTTGCATCAGCTGGTTTTCGTCGACCTCATCGACCATCAATCGCCGCTTCTCACCTTCGACAATTGCATCCAATACATTGGCCAAAGTAACGTGATAGTCTGGAATCCAAGAGATGTCTCGAGTCTTGATGACTTGACCAAAGAAGTCGAATAACAACTCCTCAAAACCAGCTATATCTTTCTCTTTTTCGGCGAGCTTATCGGCAGCAGCGGTGGCCGACTAAAGAGCATCATTGACATTGCTTTCAGCGAGAGCCGCACGCTTCTCAGCTTGGGCAAGTTGATCATTTAAAACCTCCTTTTCCTTTTTGGCGAGAGCGAGGTCATCTTTTAAGCTCGCCCTCTCTTTCTCCCAGGCATCTTTCTCAGAAGCAAAGCGTTCCTGTGATGTCTTCAGTTCGGTATTAATTTCCCTGAGATCTTCCACTTCCTTCCTCAGGGCCACACCTTCCTGGCTGTTTAAGTCAATCTCACTGCGAAAACGCTCCTTAGAACTCTCCAGCTTGGACCTGTAACCCTCTGCATCCCGCCGAGCTAAAGCCGGTTGGGCCTGTGCATCCTGTAGTTCCTTTTCCATTTTGCTCCTAGCCCTAGCATCATTATCAATCTTTACTCTGGCTGCTTCCGTCTCCATCTGGTGGATGATAGTAGAAAGTGTAGCAGCATGCTTCTTCATTACCCCGTATTGTTTACCCATATGGCACACATACCCTATCACCTCTGTGTCCCAGTCCTCTGGGACCGGTTCAAGATTTGGGACAAACATTATCCTCTCAAAGAAAATGTCAGGGAATTGCTTTTGCAAGCGTTCCAGCCTGGCCATAATCTCAGAATTGGGGGCAACATCCTTTGTGACAGTAGTATCCATGCCATGCTCACTAGAGGAAATAGAAGCTGTCTTACCCTTCTCCATGATCTTGCCCTCATCTTTGTTCTTGTCCACTGGCTCGTGGCGTCTTAAAGAAGACTGGACATGAGAGAGCGTACTCTTCAGAGGGGTCAAATCTCTAGGAAGTTGTTTGCCCCCAGCTGGTAATGATGAATGACTTTGAGGCCTTTCAGAACCTTGCTTTGATGGAGATCGAGATCGTGTGGAATAAGGTTGATGAGAATCCCGCGGCCGACGACTATCCCTTCCCCGACTATCACTGCGAGCATGTTCGAAATCGGGGAGGAGGCTTGGTGTGCCCTCGCGAAGGGAACATCAAGAATAAGACCGTCTACGAGACATTTTTCCTGCAAAAGAAACAGGTGCATGTTAAAACTATGAATGACAGTGGTAAAAGAGTGTTATGATAAATGGTGCATGTGATTTGTGCATCCCGTGAAATCCCCTTTTTAACGGACTAGGGCCCGGAGTTAGGCTCGTTTGGATGACTTCTTTTTCTCCAACTGGAGCACTTGTCTCTTCAGAGATGATAAAAATTGGTTCCCCTCCGAAATCTTCCTTAGTATAAATATCGTCTGATAAAGGAATCTTATTTAATTCCCCGATTATCTGTTCCTCCATTAATTCAACTTGAGCGACAGACTCAACCGGTGATGAAGTCCTTAAGGGAGACTGCCCTTCATAGGTCGGGACCTCCCTTGATTCGTCGGCTTGCCCGTCGTCTCCTTTGTATACGTTTAAATCCTCGTCATCTTGATTTATCATTGGCGAAGGACTCTTGTGAAGGGTAGTTGTCTTTACAGCTTGAGAAGTTCCTTCTCCCTCAGTCGTAGGTATATACTTGTAAGGTTTGCCGCCCGCTCCAAGTTCGAATCTTATGTCTAAAAGACGGTATTTGTGAAGGATCTTGTCGATGATACGTTTCTTAATCCTTAAGAAATCTGAGTTACTCATGAGAAGGCGGGACATTCGGTCTTCGTACATCATCCTTCCGTTCTCTCAAAATTGTGATCTGTATGGAACAAAACGATTCGTTAGCACAGAAATTATGCATTCGAATTAAACATGGGAAAGTTGAAAACATACTTGCTTGTAGCCACTTCCTCGCGCATCCGGCTTGATGTTTTATATAGAACCAGTCAGATTTGACGTCCCCTATATTACTATAACCGTCTGTCACAACTTTTCTATTGGCAACTGATTCGAAGAAAGAGAAATTGGAAGCTCCTGCGGAACGATGCTTGAAATGATAATAGAACTTCAGATTTTTAAGGGTAAGTTCGGTCTGCAGAATCTCCATATAAGCAATATACAGAGTATACAGATTCGCATAGGCATTCGGATGGAGTTGCATGGGGGCAATGTCTAACTGTCTTAAGAGATCGACAACAAGCGGAGGAAAAGGAGGAATAGCCCCTACCCAGCACATGAACAGACTAACAGTCATGTAACCCTCTGGGGCAGAATGAGGTCTATCTTCACTTCCTGGAGCTTTCACATCGTCCCAGGGAATTCGTGTCTTAAACATATTTTCTTAAGTTTTATATCGTCTGACTTAGAGGGTAAAGAATCGGTGACTTTCTCTATTTATTTAATACCCGGAATCTCATCAGGAGCCCGATCATCCTCATCTTCAAGGGATGTGCCCTTAGAAGCCGTTGACTTCATATCGGTATCCGTCTCGTAGTTAGGATCAGATTTTTCCTCATTAGAATCTGAAGAAAGCACATCAGGGTCATGATGTACTGATGTCTCTGGTTCAATGCTCTCCTTTGATGTCTCAGTCACTTGTTTATCAGACATGGCTGTGTTCGGGAGTAAAAATTAGAACACAAATTACCCGTTCCCCGTGTGTGTAAATGCAAGTGTGTGCTTGTGCATACATTAAAGAAAAGAATGAAGTCAATCAGATAAACAGATAATGACCATTGTATGCTGTTAAGTTATGTTGCTGATTAGTCCAGAAAGTTCATCTCGAAGGCTCTAACCTAACTGTCCGTTGATATATAATTGCACTATGTTCTTTACTTAACATGTACATGGTATCGTCAACGGAACTGGTTCGTAAAAATTTGGGGATCAGATCGCGATTTACTCGGATCGTGGAACGTATGTTGGATCGTGAAGAACGGATCGCCCACTAATCTCGCCAGTGGAGGGACTTTGGGTCCTGGAACAGAACGGTTCGTGGTATCTGAACGGATCATGAAACACCCCCCATGATCCACGTTAATGCCCAGAGCTACGACCCGGTCCCGTTCCCATATCACGACCCGACCCGCTGTCCAGAACCACACCACGGTTTCCTCCCTGGTCCTTCTGCTGCCACGACCCGAGCCAATGCCCCATCTACGAACCGACCTGCTTCTTCATCCCCGTTGTTTCTCTCCCCATCCATAAACCTATTTATCTAAACCCATCACGCAACCTCCACTATCAGCCCCCAGCACCATGAGCCATCAGACGTTTGAAGGGGGGCTCGAAGGAAATGGAACCAGTGATAAATCTCGTGCTCTAATTAAGGACAACTATTAAAATTGTTTTTACCTAGTTGAATTAAGCCGAAGCTCGAGGATCAAATCGATTCAAAAAATTGGGGTTTCGACTGAAAAACTGGTGGCGGCTGCAAACACAAAGAAAGGAAGGAAGAAGAAAGGGAAAGGAAGGAGCAGGGGTTGGCTTATATAGCCGACATGAAGACCGCTCGTCTCCCCAACTTTGTCCTATTTGGATCCGTGAAAACCCATGGACCACAGGCACCCAGGAAGGCCCATCGTGGTATTGAAGGTGGCCCGCTCGAGCATAGGCCCGTTGTCTTTACCTCGTCGCGCAAGTCGCCTTGCACAACAACGACCAAAAAAAAGAAGAATAAGAGGAGAAACGATGAATAAAAAGGGAAAACTAACTTGACAAGTTGATCACAATGTCTTCCGGAATTCAAGAGTTGAAAATTGGCCGATGAATAAAGGAATGATCAATGATTTAATCTGGTATTTATATCCGTCGAAGAACATGACCCTTTGAAGCAGTACGATGTTCCAAACAAACACGACTATTGATTCGTGTCGTTTCACGAAGTGTTGGTTCAGCAATTTTGAAGCATGTTCCATCCTTGATAAAACATACTTCGAGGGGGCAAACTGTTGGCTAGCCTTTGGACCAAGCCACCAAGGTTCACTGACCAAGAAAATATGGAACTTCACTCGTCAGGACCCTCAGAAACTCGATCGTGGTCCACTATCACGTTCCCGGCTTGTGGTACCCAGCAACGACTGGCGATCGCCCCCTGTAGCCACGATCCGACCCGTCCATGTCGTCTCGATCCGATCCAACCCCATAAGCTAAGACGAAGATCACGACCCGATCCATTCATAACAGAATGACCCGATCCGTCCCCTCTTCCACTTCACGGTTCGGTCCTAAAAACCAAGATAAAGGTCGAGACCAAGTCTACCTCGATCCGAGAATGCAGGATCTCACGACATATGTCCATAGCGGCTATTTTGACTATTTCTTCATCAAGCCATGAACCAGTCCGAGATCCTCGGGATTTGTGCCACGTATGACCGCGATCCGTCTGCAAATATCAGCTAAAAATAGCCCCAGACTTGGCATTTTTTAGGATCTTTTTGGCAATTCTGAGCTCTGATTCCACCATTATCATATCTCCATTATTCCTATTTAGATTTGTCTCGAATTTGTTGAGTGAACCAACATTGTAAAAGTGAGGTTGAGAGATAAATCATTGATTGTACTCGAATCTTAAGTATAATCATAAATATAAAGTGGACGTAGGCTCGTTAACGCCGAACCACTATAAATCTCGTGTTTTTTCTGGTTTTCTTGCATTTTTTCTGATATTAATCTCTGCATAATCGAACAACTTGGGTGTTGGAGCCAATTTTGGATCTAACATGCGTATATATATATATATGCATGTAAAGTGGGCATTAGAAGTTTCGTATACATATAAGGACCTTATATATGAATATAATTCAAATCAATTCAAACTGAAGACCATGCGCGAAGAAAAAAAACAAGGCTTAGGTCGACCTAGGGGTCGACCCAAGCAAGGGTCGGATTGACCCATAGGCCGACTCAAGGAGGGGCTATCTAGACTCTGCCATTCTTCTTCCTCCTTAAATTTCTTCAAAAAATAGAATAATTAGTCTTAGGGAATTTTGATTCAAGATCTAGAGGAAAAGAATTTATATCTACAAATGGGTGTTCAGAATTCTGATCAATGTAAGGTAAATTCTTGGATCTGGTCAATTTAGATTTCACTTGTTTCTTCCCTTTTCTTTTAATTTTGGAATTGTGAATCCGTGGATATTTAGATTCTAGATTCTATTAGGAGAGCCATGGAATGCTACGTCTGGACCAGATTCATGAATTGGAAAGTTGTTAGGCGAGTGGATTTAAGTTATACTTTTTGATAATGGTATATTTATCATTTGGCATTCCCCGTTAATATGTATAAATCTGCTGAAATATATAAATCTACTGAAATGCATAAACCTGTTAGAATATGTGGAAAGGATTACTATTGTATAGACCTGTTCTAATTACCTGTTAATTGGATATTATAAGTTAAGTTGCAATGAAATTGGGAATAATTGTGGTAATTGAATGTATATCTATTAAGAACATTTCTGTTGTATAAGACCTGTTTCCATTAATCACCTGTCTGAATTGGGGATTTCTGTGAATGCTGTAATCATGAAATTTATGATGAATATGAATATTTGTTTAGGAATATTGTTATGCCAAAAGATTGTAAATAATAATTACAGTGAAATTTGGAAGAATTAATATGCCCAAATTTACAGTAATTAGAAAATTGTAACCGCACTAAGACACAAGATTAAATTCAACTTGTGGTAGAAGTCTACCCGAAACCACCTGGAAAATCCAACATCCATAAGTGGTTAGTTTAATGTAAGCGGTCAAGTGCAGAAACATATATATGAATATATGTATATAACATGATATAAATAAATGGCATTAATTGTAATTAATGGAAATGAATGAATGTTACAACAATATAAATATTAAAATGAACGAGGAATGATAATAACCTATTATGAATAAACCTAAAGGGGAAAAGGAAAGATAATAGGTAGGCTTGTACTAGGACAATTGGAAATTATAACTTAGGTTATAATAAACGATAGAGAAAATGAGATAACTTATGTAATGAGATAAGTCATACTTAATTATAAATTAAGAAATCTGGAAATCTGCTGTTTGTAATAAGTAGAGAAAAGAAGGGAAAACTTATGAAATGCATTAAGTCGTACGTAGTTATGCATCAAGTAATCTATAAACCTGAGAATCTGAATCCTGCTGATAAGAAGAACATGTTATCTGAAAACCTAAGAATCTAAAATCTGATGATAAGAATAACATGTTAAAGGCTTATTAATGAACTTAAATGGGGTAAGTTATATAACTAAAATTAATAAGCAAGAAGAATTTGGTAACCTAAATAAGAAGTTAATATGAACCTGAATAAGAAGTTAATATGATTTGAAATAACCAAGTTAACTGGAAATCCAATGAAGTAGAACAAGTGCATAATTTAACGTTTGGACATAGGGTCTAATAACACGTTAACCTGAGGCACTTGGGCTAGTCCGTACGTTTAGAAATGAAGAACCTAATGGGGTAGATCATCGCAATGCCATGAGACACGAGGAGAGCGCACGTCCATCTGATTATTTTTCTTGTTCTGCCTGATGTTATGTTGATATTTTACTAGCACCGAGGGACTGAATGGGGAAGCACGCGGCATCTTAGGACGTGGAGGGTACTCCTGGTAGTCCTCTGTTTGGTGGCAATGCTTAGGTTGTGCTCGCAGAGGTTGGGTCTACGCGTTACTATCCGGTGAGTATACGGCCTAGGTGATTCAACGAATCTAGTGCCTTGTGACTAGGCAGGTTACAACCATCTCATATGTTTGCCTTGGGCGGGTCTAACCATCTGATTGATAGTAATCGTCGGGTACCGATCATCGACAATCAGCATGATGCGTGATGCGAAAAGATGGAGAGCTAAACCAATAGACCATCGACCTTTTACTATCAAGGCATTGGGTGGGGGATATGCCAATAAGGATTTGTTGCTTGTTGTATTTATGGGCCAGTCACTAGCTCTCAATTTTTCTTTCTTTCACTAGTTGAGGGAGGAGTCAGGTGGGACCATTGCCATTGTGAAAATGTAGACCATAACATCTGTGTATACAAATTTTAGAAAAGGATCCCAACCGAGTTCCGTGTATCTGATATAGCCCTGTTACGGAACTTGTTGCACAATAGATAATACACGCGGATACATGCATACCATTTCCGGATGACGTATCACTGAGGTTGAGGAATTGTGTACGATTAACGATATGTACGTGAGAAAGTCTAGGTACATGCATGTCTGCTCCGGGTGGTGTATCGTAGACTCTAGGGCATAACTTTGTGATGGAATCTGATTCGATCGAATGGTTCGAAGGTGGTAGTCTGTATGCTTACGTAGCATGGCGATGGCGGTTCTATGAAGAGAGTAGCATTGTTATATAGAGATTCGTACGTCGTTCCGGCGTAGGATGAGTGACTGTGTATATTTCTGTGGCGTTATGGCAGAGACCGTGCAAGTGGGGTTCCATGGGGTGTACCTTAATATTGGGGGTAGTTATATGTATATTGTATTAGGTTAATCTACTCGGGAATAGATGGGAACTGCGTATGTGCAAGCCTTGGGTGCTATTAACACAAATAACTTTATAAATAAGAAAATATAACTGAACGGTATATGTAAGGTTCCCCATAATGTATAGTTTAAATCCAGTCACTAGAACTTGTGTTCTGGCTCCCTCTTCATGACATACTTGCAGGTTAGATTTGTGGCTGAGAAAAGATAGCTTTGGATACTGGTTAGGCAATATTATTATCTAGGGAAGTCTATATTTGATTATATTTTATTCCATTCCGCTGTGGGATGATTTCTAAGCTCTGATATGTTTATTATCTCTGTCTTTTTTGTAGGATACCAGACAAACCAACATGAGTTTCGATGGATTAGAATTTTGATAAAAATTCGGTCTTTCGGAATTCGGGTTGTTACAATGCTAAAAAACATGAATCAAACTCAAATGAAGAAGATCTAGCTTTCATTGCTAAAAAAAATAGAAATTTTTTGAAATACAACAAAGGAATCAAGAACAATGGAAAGAAAAATTTCAAAAATAACAACAAAGACTCCATATCAGCAATTGAATGCTTCAGTTGTCACAAGAAAGGACATGATCAAAAAGATTGTCCGAAAGATTAAAAGGGGTATCTGAACAAAAATAAGAATGATAAACCAAAGAGATGAGCCTTCTCTATGACTTGGGATGACTCAGAATCTTCATCTTTTGAAAGTGATAGTGAATGCGATAACGAACAAGTTAACATATGCTTCATGTCCAAAGAAAAGGAGGTTAATGATTATACTTTTGAAGATATAATAGAAATAAATACGAAATTATTAGAATCTAGAAAAAAATTCAATAGAAAATATGAACAAGCTAATGAGGATCAGAAAAAGGAAGAATTTGAAATAGATATGCTGAAAGATGAAAAAGAGATATTAGAAGATGAAATTAGAAAGCTTCAAGAATCGATCTCTAATGCAAATTATCAACTTTCCTTATTAAGTCAAGAAATTGAAACTCAAAAAGAAAAGAATAATCTTCTTGGTTCTGAGAATCATGAATTGAATACTAGGATTGTAATAGTAGAATTAGATAATTCTAGTCTTAAAATTATATTGCATGATATTACTAAAAATGTCTCTAATTTTAATAAAGGTAGGGAGAATTTATCTAAAACTATAGAAAATTCTCAACTGGTATCCAAAAAGAAAGGACTAGGATATGTACAGAAAACTGATATTTCAAATAAATCTAATAAAAAGAAATCTAAACCTAGCGAGCCAGTAACAATTTCGACAAAGAAAAAGGTTTCTAAAACTGTTAATTTATGGGCTCCTAAAACGAATAATTATTTGATTAGGAATATTCTTAGAAACTATTCATAATAATAAGGAATATATTTATAAAAGGGACACTGAACCCTCTTGGGTTTGGTTACTTAAGACCTAACTCTTAGGACCCTAACGGAGGAAGTGGATACCAACATCATTACATATTTTTTGCAGGTCTCACTCAATAAGAGAGGAAAATGGATACTCGACAGTGGTTGCTCATAACATATGATAGGAGACAAAAAAATGCTAATGAATGTTATCTACTTAAAAGGAGGAACAGTCACATTTGGAGACAATTCCAAAGGATTTATCATCGGCAAAGGCGATGTGAGCAATTATGGTGCATTTAATTTACCTCCTATCACTGATGTTTTGTTAGTTAAAAAATTAAAACATAATCCTCTACGTATTAGTCAGTTATATGATAAAGGATTATATATTAAATTTAAAGATAAATAATAATCCAAATGTGTTGTGCTTATTAGCCAAAGAAAATGATCTCCGGTTATGGCACAAAAGATTTTGTCATATATTTGAAACTATCAATAAGATCTCGAAAAATGAAATCGTAAAAGGCTTACCCAAAATGAAATTTAAAACAGAAAATTTATGTGATGCCTGTTAACTAGGAAAGTTAACAAAATCATCGTTTAAATCTAAAAAGTTCATTTCAACATTACAACCATTAAAATTTCTGCATATGGATTTATTTGGGCCAACTCAAATTCAATCCATAAATCACAATAGATATGTGTTTGTAATAGTAGATGATTTTTCTTGATAAACCTGGATGATATTTTTGAAAATAAAAGTGATACTTTTGATCGTTTTAAAATGTTTGTTATATAAATTCAGAATTTGAAAGATTTGAAAATAAAAAATATAAGAAGTGATCATAGAGGAGAATTCAACAATGAAATTTTTGATCAATACTGTAAAAAGAAGGAACTTATCATAATTTTTCATTTCCTACACTCCACAACAAAATGAAGCTGTAGAATGGAAAAATCGAATATTACAAGAATGTGCTAGAATGTTATTAAATAGAAGCACGTTACCAAACCATTTCTGGGCAGAAGCTGTTGCAAGGGCCTGTTATGTTTTTAATCGTGTTTCTATTCGGTCACTTAAGAAAAATACTGCATATGAACTTTTGAACGGTAGAAAACCAAATATTTCATACTTTAAAGTATTCGGTTCGAAATATTTTACTAAAGATTAACTTGGAAAAATCTATTTAAAATCCGAGAAGGTATACTTCTAGGATATTTAGATCGAAGCAAAGCTTATCTTATTTTAATAAAAAAACAAATAAAAATCAAAAAATCACTTCATGTTTCTTTTGACGAATATTTTATTCAAATTTTTTATAATAATAAGGTTTTGAAAAATAATAATTCTCAAGATGATGATAGTATCAATTCTAGTTTTAGAGAAGATGAAAACGTTATTCATAATAATATAAATGAAAATATCACTGAAAATCAAGATATTACCGAAAATGGGAACACTTCCTCAGAAAGTGATAATTCTAGATAAGATGAAAAAATTATTCATAGTAATAATGAAGTAAGATCTTCACCATACGATATCATCCAGCTCAAAATATAATTGGTTAAATAAATTCAAATGTTAGAACTAGAAGTTAATTAAATTTAGTAAGTCACGTAGGACTTTTATCGAATATAGAACCAAAAATCCAAAAGAAGCATCTTCTGATGAAAATTGGATTATAGCTGTGTAAGAAGAACTAAATCAGTTTGAACGCAATGAAGTTTGGGAACTAGTTATGAGACCAAGTGATCAAGCTATTATACGTACAAAATGAGTTTACAAAAATAAAGATGACGAGATAGGAAATATAACTAGAAATAAAGCTAGACTTGTCGCATAAGGATATAGTTAGGAAGAAGGAATAGACTATGAAGAAACATTTTCCCTGTTTGCTAGATTAGAAGTAATTAATATCTTAGTAGCCTATGCATGTTACCACAACTTTAAATAATATCAAATGGATGTAAAAGGTGCATTTTTAAACGTATATATAAAAGAAAATGTTTATGTTGAACAACCACCTTTATTTACACATGAAAAATATCCAGATCATGTATATAAATTAAAAAAGGCCTAATATGGATTAAAACAAGCACCTCATGCTTGGTATAAACGTCTTAAAAAATATTTAATAAGTTAAGGTTTTTGAATTGGGAAAATTGATCAAACACTATTCATAAAACGATCTAATAAGGATATTCTAATAATTCAAATTTATGTAGACGAAATTATATTTGGTTCTACTAATGAAAAGCTATGTCAATTTTTTTCCCAAATTATAACTAGTGAATTTGAAATGCCTTACATGAGAGAATTATCATATTTTCACAGTTTACAAATTAAACAATTATCTAACGGTATTTTTATAAATCAAGAAAAATATTGTAATAATTTTATAAAATGATTTAGAATGGAAAATATTTCCACCAAACCAACTCCTATGAGTACAACAACACATCTTGATAAAGATGTAAACAGTAAAAGTGTTGACCAAAAAATATATCGTAATATGATAGGATCATTATTATATTTAACACCTAGTGGACCTGATATAATGACGAGTGTTTGTTTATGTGAATGATTCAAGCCAATCCTAAAGAATCACATTTACAAGCAGTTAGATGTATATTACGTTATGTGAGGAACACCAAAGATTTTGGAATTTTCTATCTGAAAGATTGTTCCTTTAAATTAGTATCATAAAGCGATGTTGATTTGGAAGGATCACTGACGAATCGAAAAAGTAGAAATGGTACTTGTCATTTTATTGGCAAATCGCTAGTATTTTGGTTTAGCGAGTAATAAAATTGCGTTTCACTATCTACTTGTGAAGCTGGGTATATACCGCCGCTTTAGCTTGTGCTCAAATCATATACATGCAACAAACACTTAAAGATTTCAATGAAAATTTACCAAATTCAACTATTTATTACGATAAAACAAGCGCGATAAATTTATCTAAAAATTCAGTAAATCACTCATGAACTAAACGTATAGATATAAGACATCATTTCTGAGATGATAAAATAGAAAAATAAATGATCAACTTAGAATTTGTAACATCTGAAAATCAAATAGCCGATATTTTTACTAAACTATTACTTGAAAACACATTTATTAAACTACGAAGAGAACTAGGCATTCTTTCTTTTAAAGATTTATAAATTTTTTAGTTCTTTTTAGTGCAAAATGAAATTTTCAGAAAATAAAAAATTTGTTGCATCAACCAGGACTCGAACCCTAGTGGTCTGTATGGTAGTTGCATAGCCGTGCCATTGGGCGACTTGATGTTTCTTGTCTAACTATAAAACAGTAACAATCTTATACTACGTATCTAAAAATTCTATTTTAAAACTTCAAACAAACTTACTATAAATATAAATGGCCTATATTGAATATCTCTTAACAACCATCCACTTTTCTCCTGACAGAAAGGCTGTTTGTGTTATAAAACGACATAAAATGGTTTTACAAACATACTTTCACACAACTCAAATACTCTCTTAAACTCAAAGCAAGTTATCATGTAGAATTTAAAAATAAATTCTCCAAAGAACTCTACCTCACCAAAACAATCATCTTCCTCTATTCAAATCATATCACCAAATCAAGGAAAAATTCTGTATGCGAGTGGTCTGAGTATCACACAGGTTATACACCGAAATCAAAGAAGTCGAAACGTCCATTATCTATTTCACCGTCTACAAAAGAAAAAATAGATGATATTCACCACTATCAACAACAACAATTGGATTTCCAATGTGATTTTTTTTTAAAATAAAAAGTAACTGAAAGAAGATTGAATTTCTTGGAACAAATAGCTTAACATGTTAGCGGAAAACAAAACTTTCTTGAACCTAAACATTATTCGTTGTATTCTACTCCGGAATGACCATCATCTACATGAAGCCCTTGGAATCGTACTCCAAGATGACCTCCTTATAGTCTGAATTCATGGGGTAAAAATTACGCAACGAGTTAAGAATCGAAAGAAAAAAACTCTGAAGAAGTCATCATCTTACGATTTCGAATAAACGCTGCCATACTTGATTTATTTGTTTTCCATAATAATGTTATTTTTAGGGACAAAAGAAGTTTGTGTCATTTCTTTTGTATTTTTCATGATTAAAGTATGGTTTTGATTTTTATTTTAAATCTTATAATAACGATATTGATAAGTGTAAAACTACTCAAAAACAAAATGCTATCAAGACGTATAAACTTTGAAATAACATGTTTAATCAAACAAAAGATTTGCATATTATATATATTAAAAATCCTCCTGTTAATGATTTTAACAGAGCTAAAATGACGGGATCATTCAAAAATACGACAACTGCCCTCATCCCCAAACATTAAAATGCAAATAATGTTAATGATTTTAGGACCATATCATGTTGTAACACTATTTACAAATGTATTTCCAAGATCTTAGCATGAAAATTGAAAGCTGTTTTACCATACATTATCTCTCACAACCAATCAGCTTTTCTGCCAAAACGTAATATACTTGACAATGTACTATTAGCGCATGAGTTTATTAAAGGTTATAACACCAGGCACATCTCACCACGTGCAATGCTTAAGCTTGATATTAAAAAAGCTTTTGACACCCTTCAGTGGAAATCTATCATTCGTATTCTGAGTTATATGAATTTTCCCGCGAAGTTCACTGCAAGGATTTATGAATGCATAAGCTCTATGCACTACTTAGTTAATGTCAATGGTAATTTGGTGGGGTTCTTCGATAGCAAACAAGGCATTCGTCAGGGAGATCCCATCTCCTCTTACCTATTTATTACTGCGATGGAGCTTCTCACAGGTATGTTGAATCATCTTGTTGATGATAATTGTTTTGCTTTACACCCTAAATTCAAGAACCCTAGAATCACAGCTTTGATGTTTGCCAATGACTTAATCATTTTTTGCAAACCTGATGATAATACCCTTATCAAGATTATGAATACCCTAAAGCAGTTTTACATGATGACATGGCTAAAAATTAATTATGATAAATCCAATATCATGGTCATTGGAATAAGTGATTTGACAAAACAACAAATACATACTTAACTGGTTTGAGAATCTATGGCTCTGGTTCATCATATCTGGGGTTTCCCCTTACAACATCTAGAATTACCAGTACTCAAATTTTTCCTTTATAAGAGAAAATCACTAGCGAACTTGGGTGTCGGTCCACAAATTTACTTAGTCAAGCAGGGAGAATAACACTTGTGAAGTTCGTGATCATAACAATGCAAGTTTATTGGGCGAGAACTTATATTCTCCCTCATAAACTTCAATATATGATCAAGACAACATTTATGAAATTAATTTGGAAAGGCAATACATACAAAAATTTGTTGGCACCAATATCATTCAAAGTACTCGAAAAACCCATTAGTAAGGGTGGACTTTGTATTTTCAATATGATTCATTGGAACCAGCTGCTTTTACTCAACATATCAATGATATTTCATGCATTAAACAAAGCCTTTGGATCCAATGGTCATATAAGCATGTAATGAGAGATAAATCCTTTTGGGCTTTGTCTTCCTTGCAAAATCAAAGTTGGACACGAAAGAGTTTACTTAAACTTCGATCCAAAATTCTTCCATATTTTAAATATGGACAAGCAGCCTTCGCCTCAATATGTTTCTGGAATGACCTTTAGGTCGATTATGGTTTTATCAATTGTGATGCAGTATCCTATTTGGAAAGAATGCAATCTGAGGTTGCTTTTAACAGTAACGTTGGCGATATTATTATTGATAATCATGTGACGTTGCTATCCACCTCTAACCATAATGTAAATGCCTTATGGAAAAAATACACATTGCAACACAAACTGGATTTAGCAATGGAACTGTAATCTAGAAGCCGAGGTGAGTAGTTTCAAATAAGAAGTATATACAAAATCTTGCATGGAACTTCATATACGACTGAATGTAGATGGCATAAGGCGGTTTGGCTCAAAGACAATTGTGCCAAAGATAACCTCACACTGTGAAAGATCACTTCTGGATCTTTTCTTACAAAGGACAAGCTTGCGAGCTATGGTTTGGTTGTACACGTTTACTGTCTCTTCTGCCATCCCCAAAATGAAAGTATCTAGCATCTTTTCTTTGAGTGCTCAGTGACAAACACCTTATGGAATGAAGCCTTGCAGCAAATTGATGAAAGAAGCAGTGTTAATGCTATCACCAACGAATGGGAGAGAATCCAAAAGAAATTACAAGGCAAGAGCATAAGATCGAGGCTGTTTTGCTATGTACTGAAGAAGATTGCCAATAAACTTTAAAGACAACGCAATGTGAGAGTCTTTGATGCAAATAAAACCATGAATTTTGGTATGTGGAAGAAATTTGTTTGGCATGACATTAGAGATAGGATGAAATTCTTAAAATTCACTTTTGACCCTGGTATTTTTAGCTAAGCTCTTTGCTTGCTATGTATATATGTGTTTTGTGTTAGCACCTTTAAACATTGATATACCATGTTGTCTCTATATTTCACTTTTTCTTTCCTTCTCTCTTTGTAAACCCTTGTAATCATCTTTGGTATATTAATAAAATGGTAAGGGTTCATTCAACCCCTGTCGGCTTTGCAAAAAAAGAAAATCTTCCTGTGTGCAAAATAATATCCACCTGTTTGGTGGACACTGGACCAGTCAACTTATGGAGCTTCCAGAAATGTTTTTGAAAGTATGCACCAGTCGACTGGTGCAATATATACCAGTTGACTGGTACGAGTTCAGGCACAACACAAATGCTTTGGCCAAACAGTTATTACTTCACTCTCCCACCTTTTCAACATCACTTCTCTATCTTCCCTCTTTTAGTTCAAAAACCTAAAAATTTCATCTATTCAACGATTCAATTTCTCTCTCAAATTTATCAAACATGGCTCCTTCATCCAAGAAATCAAAGAAAGCATCATCGTACTCTCAAAAACATTTTGATTCTTACATTGAAAAATGGCTTTATGATTCTACTGACATAAAAAGATGGCAAAAGATGGAAGACATGAAGTATACAGAAGGTTCGTTTGTTCAATTTCCTGACTTTAATTCATATGGTCTTCAAGCTTTAGCATATAGAGGTAGAATTGAATTTCTACTTGATTATGAGAAGAATAAGTTGAAAATCAATCATGTTATAGTGAAATTATTCCTAGCAACAACCAATGTAACACCCCGTAATTTTAAAACATGACATATGAGATAATTAAAGAATAATTGATTTTTAGAAGAAGATTTAAGGGAAACGGGATGCGTCATTTCGTTCGTCTCGGAATTCTACTTGGAACAGAGTCCAAGTTTGCGTAAATTGGATATCGTATGAAGAAGTTAGGAAGCTTAGAAGATTTTAGTTTAAAATAGAATTTATTTAAATAACAATTAAATAACAAAAACTATTCAAAAATCAAAATTTAGACAAAGCGGGCTGGGCGGGAAATTTCCCGCTCGTGGGTGTCGACCACTCCAGGAGGTGTCCACATGGGTGTCGACCCCCCTCATGGGGTGTCGACGACATCCGCCCAGATCTGGCTTGACGTGTTTTGTGGTGGATCTGATGACGTGTTTTTCTGGTCTGGATAGTTCAGATGGACCCTAATCTAATCTAAGGGTCCTAATTCAACTAGAGCATCTATAAAATACCCCTAAACCTGACCCTAATCTCATTGTTTTCATCCATAACACCTCTATGCTGCCCTAATCTAAATCAAATTTAGCCTCTCTTCTCCACCAAAGCAAATCAGAATAGGAGTATTCAAATTAGAAGATCAGATCTACAAACAATCAAATTAGAAGATTATTCAAGATCAGAATTGCTACAACAACGCCTAATTCTCTTCTAAGAATCGTATCGCTGTGAGTCTATGTTACTTTCACATATAATTAAATTAAAAAGTAGTTGTGATAAGATTGTAAATTGGATCTAATGTATATGCCTGTGACTGAAATGAATCTTATCAAACTAGTAAATCATTATCTTTCAGATTCATACCTATAAATCTGTCATATGCCTTCTGATCCATTTTATCGTTATATGCTTGTTTATATTTCATATGCATGTTTTATGTTTATGCCCATTTTGATGTTTTGATTCTCCTCCCTTCTTCTTTTCCTTTTCTTTATGAGATTAGGCTAACTTCGAGCCTAACATATTGCGTTGAGATTTACGTACGAATAATGTTGGAACGATTGGGAAAAAGTTTGGGAAATATGCAATGAAATGAAATTTGGCATAAATTGTTGATGAAAATGAAAATTGGTTTGGGCATAATTGAGTATGACTTTTATACATGAGATTTGGCACAAATTATTAATAACTATGAAGATGGGTTTGGGAATAATTTGGAACATGATAATATAAACAAAATTTAGATTGGAAATTATGGGTAAATTGGGACTTGAATCAAGAAGGTGATAATGAACGCCTAAGACTCGAGGTTAGATTCAGATTGCGGTATAAGCCTGCCTGGAACCGCCCGGCATATCCAACACTGCAATTTGGTAATCTAATGTGAGAGGTCAAAGGCAGAAATTAGATGCGTAATAATGCAAAGACACGAGGTTAGACTCGGATTGCGGTGTAAGCCTGCTCAGAACCGCCCAACAAATCCAGCAACCACAAAACGGTAATCTAATTTGGGAGGTCTTGCAAGATTACGGTAATAATGAATTGATGAACACTTAACCAAGATAAAACATGTGATTAGACATGGGGATAGTAAAGGGTTAAGTGGGTAACATGGGTAGCATGTAAAACATAATAAAAGCACTTAACCAAGATGAGACATGTGAGACATAGGGGATAAATAGGGGTTATGTGGGAATTCCTAGTGGGGACCAAGCCTAGGAAGGAAGCTTATGTCAAGTGGGTGGGCCCTTTTCAACCAGTAACCCATTTTAGTATTTATATGAGCTCGAACTAGGTCGAGGACATGGACACGCTTACTGGGGTTGATTGTAAGAGGTCTAAAGATTTAGCGATGGCAGTGCAAGTCCAACGAAGTCATTTGTGTGCGTAGGTCTAGTCTGGTAGGTAAGACGCTGTTGCATCGTATAGGTATAAGCTGTGCATTTCAGTAGTATCGGGATTGCCACCTTAGGGAGTGATACACCCTATTGTGGGACCAGCATAGGTATCTATGAGGTTAGAGAGCTGATCGAATGGGGAGGGTAGTGGGTACAACTAGTGGTGGTAGGAGCAAGTGGGCACCTATGAGAGTAGCCAGGAGTACACGAAGCTACCATTATTATGATTAGTAGAGAGGTATCATCTTTTAGTATGTAAGTAGTATGTGGTACGGTGCAGAGCATATCTTACATTGGTTAGGAGCGCATCCGATGTTCTATCTCACTTACCTTGTTTACCTTGTCATATCCGCTTATGTTGCAGTCGTCTCTTATATCCAGTTTATGTTCTTATCCTATTACTTTACTGATTATATTGTTAAAGTCACTAGACTCGCAAGACTTATGTCTGACACCTTTTTGTTTCGCCTCTTTTCTTTCCCCCCCTACCCAGGTCCTCAGTGCGGGACTAGTGAAGCTTTACTTGGATTCCTTTCTTCTTGAGCTGCTTGGAAATGTTGAAAATAATGCTTAGCTTTATCTCTTTTCCATTATGGCTATTTTGAGTGGGATTATGGTTTTACTTTTATGTACTCTGATAATAATTTTGTACGAGATAGATATTTGTGTACTTGGCTTTAATATATGGTTTTGATGTTGTAACCAGACATGTTTTGTTTTTCCGCTACAATGAACAAATTTTGAATTTTCTTAAGTACCATTTTAAATATCTGTCATGTGATATTTCGTTCTATACTCTTATAATACTCCATGAATAGTGAGTGACATTAATGGACGTGGAGTGTTACACGTGGTATCTGAGCTGAAGGTTACCAGAACAGATAAAAGATTTTGAGAACCGTTTTCAAAAGCATTTTTAGAAAGAAGTATTTTTAAAAACATATTTCAAAGAGGGTATTTTCAAGAGAAAAGTTTATTATGAAAAACATAATCCCCAAAAGCCATATATCTATCTTTTGATTCTCTATTTTGAATCTCTTCCTTTTTCCTTTCAGCATGTCTGGGGAACTCGTTATACAAGAGGGCGTACAGATACCATGCTAGTTTAGAAGGTATCTCGAGGCTAGGGCTACTGCCGCAGGCCCAACAGACGTTCCTCCTCCCCCTACTGCAGCCGCTCCTCCTCCTCCTCCCCGTGTAGACGCTTTTTCTAAGATATGCAAAGACTTCCGTGCGATGGGAGGAAAACCGTTTTATGGAACTGAGACGTTTGTTGAGGCTCAGAATTGGCTCAAGGAAGTGGAGGATTTGTTTGGTATCTTTAAGATAGATGATGGAAGGAAGATTCAGCTAGCTGCTTAGTTTGTCTGTGAAGGAGTACGTTAACAAGTTTAAACAGTTAGCAAGATTTGGTGTGGAATTAGTTAATACACCACATAAGAAGGCCTTGAGATTTGCCAAGGGTCTGAATGAACCATTACACGGGTTGGCTATGTCCCACATTCCTATGGGGGCTACATTCGAGAATCTCGTTGATATGGCATTGATACATGAAGAGGAGAAAGGTGCTAATGTAGATAAGGCACAGGATAAGAAAGGGGATCCAAAGAAGGCACAACAACAACAAAAGAAGGGCGGCAAGGATAACAAGGGTTTAGAGAAAAGGAAATGTCACAATTGTGGAATACCTGGCCATTTGAAGAAGGACTGTAGGAAGAAGAAGAAGACGGGTTGCTTCCAATGTGGTGAGGTAGGACATATGATTAAAGACTGCCCAAGGAGGCAAGGACAAGGGCAAGGACAGAGGACATGATCTACTTCTGGAGGGCAGGTCCATGCTCTCATGGCACCTAAACAAGAGAGAGGTAGAAACATTTCTTTTGAAAGTTTGATTTTCCTTTTTGATCATCCTGTACGTACTTTGTTTGATTCTGGCACTTCACATTCGTCTATATCTGCTTCTGTTATTGAGTCTCTGCACCTAGATATTAGTATAGTAGTGGATCCCGTTGTTGTCTCAAATCCTATAGGGGGTACGGCTCATCTTTCTATGTTATGTCGAGGTTTGAGAATATATGTGTATAGAATTGAGTTCGAATGCAACGCTTATGTGCTTGGCTTCACGGGCTATGGGTTGATTCTAGGAATGGATTTGCTAGCCAGGTATGTTTCCATTCTCGACCGTGAAAAGATGGTAGTTAGATTGTTGACTAGTTTGGGTAATACTCTCGATAGCTCAAGCGATCCTAAGGGTTCTGTTATGCTTAGCTACCTAAAATCTCTTGATACATCTATTGATGATTTGCAATCTGTTCGAGTAGTCCATGAGTATGCAGATGTCTTTGAGTAGGTGTGACGAGAAGGAAATTCGCTCGGTCCGAACCAGTCGCTAAACCGACCCAGACCGGTCGAAACGCCCTATCGTTTTGAGAACAGGACAAAATAGAACGCATACAAAAGAACATTTCACTGTATATTACAACAATGCATCAGATTACAAGAATATACAGAGTATAAAAGAATATTACACAGAAATATCAGAGATTTAAATTACATTTAAATACATAGCAGCGGAAAATAATACGATACACAACTAGAAGAGATATACGGATACAAAGCTTTCCGGATATCGTTCCAGCTGAAAACCAGGATCCTGTGAATATAAATCTGCAAAACCAAAACTACTAGCTGCCCGTGTCGAAAATAGGGGCACCCAGAGTTTAGGTTAAAACAATAAACTCCAGGTCAGTCATGTGACTGGTGTGAGAACTAAAACAGTTATTAATCTTTATTTTTAAAGTTAGGTAAATCAAGGGACCACGCCGTATAACACGGAACGGGTTTTCTCCCAAGAATACCAGTGCATAAAACAAACAGCGCCATGCTAAATAGAGAAAAATGAAGCTGTTATAAGACCCAGGTCCCATCACACAATGCAACGCAGCCGAGGATAGGGTTTTCCCTTATAACAGCCAAAGAATGCTTGATACGTTTAAAACAAATCGTTTGATACTATTATAAGTGCATAGTGTATAAAACAACTTCAAATCATAAGTATCAATCATAGGCGGCATGAATGCCCCATAACACTATGTCGCCATATATAAGTTTACAATCAAAACCGCAAGACGTCGTATTGGAAGTTGGGTTATCATTTATGGTATGAACCGAGGCTAGGGGCAAGATCCTCAACCGATTCGAGACAATCTAGCCCATGTCTCAGGAACAGCCGCAACTGCCCCATGGATCGTCAGGGCCGGTCCACCGATGTGGATTATTATGCCTGAACAATACGTCTCTCCGCCCTTTGGGGCGTAAGCCTGGCCCGTCAGCCGACCAGAAGCATCGGCCGAAACCGATATCACGAGGCGCCTCGCTTTTCAGCAAGTAATAATAAGTAACATCCACATGAGTCAAACTCGTCAGCCAGTTCAAGCACTGACGCCACTCCTAACTAGAAAGAAACGCATGTCCTCCCTGATGTCCGTCTCCCGTTTTTAGTTCATACCGGGTGTGATACTCGCGAATCAACGTTACACAAAGCTACGCCACAAAGGCCGTGCTTCGATCATCAACCACAAGACTTTGCTTTTCAACAGAAGCCTTGATCATTTGCATCTTAGCATGCCACACAGGCAATTCACTCCATGCGATTGATATCCATCAATATATAACCCCTGAGCTCGTACGTCTCAGAGAAGGGCGTTAAGCAAGAGAATAAATTCTCCGCCGCCAAACAGATATATATTTAATAGAGATCAATCACACGGACTAAAATCCAATGTTAGACACACGGTCCATTTACAAGTCCGTTCTGGGTCTGAACGAAACCGGAGGCACCTAGTACCCCGCATATCCATCGATCTCCAAGTACGTCTGGACGATCACTAACTGTTTCCATCTTCTTGGGTGTACAGCCCAATCAAGATCATCAGTAATTACCCAAACGACGTGAAGACCTCCGGTCTTTGACCATCGTCTTTATCTTCGACTTATCGTCGTATCAGTTATTCAGAATGGGATAAACCCGGTCTTTCCGAATAACTCGCGTATATTTTAAATAAGTGTTACACAAACATAACATACGCCTCATTCCAATTCATCAGTCACTAACCGTAAATTAATCAAGAGAATAGTTCCCCAAATATTAACCCCGAAGGCCGAAACCAACATCAGATCAATATCCAGAAAACCATTCTGCTTGGCTAACCGACAGTTAGTTTCTAATTTTCACATTCATAGGGAGAGGTTCCCATTAATTTTATCCAAGGTAAATTCCTTGAATTTATTCTCTAATCTTCTTTTGAATTTTGATTCAACTAGTCGGGATTAACGAAACGTACCGAAGTAATCATTTGTTTTAATTTCCCAATCCCAACCTATTTATCCCATGAAGTAAAACTGGTAATACTTCATATCTAACACCACAGTGTTATCGGTAAATTCAATTACCATTTCACGTTCAAATCTAATTAAAGATTTAACTATCGCCTGGAGCAAAACTGGTGATACTCCATTTCGATTATTTCAATCTAATTAAAGATTTATTAAAACTCCACTTAGTTTTAATATTTGACTGGGTTAAAGAATCAGTGTCATTTAAAACACAGTTCACGATAAACCCAAAATCACATTCATTAATTATCGGGTTAAAGAACGAGTGTTATTTTAAAACACTGTCCACGATAAACCCAAAAATCAATATCAATTCAATTCCAATTAAATATTATTTAATTGGTACACTTCATTAAATCTAAATAAAAAGATTTAATCTTTTCTCAACTGGGTTCAAGAACAGTGTTAGTGAAGACACCATTCACGACAAACCTAAATCACATTCGATATTCAATACAAGGCTCTGAATAGAAAATATATCGGCTTATATTCAATATCAAATTCTACGACTAACAAATGTCATATTGGAAATAACGATATAAATATATATCTTTCAAGTTTCCATAACAACACCTGTATAATCATGAATTCCAACATCGAAATATTCCGAAGACAATTTCGATTCAAATCCACTCCAATGCAATCATTGGATATTCTGGTTATTTTCAAAACCCTTTTTAAATTCAATTTATTTATTTAAAAATAAATAGAATTATAATTCTAGTTCAAAACTAGTTCATTTCGATAAAAATCTATTTTTATCTTTTCAAATATGGAATTTTTCATCCTAATTTTTCCCAAATCATTTCTTATGATTTTACACAAATTATTACTATTTTTAATAATTTTATCAAGGCCCGTACAGTCGATTTCCATCAATGGCCATCGAACTGCACTTACAGCGACCTTTTTCAAATTTGATTTGGACGTAACTCCAAATCCAACCGTTAGATTTCAAATTTCTAATATTCATTAGAAAGCTCTTTTCGATACGAACCCAACGGTTCCGGTTTTAGGAGGATCCGACGGTCGGATCTCCCGTAATATCCGTTTGAAATAAATGGTCGAAATTCGCGAACTGCCGCGGCGCGGCGCGTTCTATTCAGGCCATTATATTATATATATAATATATATAATATATATTTCGTCGATTTCTATTTAAAACGAATTATATAAATAGTTTTAAAATTCGTTTCAAACGCAATTTCAACTTCCATTTCAATCCAAATCAAAATTGAATTCTTCTTTATAAATTCGTTATAAAATTCCTTTCTATTCAATTCAAATTTCAATTCAATTTGAATTCATTTGAATTTGTTTTCAATTCAATTTGAATTCGTTTTCAATTCAATTCATTTCGAAATCGTTTTCAATTCAATTCATTTCGAAATCGTTTTCAATTCAATTCATTTCGAAATCGTTTTCAATTCAATTCATTTCGAAATCGTTTTCAATTCAATTCATTTCGAAATCGTTTTCAATTCAATTCATTTCGAAATCGTTTTCAATTCAATTTGAATTCGTTTTCAATTCAATTCATTTCGAAATCGTTTTCAATTCAATTCATTTCGAAATCGTTTTCAATTCAATTTGAATTCCTTTTCAATTTAATTCATTTCGAAATCGTTTAAAATCGATATAAATATCGTTCACGTCAAAATGGCGTCAATCTAATCAACACGGCTTCATAAATTTCTATTTTCAAATATTATATTTCAAATATTTCTTTTTCAAAATAGTTGTTATTATCAAAATATTTCGTTCAACACATGACCAATCTCAATGGATGAGTACTGTCAACACATGAACTTTTATTTTATATTGATAAAGATGTAAATTTTATTACTAAAATATTTCGTTCAACACATGACCAATCTCAATGGATGAGTACTGTCAACACATGAACTTTTATTTTATATTATTCTTTATTTTCTAAATTGGAATGAGGCCCAATCAATCACCATATAATGTTAATTATATGGATTTTCATACATTACACACATATAATAGCATTGAAAAATAATCAACCATCAACCAAAGTGCACTACACTGTATAAGCATCAAATATAGATATTCAACGCTTATAACAGCCTGTCAATCAATCGATCGACATATTTAATCAATCAGGATGAGTGAACTTCAAATTTCATCCCAACACCCGTGTGGGGTTTCAAACAATCAAACACATATTTTATTTGTGCTGTTGGGCGATGTGTAAAATTTATCGTCCCAATCAATGTCCTTCAAATAGGTGTACATAAACAAACCGTCCGGTTTGTAAATGAATATTTTATTTTATTCACTTTCACTATATTCATATTCACGTTAAAAATTATATATTTTTAACGATAAAACATTTTATTTCAACATATGAATTTCTATTCAATTCATTTATTCTATAAAATGATATTTTTATTTTTCTAACATATTTTAGAAAATTTCGGCGGCATAACGGCACGATACTAGAAACGGGACGAGGCCTAGCCTTATCCCCGGTCTAGTGAAGGCCCACGCCATTCACACATCAATCAAATCAATTCCATTTCACCAAACAATTCAATTTCAATCCAAATATTCTAACTAACTACACAACCAAACAATTTAACAAACAAGCCATCCATGGTCTGTGGATGACGGGTGTCGGGTGCTACTAAACACCGTCTGCATCCTAGTATATATATATAACTAGAAAAAGAAATTGAAAGGTGAGAAATTCTCACATATAGCTATCCTAGCTCCACGGCACTTCCAATGCAGGAAATCTTCAACGTTCTCGCCTTTCTATCATCTTCGTTGCTGTAGCCACTACATATGTAAAAGTCGAATTTTTACTTCGCTATTCAATATATAAAAATCGAATTTTTACTTCGTTATTCAATATATATAAAAATCGAATTTTTACTTCGCTATTCAATATATATAAAAATCGAATTTTTACTTCGCTATTCAATATATATAAAAATCGAATTTTTACTTCGCTATTCAATATATAAAAATCGAATTTTTACTTCGGTGTTCAATACATAGAAATCATATTTTTACTTCGAAGTTCAACATATAAAAATCATATTTTTATTTCGAAGTTCAACATATAAAAATCATATTTTTATTTCGAAGTTCAACATATAAAAATCATATTTTTATTTCGAAGTTCAACATATAAAAATCATATTTTTATTTCGATGTTCAACATATAAAAATCATATTTTTATTTCGATGTTCAATATATAAAAATCATATTTTTACTTCGATGCCTAATAGATAAAAATTCCATTTTAAAAATATAGATTTCGCCTTTCTTCTTTTTCCCTTCAAAATCAAATCTTTATAACTCGTTATGGATAACAAAAATTATACTTCCTTGTTGCAAAAAAAATCTATATTCTTCCCGAAGTAAAAATCATATTTTTACTTCACTACTCATCTCAAAATATCGTCTTTTCTATTTCATCACTATAAAGATCACATTTTTATTTTGCTACCTATATAAAGATGATATTTTTAATATTCCTATCATGTAAAAATTATATTTTTATTACTTCTATATAGTAAAGATTATTTTTTCAATACTTTAAAAATATAAAAATCATATTTTTATTACTATAACTATAAATAAAAATCGTTTCTTTATCTCCTAAAAATCAAATCTCTTTTATAATCAAAAATCTTTTCTCCCTTTTTATTTATTTATATATAATCTAAATTTCAGATTTAAAAACAATTTTAATTCAAATTAAATTTCAGATTTATCATTTTAAGTAATTAGCATAAAAGAAAAATAAAATAAATAAAAATTACCCTTTTCTTTCATTGCTGATCACGCCGGAGGGGGAAAGAGGCGGCGCTTTTCGAATTGGGGAGGGAGAGGACGGGATCGGCGAGAGGAGGAGGTGGAAGCGGGGCGGTGTGGAGGAAGAAGAAGAAGAAGTCGCGACAGCAGCAGCGGGGGGGGGGGGGGGGTCGCGAGAAGGGGGCCCACGCCAGAAGCGGCGCGGTGGGCGATGCGAGGTTGGGGGGCTTAGCGCCGCCGCGCTGCGGCTTCCTCTATTTTTTTTTCTTCTTTCTCTGAATCGATTTGAAGATGGATTATAACGGGGGGGCCAACGTGAAATAAGGGGGAGATATATATATATATATATATATATATATATATATTTATATTTAATTGCATAAAGTTGACTTTTACCTACGACCTCGAAACGAGGCCCACCGCCTGTCGTCCATAGCGTTTTACCCCCATTCCGAACACAATGTGATATGTATCGCAAGCTGATTCGATCGTTACAATCAGTTTTCGTTAAATTTATATTTAAATCACTAAATTGAATTTTAAACGTACATTTCAAATTACCGGGGTCACATACGAACTTTAAAAATTTCAGAAAAATATTTTCTAGCTTCGTATTGACGATACGGTCTTAACAAAACTAGTTTCGTCGAATTCTGAGACCGTTTGAAAAAGGGCCAATTTTCCAGTCGATTAAAATCAACTAAAACCGGTCAAACGCGTTTTCCTTTGCCACGCTCACATATTGATTCGAAAAATTATGAAATTTGGAATCTAGCAATAATTTAACATTACGGACCCAACAAAACTGGTTTCGTCGAAATCCGAGGTCGTTTGCAAAATTCCCATTTTTAAGGGCCTGAATTCTATAGCGACTATTCAGAATTTTCAACTGGACATATCTTTTGATTCCCGCTATGAAATCTTGATTTTTCGGATTCGTTGGAAAGATATCATCAATTAGATCCTAATGTTTTTGGTTTCACTAAAATCCGGATTGTTTTGCACCCGGTATGATCAATTGAAGTTTGAAATCGAATTATCGAACTACCGCGCCATTTTCAATTCTATTTATAATTATATATAAATATTTATATTCTAACGACGACGTATATAATATATACGTTCGATTTATATTCAAAATAAATTTCTCGTCGATATTATTTAAAATAATTCATTTTAAATAATCAAAATTCGCTAAAATTGCCAAAATAAAAATTTTAAACTGGCCCAGATTTTCGGGTTGTTACAATCTCCCCCACTTAAAACTTTTCGTCCCCGAAAAGGAACAAAGTCGAAAGTGGTTTGATTAATAAGCTCTACGCTCGATCTGGCTTCTATTCTCCAACTGTTCAGTTTCAGAGAATTTTCAAAAATTTCAAAAATTTGGCTAACACCCTAAATTTTTGAAAAATTTCGCCATAACCTCCCCTGCACCGGGAGCATCGGGGAATTTCAAATAGCTTCCCCGGTCCTTCAGATCTCAAAAAGAAAAAGAAAAAGCCAAGCGGCTAGCCAATAGGCTCATAAAATCATCATCACCCAAACAAAACAGTAAATTATGTAGTAAACATGTACCTATTTGTCGGGCAAACAAATTTTATTCTCTGCTCTAGCCTCCTTGCTATGACCTGTTCAATGTAAGTATATGTATATGCAAGCAAATGCGACCAATTTTCGATACAAGTCAATATTTGATCCTATTAGGCATAATGGTTCAAAATTTGCAAACAAATAAACAAACAACACAAACATCAATCAATTAGTGAATTAGAGTTTCAAATTCATAATTTTGATACATATACAAAAATCATGTTTTTGATGCCAAATCACAACAATGTATTCTAGCTATATTAGTTTTGGTTCTCACACCAGTCTAATGGAAATATATAGAAAATCACACCTTCGAAACTCGAACATAAATGTTGATGATGCGATCGCTATCATCAATATCATCTTCGGGCGACTAGAGTGTGATGCTATATCTATCCAATATATTAAAACTTCGAATACACGCGGATCAGACGTATACGCAAAATCTATATATACTGGACTGTCCAACTCAATATAAATAGATAATCAGATACGAATAATTGATTTAAATTTTCAAAACAAAAATTGTTTTCATTTGAAAAAAATATACTCTTCACACTCGTTCTAGGATAATACTGATCCCATCTCTAACGAGTCATTCTCGTTGGATATTACTAATCCACTTTCTGATGAATTCTTTCGTATGGTTCTAATGTGCCTTGTTCTCTGAGCTTTGTAAACCAAAGCTCTGATACCAAATGTGACGAGAAGGAATTTCGCTCGGTCCGAACCAGTCGCTAAACCGACCCAGACCGGTCGAAACACCCTATCGTTTTGAGAACAGGACAAAATAGAACGCATACAAAAGAACATTTCACTGTATATTACAACAATGCATCAGATTACAAGAATATACAGAGTATAAAAGAATATTACACAGAAATATCAGAGATTTAAATTACATTTAAATACATAGCAGCGGAAAATAATACGATACACAACTAGAAGAGATATACGGATACAAAGCTTTCCGGATATCGTTCCAGCTGAAAACCAGGATCCTGTGAATATAAATCTGCAAAACCAAAACTACTAGCTGCCCGTGTCGAAAATAGGGGCACCCAGAGTTTAGGTTAAAACAATAAACTCCAGGTCAGTCATGTGACTGGTGTGAGAACTAAAACAGTTATTAATCTTTATTTTTAAAGTTAGGTAAATCAAGGGACCACGCCGTATAACACGGAACGGGTTTTCTCCCAAGAATACCAGTGCATAAAACAAACAGCGCCATGCTAAATAGAGAAAAATGAAGCTGTTATAAGACCCAGGTCCCATCACACAATGCAACGCAGCCGAGGATAGGGTTTTCCCTTAAAACAGCCAAAGAATGCTTGATACGTTTAAAACAAATCGTTTGATACTATTATAAGTGCATAGTGTATAAAACAACTTCAAATCATAAGTATCAATCATAGGCGGCATGAATGCCCCATAACACTATGTCGCCATATATAAGTTTACAATCAAAACCGCAAGACGTCGTATTGGAAGTTGGGTTATCATTTATGGTATGAACCGAGGCTAGGGGCAAGATCCTCAACCGATTCGAGACAATCTAGCCCATGTCTCAGGAACAGCCGCAACTGCCCCATGGATCGTCAGGGCCGGTCCACCGATGTGGATTATTATGCCTGAACAATACGTCTCTCCGCCCTTTGGGGCGTAAGCCTGGCCCGTCAGCCGACCAGAAGCATCGGCCGAAACCGATATCACGAGGCGCCTCGCTTTTCAGCAAGTAATAATAAGTAACATCCACATGAGTCAAACTCGTCAGCCAGTTCAAGCACTGACGCCACTCCTAACTAGAAAGAAACGCATGTCCTCCCTGATGTCCGTCTCCCGTTTTTAGTTCATACCGGGTGCGATACTCGCGAATCAACGTTACACAAAGCTACGCCACAAAGGCCGTGCTTCGATCATCAACCACAAGACTTTGCTTTTCAACAGAAGCCTTGATCATTTGCATCTTAGAATGCCACACAGGCAATTCACTCCATGCGATTGATATCCATCAATATATAACCCCTGAGCTCGTACGTCTCAGAGAAGGGCGTTAAGCAAGAGAATAAATTCTCCATCGCCAAACAGATATATATTTAATAGAGATCAATCACACGGACTAAAATCCAATGTTAGACACACGGTCCATTTACAAGTCCGTTCTGGGTCTGAACGAAACCGGAGGCACCTAGTACCCCGCATATCCATCGATCTCCAAGTACGTCTGGACGATCACTAACTGTTTCCATCTTCTTGGGTGTACAGCCCAATCAAGATTATCAGTAATTACCCAAACGACGTGAAGACCTCCGGTCTTCGACCATCGTCTTTATCTTCGACTTATCGTCGTATCAGTTATTCAGAATGGGATAAACCCGGTCTTTCCGAATAACTCGCGTATATTTTAAATAAGTGTTACATAAACACAACATACGCCTCATTCCAATTCATCAGTCACTAACCGTAAATTAATCAAGAGAATAGTTCCCCAAATATTAACCCCGAAGGCCGAAACCAACATCAGATCAATATCCAGAAAACCATTCTGCTTGGCTAACCGACAGTTAGTTTCTAATTTTCACATTCATAGGGAGAGGTTCCCATTAATTTTATCCAAGGTAAATTCCTTGAATTTATTCTCTAATCTTCTTTTGAATTTTGATTCAACTAGTCGGATTAACGAAACATACCGAAGTAATCATTTGTTTTAATTTGCCAATCCCAACCTATTTATCCCATGAAGTAAAACTGGTAATACTTCATATCTAACACCACAGTGTTATCGGTAAATTCAATTACCATTTCACGTTCAAATCTAATTAAAGATTTAACTATCGCCTGGAGCAAAACTGGTGATACTCCATTTCGATTATTTCAATCTAATTAAAGATTCATTAAAACTCCACTTAGTTTTAATATTTGACTGGGTTAAAGAATCAGTGTCATTTAAAACACAGTTCACGATAAACCCAAAATCACATTCATTAATTATCGGGTTAAAGAACGAGTGTTATTTTAAAACACTGTCCACGATAAACCCAAAAATCAATATCAATTCAATTCCAATTAAATATTATTTAATTGGTACACTTCATTAAATCTAAATAAAAAGATTTAATCTTTTCTCAACTGGGTTCAAGAACAGTGTTAGTGAAGACACCATTCATGACAAACCCAAATCACATTCGATATTCAATACAAGGCTCTGAATAGAAAATATATCGGCTTATATTCAATATCAAATTCTACGACTAACAAATGTCGTATTGGAAATAACGATATAAATATATATCTTTCAAATTTCCATAACAACACCTGTATAATCACGAATTCCAACATCGAAATATTCCGAAGACAATTTCGATTCAAATCCACTCCAATGCAATCATTGGATATTCTGGTTATTTTCAAAACCCTTTTTAAATTCAATTTATTTATTTAAAAATAAATAGAATTATAATTCTAGTTCAAAACTAGTTCATTTCGATAAAAATCTATTTTTATCTTTTCAAATATGGAGTTTTTCATCCCAATTTTTCCCAAATCATTTCTTATGATTTTACACAAATTATTACTATTTTTAATAATTTTATCAAGGCCCGTACAGTCGATTTCCATCAATGGCCATCGAACTGCACTTACAACGACCTTTTTCAAATTTGATTTGGACGTAACTCCAAATCCAACCGTTAGATTTCAAATTTCTAATATTCATTAGAAAGCTCTTTTCGGTACGAACCCAACGGTTCCGGTTTTAGGAGGATCCGACGGTCGGATCACCCGTAATATCCGTTTGAAATAAATGGTCGAAATTCGCGAACTGCCGCGGCGCGGCGCGTTCTATTCAGGCCATTATATTATATATATATATAATATACATAATATATATTTCGTCGATGTCTATTTAAAACGAATTATATAAATAGTTTTAAAATTCGTTTCAAACGCAATTTCAACTTCCATTTCAATCCAAATCAAAATTGAATTCTTCTTTATAAATTCGTTTTAAAATTCCTTTCTATTCAATTCAAATTTCAATTCAATTTGAATTCATTTCAATTCGTTTTCAATTCAATTTGAATTCGTTTTCAATTCAATTCATTTCGAAATCGTTTTCAATTCAATTCATTTCGAAATCGTTTTCAATTCAATTCATTTCGAAATCGTTTTCAATTCAATTCATTTCGAAATCGTTTTCAATTCAATTCATTTCGAAATCGTTTTCAATTCAATTCATTTCGAAATCGTTTTCAATTCAATTCATTTCGAAATCGTTTTCAATTCAATTTGAATTCGTTTTCAATTCAATTCATTTCGAAATCGTTTTCAATTCAATTCATTTCGAAATCGTTTTCAATTCAATTTGAATTCGTTTTCAATTTAATTCATTTCGAAATCGTTTAAAATCGATATAAATATCGTTCACGTCAAAATGGCGTCAATCTAATCAACACGGCTTCATAAATTTCTATTTTCAAATATTCTATTTCAAATATTTCTTTTTCAAAATAGTTGTTATTATCAAAATATTTCGTTCAACACATGACCAATCTCAATGGATGAGTACTGTCAACACATGAACTTTTATTTTATATTGATAAAGATGTAAATTTTATTACTAAAATATTTCGTTCAACACATGACCAATCTCAATGGATGAGTACTGTCAACACATGAACTTTTATTTTATATTATTCTTTATTTTCTAAATTGGAATGAGGCCCAATCAATCACCATATAATGTTAATTATATGGATTTTCATACATTACACACATATAATAGCATTGAAAAATAATCAACCATCAACCAAAGTGCACTACACTGTATAAGCATCAAATATAGATATTCAACGCTTATAACAGCCTGTCAATCAATCGATCGACATATTTAATCAATCAGGATGAGTGAACTTCAAATTTCATCCCAACACCCGTGTGGGGTTTCAAACAATCAAACACATATTTTATTTGTGCTGTTGGGCGATGTGTAAAATTTATCGTCCCAATCAATGTCCTTCAAATAGGTGTACATAAACAAACCGTCCGGTTTGTAAATGAATATTTTATTTTATTCACTTTCACTATATTCATATTCACGTTAAAAATTATATATTTTTAACGATAAAACATTTTATTTCAACATATGAATTTCTATTCAATTCATTTATTCTATAAAATGATATTTTTATTTTTCTAACATATTTTAGAAAATTTCGGCGGCATAACGGCACGATACTAGAAACGGGACGAGGCCTAGCCTTATCCCCGGTCTAGTGAAGGCCCACGCCATTCACACATCAATCAAATCAATTCCATTTCACCAAACAATTCAATTTCAATCCAAATATTCTAACTAACTACACAACCAAACAATTTAACAAACAAGCCATCCATGGTCTGTGGATGACGGGTGTCGGGTGCTACTAAACACCGTCTGCATCCTAGTATATATATATAACTAGAAAAAGAAATTGAAAGGTGAGAAATTCTCACATATAGCTATCCTAGCTCCACGGCACTTCCAATGCAGGAAATCTTCAACGTTCTCGCCTTTCTATCATCTTCGTTGCTGTAGCCACTACATATGTAAAAGTCGAATTTTTACTTCGCTATTCAATATATAAAAATCGAATTTTTACTTCGTTATTCAATATATATAAAAATCGAATTTTTACTTCGCTATTCAATATATATAAAAATCGAATTTTTACTTTGCTATTCAATATATATAAAAATCGAATTTTTACTTCGCTATTCAATATATAAAAATCGAATTTTTTACTTCGGTGTTCAATACATAGAAATCATATTTTTACTTCGAAGTTCAACATATAAAAATCATATTTTTATTTCGAAGTTCAACATATAAAAATCATATTTTTATTTCGAAGTTCAACATATAAAAATCATATTTTTATTTCGAAGTTCAACATATAAAAATCATATTTTTATTTCGAAGTTCAACATATAAAAATCATATTTTTATTTCGATGTTCAACATATAAAAATCATATTTTTATTTCGATGTTCAATATATAAAAATCATATTTTTACTTCGATGCCTAATAGATAAAAATTCCATTTTAAAAATATAGATTTCGCCTTTCTTCTTTTTCCCTTCAAAATCAAATCTTTATAACTCGTTATGGATAACAAAAATTATACTTCCTTGTTGCAAAAAAAATCTATATTCTTCCCGAAGTAAAAATCATATTTTTACTTCACTACTCATCTCAAAATATCGTCTTTTCTATTTCATCACTATAAAGATCACATTTTTATTTTGCTACCTATATAAAGATGATATTTTTAATATTCCTATCATGTAAAAATTATATTTTTATTACTTCTATATAGTAAAGATTATATTTTCAATACTTTAAAAATATAAAAATCATATTTTTATTACTATAACTATAAATAAAAATCGTTTCTTTATCTCCTAAAAATCAAATCTCTTTTATAATCAAAAATCTTTTCTCCCTTTTTATTTATTTATATATAATCTAAATTTCAGATTTAAAAACAATTTTAATTCAAATTAAATTTCAGATTTATCATTTTAAGTAATTAGCATAAAAGAAAAATAAAATAAATAAAAATTACCCTTTTCTTTCATTGCTGATCACGCCGGAGGGGAAAAGAGGCGGCGCTTTTCGAATTGGGGAGGGAGAGGACGGGATCGGCGAGAGGAGGAGGTGGAAGCGGGGCGGTGTGGAGGAGGAAGAAGAAGTCGCGACAGCAGCAGCGGGGGGGGGGGGGGGGGGTCGCGAGAAGGGGGCCCACGCCAGAAGCGGCGCGGTGGGCGATGCGAGGTTGGGGGGGCTTAGCGCCGCCGCGCTGCGGCTTCCTCTATTTTTTTCTTTTTTTTCTTCTTTCTCTGAATCGATTTGAAGATGGATTATAACGGGGGGGCCAACGTGAAATAAGGGGGAGAGAGAAATTTTTTTTTTTATATTTAATTGCATAAAGTTGACTTTTACCTACGACCTCGAAACGAGGCCCACCGCCTGTCGTCCATAGCGTTTTACCCCCATTCCGAACACAATGGGATATGTATCGCAAGCTGATTCGATCGTTACAATCAGTTTCCGTTAAATTTACATTTAAATCACTAAATTGAATTTTAAACGTACATTTCAAATTACCGGGGTCACATACGAACTTTAAAAATTTCAGAAAAATATTTTCTAGCTTCGTATTGACGATACGGTCTTAACAAAACTAGTTTCGTCGAATTCTGAGACCGTTTGAAAAAGGGCCAATTTTCCAGTCGATTAAAATCAACTAAAACCGGTCAAACGCGTTTTCCTTTGCCACGCTCACATATTGATTCGAAAAATTATGAAATTTGGAATCTAGCAATAATTTAACATTACGGACCCAACAAAACTGGTTTCGTCGAAATCCGAGGTCGTTTGCAAAATTCCTATTTTTAAGGGCCTGAATTCTATAGCGACTATTCAGAATTTTCAACTGGACATATCTTTTGATTCCCGCTATGAAATCTTGATTTTTCGGATTCGTTGGAAAGATATCATCAATTAGATCCTAATGTTTTTGGTTTCACTAAAATCCGGATTGTTTTGCACCCGGTATGATCAATTGAAGTTTGAAATCGAATTATCGAACTACCGCGCCATTTTCAATTCTATTTATAATTATATATAAATATTTATATTCTAACGACGACGTATATAATATATACGTTCGATTTATATTCAAAATAAATTTCTCGTCGATATTATTTAAAATAATTCATTTTAAATAATCAAAATTCGCTAAAATTGCCAAAATAAATTTTTTAAACTGGCCCAGATTTTCGGGTTGTTACAGGAGGTTAGGGGCTTACCTCCAAAACGCGAGATAGATTTCCGTATATATTTGGTGGACAATGCAAAGCTAGTTACATTACCTGTGCGCCACATGGCTTCAAGAGAAAGGAGGGATCTTAGTAAACAAGTGAAAGAGTTGCTTGAGAAAGGGTTCATAAGAAGAAATATCTCGGAGTGGGGTGCTCCTGTTGTTTTTGCTACGAAGGCTGATGGTTCGCTTAGATTGTGCGTGGACTATAGGGAGCTGAATAAGCTCATGAAGAAGAACAGACACCCATTGCCGAGGATAGATGATTTTTTCGATCAGTTGGTTGGTGGTTCGGTTTTCTCGTAGTTGGACTTAGCTACAGGATTTCATCAGTTGAGGGTAACTAAGGATAGTATAGATAAGACTGCTTTCAGGACTCCCGACGGTTTCTTCGAATGGCTCGCCATGCCTTTTGGTTTGACTAAGCACCCTCCTATTTCGTAGACTTGATGAGTAGGGTGTTTAGGGAGTTTATAAACAAGTTCGTAGTGGTCTTTGTGGATGATATCTTGATATTCTCTAGAAACGAGGAAGAACATGCCCTACATCTTAGGGAAGTCTTAGAGACCCTTCGACACATCAACTCAAAGCTAAGTTCTCCAAATGTCATTTTTGGAGAAAGGAAGTGAGGTTCTTAGGGCACATGGCAGTAGATCCCGCGAAGGTGGTAGCAATCCAAGATTGGAAGATTCCTAGGAACGCAACGGAAGTAAGAAGTTTTCTTGGTTTGGCGGGCTATTACAAAAAGTTCATCAAGGACTTTTCAAAGATATCAGCCCCACTTACACGGTTGACGACAAAAAATTTGACTTTTTCTTGGAATGTTGAATGTGACGATGCTTTCCAACATTTGAAGAGGGCATTGACGACAGCTCCAGTTTTAGTTTTGCTATATAAGATTAAAAGATATCAGCCCCACTTACACGGTTGACGACAAAGAATTTGACTTTTTCTTGGAATGTTGATTGTGATTTTCAAAGATATCAGCCCCACTTACATGGTTGACGACAAAGAATTTGACTTTTCTTGGAATGTTGATTGTGACGATGCTTTCCAACATTTGAAGAGGGCATTGACGACAGCTCCAGTTTTAGTTTTGCTGTATAGGATTAAAAGATATCAGCCCCACTTACACAGTTGACAACAAAGAATTTGACTTTTTCTTGGAATGTTGATTGTGACGATGCTTTCCAACATTTGAAGAGGGCATTGACAACAACTCCAGTTTTAGTTTTGTTGTATAGGATTAAACCATTCACAGTGTATACCAATGCTTGCTGGATAGGGCTTGGTGCAGTTTTGATGTAAGAGGGAAGGGTGATATGCTATGGTGGAAGGCAGTTAAAGGTCTATGAGAAGAATTACCCTACCCACGACTTAGAGTTAGTTGCCATAGTTTTTGCACTTAAGTCTTGGCTTGACTATTTGCTTGCAGAGAGGTTTGAGTTGTATACAGACCATAAGTCACTAAAATACTTGTTCTCTCAAAATGATCTAAACTTAAGGCAACAGAGGTGGATGGAGTTCTTAGCATCCTACAATTTTGAGATTGCATATACCCATTGCAAGGATAACGTTGTAGATGACGCCTTGAGTAGAAAGAGGTTGACTTTGAGTCCTTTGTTTGTCGAGCGGCAGAGTTTAGAGTATATCTCTACTTTGACTTTAGACCCTCTATCGATTATGTACCCGGTTTGTTGGCATTGTTAGAGGTATGACCTACGCTTTTGGGACAGATAGGTGTGGCACAGCGAGATGACCCACCGTTGATAGAGATATTAGACAAACTCATAAGAGGGGAGTCTTCGAGCCATCTTAGTAGGTATACTATAGATGATAAAGGTTTTTTGCGTAGAGATGGGAGACTTTGCGTATCACGAGACGAGGGTTTGAGGAGGACAATCCTTGAAGACGCACATTGTCTAAGATGACCATACATCCCGGTAGTGACAAGATGTATAGGGACATGAAGCGAGTTTTCTTTTGGGCCGGAATGAAGAAGGATGTGGCTGAGTTCGTTTCTAAATGCTTAATGTGCCAGCAAGTCAAGACTGAGCAAAAGAAGCCTGGTGGTTTGTTTCACCCTTTAGAGGTTCCACAGTGGAAATGGGAAAGTGTTTCCATGGATTTCGTCGACGGGTTGCTGAGGTCAAGGAAGGGTAATACGGGGATTTGGGTAGTAGTGGATAGACTTACCAAGAGAACCCATTTCATTCCCGTTAAGAGTAAAAGAACAGCAACATGGTTAGCATATGTTTATCTCTGAGAGATAGTTCGTCTACACAACATACCTTCTAGTATCATAAGCGATCGAGATCCCATTTTCACTAGTGAGTTTTGGAAGAGCTTGCAAGAGGCGGTAGGAACACAATTGTGTTTGAGCACCACTAATCACCCTCAGACGGACGGCCAAAGAGAAAGAGTGAATCAGATTCTAGAAGATCTTTTGAGATTATGCATCTTGGACTTTGGAGGGACATGGGAGGAACATCTTCCATTAGTAGAATTCGCCTACAACTACAGCTATCAGACTATTATTGGCATGACACTTTTTGAAGCTCTATATGGACGACCTTACCGATCACCGACGTTTTGGTGGGATTCTACAGATAAGATTTTGCTTGGACCCGAAATGGTTAGGCAACCTTCAGAGAAGATAGGCTTGATTCGAAGACGCATGAAGACGACACAAGACCGGCAAAAGTCATATGCTGATAAAAGACAGACCGATCTTGAGTTCGATGTTGGAGACATGGTTTTTATTAAAGTTTCTCCATTGAGGAATGTAGTTCGTTTTGGATCTATAGGGAAATTGGCACCAAGGTTCGTAGGGCCATTCCCCATCACAGAAAGAATTGGACAGATGGCTTGCAGAGTGAAGTTGCCTGAGAAGCTTAGTGGTGTTCATGACGTATTTCATGTGTCGCATTTGAGGAAGTGTTTGCACAATAATGCGGAAGTAGTAGAGCCGAGCATGCTTAGAGAAGCGGAAGTAGAGCAAGATCCCACGATTAGACGAGTTCCTACATGCATCCTTGGATCGGAGGTCAAGAAATTACGAAACTGAGAGGTCAAGTTGGTTAAAGTCCAGTGGGGAGATAATCAAAGAGATGAGACTTGGGAGACTGAAGACAAGATACGCGTGTCGTACCCATTCCTTTTTGAGGGTATGTTCTTAACTTCTCCTTTTTCCACCACTTCATTTGTACTTGTTCTATCGTTTAGTGCATCCTTTCGATTATAAATTCGACCTTTATGTAGAAAATCCTATGGTTGTAAACATGTGTTTGAGGCATGTTATGTTTGGTGGATGCAAGTGGATGTAAGTGTTTGCTAGTGGTTGCTCGTAGATGCATTTACACACACATTAGGCACTAGATCGCCTCAATCACTTTCATATTGCATATGAATGAGTGTGCATATTTAAGTCAATGGATGTATATTGAATGTGTTATCATATGGATGCTGCATTTGAATGAATGGTTGTGCACTCATATAGAAATGATATGTATCATTAGGATTCTTTTGCCTACATAATGGACGCATGGCACTATCATGTTTTGCATTAAGGAGGTCAACTAAATCAGTAGACTGCCTGATCTTTGCATTAGATAAGGGACATATACACACACTTTTTCATATGTTCATATAACATTAGAAATCTTTTAAGGACAATTGATGCTTGTGAATGATGGATGAGTAGATGGATGATGGATGGTAGGATACATTCTTCTTAACTTGAAGATTTCGAGGACGAAATCCTTTAAGGAGGGGAGAATGTAACACCCCCGTAATTTTAAAACATGACGTAAGAGATAATTAAAGAATACTTAATTTTATAAGAAGAATTAAGATAAACAGGCTGCGCCATTTTGTTCGTCTTGGAATTTTGCTTGGAATAGAGTCCGAGTTTGCGTAAATCGGATATCGTATGAAGAAGTTAGGAAGCATAGAAGATTTCAGTTTAAAGAAGAATTTATTTAAATAATAATTAAATAACAAAAACTGTTCAAAAATCAAAATTTAGACAAAGCGGGCTGGGCGGGAAATTTCCCGCTTGTGGGTGTCAACCCCCCTGGGGGTGTCGACATGGGTGATGACCTCCCTCCCCCCGGGTGTCAACAGGGGTGTCGACTCCCCTATAGGGGTGTCGACCCCATCGGCCCAGATCTGGCCTGACTTTTTTTGTGGTGGATCTGATGATGTGTATTTCTGGTCTGGATGGTTCAGATGGATCCTAATTTAATCTAATGGTCCTAATTCAACTACAGCATCTATAAAATACCCTTAAACCAAACCCTAATCTCATTATTTTCATCCATGGTGCCTCCATGCTGCTCTAATCTAAATCAAGTCTAGCCTCTCTTCTCCACAAAAGCAAATCAGAATAGGAGTATTCAAATTAGAAGATCAGATCTACAAACAATCAAATTAGAAGATTATTCAAGATCAGAATTGCTAAAACAACGCCTAATTCTCTTCTAAGAATCCTATCGTTGTGAGTCTATGTTACTTTCGCATATAATTAAATTAAAAAGTAATTGTGATAGGATTGTAAATTGGATCTAATGTATATGCCTGTGACTGAAATGAATCTTATCAAACTTGTAAATCATTATCTTTCAGATTCATACCTATAAATCTGTCATATGCCTTTCTGATCCATTTTATCGTTATATGCTTGTTTATATTTCATATGTCTGTTTTATGTTTATGCCAATTTTGATGTTTTGATTCTCCTCCCTTCTTCTTTTCCTTTTCTTTATGAGATTAGGCTAACTTCGAGCCTAACATATTGCGTTGAGATTTACGTACGAATAACGTTGGAACGATTGGGAAAAAGTTTGGGAAATATGCAATGAAATGAAATTTGGCATAAATTGTTGATGAATATGGAAAATTGGTTTGGGCATAATTGAGTATGACTTGTATTGTAACGACCCGGGTTTTCCAGATATTTGAATTTGAGTATTTATATTGGTTTTAAATATTATATTTGGAATATTAATATATTTTAATATTTAATTCGTTTATTAAACGACGACTGAGTGATTAAATTTATATTTAATATAAAACGAACCTGAAATGGCGCGGTAGTTCATAATATTGAATTTTGAACTTCATTTGAATATACAGAATCCGTTTTAAGCCAGAATTCTGTGAAACAAGAAACGTTAGGATCTTACTGATTATAATTTTCTAACGAAAGAGAAAAATTGATATTTCAGTTTATAAATTGTAAGTTATGTCCAATTTAAAATTTAAAATGATTGCTATGAAAATCGCTAATAAACAATAACGTTTTAAATAGGAATTTCTATATAATTGGAATATCGTTAACTCGAAATGGGTTAATATAGAATATAATCCCATATTGGTTTGTATTTGAATTGATGTGTTATTTTATTTGGCTATATATATGAAAATAATAAATTATTTTTATTTAATTGTTTTAAATTTTAGTTATCGATATTTATAAGCGTTAGAAATAGCGGTTTTCCAAACAACTTCCGTTTTCGACGAAATTAGTTCCATTAGGACCATAACATCAAATTATTCCATGGCGTCCAATTTGGTAATTTTTGAAAATTTCGGTTATCGATGCGAACTTTACAGATGATGTTAAATAGCGATACAAATTAAACTAGTCGTATTCAATTAAAATAAAATCATCTGAAATCTGTCGCCTTAGATGTAAACAATTCACTGCAAGCTTATTTCCAACCCATCCGTAATCCAGACGCATACCATTTTCTTTTCAGGAAAAAAAATGTAACACGGCCATCTATTTTAACCGCATGCCTATTTAAGCTACACATACTTTCCTCTCTCCAGTACCTATCTCTGCACCTAACTTGTTTAACCTTTTTCTCTGCGCAAAGCCTACCTATGTGTTACGTACAAATCAGGAACCAAAGTGCTTGCCACATTTGTACCACACAAGTTTTCTTCACCATGAAGAATTTAAAACTGTACAGAAGAAACTAAGCTACACCCTATATAATAACCCTATATAATAACGTACTAAAAAATATGCCATCCTTTCCTACAGGCTACACGATATTTAATTAAACAAAAAATATAGCTAACTTATCCTAAACTTTTCTTTTCAAATATAATTATCACATACAAAACCATGCTAGTTGACCCCTACCCTATCGGCTACGATAAATCGTGCTATACTATATTTTTCTTCCATCTTAAGCAAGCAACGAAGTACATACCTATTATTTACCTATCCAAAATTTTCTTCTCCTACCCATAAAGCTGAAAACTCTACTCAACATAGGAAAGAACAGGGCGCAGCTACCACCCTCCCTTCCTTCTGAGTTTTCAAATGTCATTTTTCCATCATAGTGTATCTTCACATCACCAACCACCGCATAGCTAGGCCAGTTCCATCGAATTTAAAGCAGAAGATAAATGAAATTGTGCATGCTCAAAAATTTTCTACCTCTTTTGTCTCCTAGCCTATGCGATATGTTGAAGTTGAAGCACTGTATTGAAAGGATGTAAATTTTCTATGAAATGAAGAAATGAAGAGAACTGAAAATGTATTATTGATCAGAACATTGGGTACAAAATGTGTACATAGTAACGCTATTTATAGCGATTAGTAAATTTAAGTGGGCTGACATAGAAAGCCCAAACGAGAAATAGACATGAGCCCAAGAAACAGAACATAGTCGGTTTGTAAATAAAGAAGCTTATATCCTAACACCCCCGTCAAACCGATCTAGGGTTTTCATGCTTTTGCTCTGCGCCTCCATTAAAAACATTCAATTCCTCTCTTAATCTTTCAAAATTGCTCCTTGATAAGGCTTTAGTTAAGATGTCAGCCTTCTGATAAAAGGCTGGTATGTGCTTAATCGAGAGGTTTCCTGCTTCCATTCTTTCTCTGATGAAATGAAGGTTGATTTCGATGTGTTTCATCCTTGAATGCTGTGTCGGATTAATGGATAAGGAGACTGTGCTCTTATTGTCACACCATAGAACCGGCTTCCTTGTAAAAGTTAACCCTAATTCCTTGATTAGGGTTTCTACCCAGATGACTTCAGCGGTGGCTGACGCAATGGCCCTATACTCCGCTTCAGTGCTAGACCTAGAGACAGTCGGCTGCTTCTTCGTGCACCATGAAATTGGGTTTGGACCCATAAATAAGCAAAATCCAGATGTAGATCTTCGATCATCTGGATCATTAGCCCAGTCTGCATCACTGTAAGTGCTCAAATTAACATCTTTACCTGCTTTTATAGTTAAACCATAATCCATAGTCCCTTTTAAGTAGCGTAGAATTCTCTTGACCGCTCTCCAGTGCTCACTTAAGGGGTTTTCCATAAACTGACACACCTTGTTTACACTAAAAGATATTTCTGGTCTCGTGATAGTTCGATATTGAAGTGCTCCAACTATACTGCGGTATTGAGTGCTATTGTCAATGTTATCACCCTTGTGCTTTGACAGTCATAAATTGCTAGTCATAGGTGTGGAAATGGATTTTGCTTTGTCCATGTATGCTCTAGTGAGAATTTCAGATATGTATTTCCTTTGAGATAGAAATATTTCTGACTTTGATCTTCTCTGAACTTGTATGCCTAAGAAATAATTCACTTCCCCCATGTCTTTAATAGCAAAAGTTTTATCCAAGTGTGATATAACCTTGTTAATCTCTATATTGTCAGTTCCTGTTATAAGAATATCATCAACATAAACTAGTATATAGACACTTCCTTGACTATGAGTTTTTGTGTATAAAGAGCTGTCTGACTTTGTTGTAGCATAACCCAAGTCATTTAATGTGTTCTTTAGCTTAACATACCATGCTCTTGAAGCCTGTTTCAGTCCATATATGGCCTTGTGTATCTGACATACATAATTTTCTTTTCCCTTGCAAACATACCCCTTTGGTTTTTGCATATAGACAGTTTCATGTAGCTCTCCATTTAAGAATGCATTGCATACATCCAATTGTCTTATGTCCCAGCCATTGTAAACAGCTAGATTTAGCATAATTCTAATAGTTGTTGGCTTGATCACTGGAGAGAAGGTTTCAGTGAAGTCAAAACCATATTGTTGTGAAAATCCCCTGGCAACAAGTCTGGCCTTATGTTTGCATATTTTTCCTTCTGCATCCTTCTTTAGTTTGTAAATCCATTTGCATGACACAATGTTCTGACCTTTTGGTGCAGACACAATGTAACGACCCGTATTCTACGCACCATATGACCGTAGAATATTTATTTTTTTCACATATGAAGTCGTATGGACATGTAACTTTGGGAGATTATTGGGATCATTCCCCATGTTCATGATTTTTCCCGATTTTTAAATGACCATTTTACCCCTAGTTGGTACTGTTTTGTCCATAACTTTTGTCTAGAAAGGAATTTTGACCTGAAACCACTTCCGTTGGCTCCGGATGATGGTTTACAATTCCGTAGAGTGGTCGCATTAGCCAAACGGACTCACCGTTTGGGAGATATGGCTGAAACAAGTTTCAGATGGTGAAAAACAGCTTAATTGGGCTTAACCGGGTGATTAACAGCTAGGCCCAATGGGGGATTTCGGAATTAGGGTAAGGAGGAGGCTGAAATCAGTTAGAGAACGATCTTATCCTCATTTCCCAGCCGCCACTTTCTTTCTTGCAACCCTAGCAATGGCCTCCAACACTCAAATCACCTTCTGATCACTTTCTAATCAAGTTTTGGCTTAATCTACATCAAATTAAGGAGGGGAAACACGAAAGCAAGGCTAGAGCTGCGGTTAGACATCAGTATTCGCCCAAATCAGCAAGGTTTCAGTTCTGAGAATTTTGTTTGTGGCCAAGGTGAGTGATTAGCATCGTTTTAACACTAATTACAGTTAATTAAGGGTAATTAGTGAAGATTAGCGAATTTATACACTAATAAATTCTAGAAAAATGTCCATAAATTCGAAAATAATATTTTATGCCTCTGGTAGAAATTTGGTTTAATTTGATTAAGTTATGTTAACCCTATGATTAGTTTTGCTTAAACATGCTTAAGGGAAAACATGGGGTTTTGGGTATATTTGATCCATTTTGACATGTAAAATTCATTGTTTTGGTGTTTGTGGTTAGTTTGTTATGTTGCTATGACTATTTGGGATGATTTGTGATTGATTAGTATAGTTAGATTTGTCGAAAACGTCATCGAATGGCGTAAACAAGTTGCTGAAAAAAGTTGCAGAAAATTGTGCAGGGTTTCGGATCGGATCGGGTATGGGCTCGGATCAGATAGGAGAGTTGGGCAAGGAATCCGACCCGAACTGGAACCTGGCACAAAAGGAGTTTGGCAAGAAGGAAGGCCACTTCTTGGAGTTGGAGTTGGACAGAGGAGCGGACCGGAGCTAGGGAGCGGACCGGAGCAGGGAAGCGGGCAGGATCGGATGGAAAAACCACATGAGCTGAACAGGAGAAGGGGATCAGATCGGAGGTAGGGAGGAGGATCGGACTGGGCCCAGACATCTCGACCCGAACCGAAGCGAGGGAGCAACTACCGAACCGAAATCAAGTAGAGGCACACCAGAACTGAACCACTTCAGAGCATCCGAACCGAACCGACGCCTGAAGGGAGAGAATCACCGAACCGAACTGCATCCAGGAGTACACTATGAAGCATCGCACAGAACCGAACCGTATTATACGCATGTATCCGAATCGACTCGAATCCAGGACCACTTCTACGCGACGACTCTTTTGAAGACCAACTCCAATTCAATCAAAAACCCGAGATGCAAAGGAAGTCCAAATGAGGAGCTTTGACTCAGGATCCAGCTGGGAACCAATGAGTGGGCTTCATGATCGGGCTTTGCTGCGGGACGTGTGCCAAGGGGCAGTCGATGTTTATGACTTTGGATCACTATGTATGGGAAGTGCGTGAATGGATTCAGAGCTGAAATGGCCTAGGTACGACTAAAGGGCTATAAACCAATGAAGTGGGGTCATTTGTAAAGATTTGGTCATGACTCCATGTGGTAAGCTTGGTAGTAGCAGTAGTTGTACAAGTTGAACTCCGTCACTACTTCAATGGGTCTAGTGATTGACAGTGGTGGACATCGTATGCTTTACGCACTGAGTGAGAGATGTGAGGATGGTTGCTATGGATGATTTGTTTGCTATCATTATGACATGCACACCCCACCCCCGTATTCTTTACACTATTTATTATGGCACCTTAGAGTATTGTACGGTATGTGGTACTAACTCTTTGGTTGCAGGTTCAAGTATGGTTTAGTATACCTGTTATTGTTCTGTTTAGATGCTTATCGCTCATACCAGGCTTTATGTCTGACCCAGAGTTTTATGTCTCCTCTTATTACTCTGGGTGCTCACACGAGCAGACTAGAGACAGGTTAGCTGGTGATGCACGGGTAGATGATCCAGAGACGAGCAGGAGGCTTCCACGTAATATATATATAGTATTCTCCCTGTGTTGTTGAAGATCACTGCTTGGGAATTAGTGGTGCATCTTCTACTTTAGCTTTCTTTTGTTTAGAGACAGTAAATTTGGAAAGTTGTAATAAGCTGTATTTGGATTTCCGCTGCTTTAATGTTGATGTTGATTTTAGTTATCATCTTATGCACTGTCTCACCTGTTTTATGTCAAGTATGTTATTATTATTATATTTTACTCCATGCGCTGTGAGATATTCTACAGGTTCTTGATTAGTTCGTTCCCTTCTTTCCTTTCTTCTGACGACCTCCCCGTGCTAGTCGGGCATGTGTACAGCGCACTTTCGGTGGAAATGCAGGCTGGTGCGGGGCGGGCCGTCACACACAAGACTCCAGGTCTTATTCTTAACCAATGCATCATACTCTTCATTCATAGCCTTGCACCATAATTTTTGTTTCACTGCTTGTTCATATGTAACTGGTTCTATGGTGTCTACATTTTCAGTAGTTGCATTGTACACCTTTGGTTTAAATATGCCACTTTTGGCTCTTGTGATCATATGGTGCCCAATTGGTTGATCTAGAGCATTGTTTTCTTCACTGCCACTGTCTGTTGCTCATTTTCACTGTTCTGATGCTGATTATAGTTGTCATGGTTGTCATAATTTTGTGCTTGATCATCATCTTCACTTAAATGCTCACTTGAGCTGTAACCAGATCTGGTGCTGGAAATGGTTGGAGTAGCAATAGTTAATGGTGGTGTCTCATTATCATTAGCTTTCTCAGTCCATTCAGTTAGTGTAGGAATAATTCCCATGGTAGTTCTAGACTGATCGTGTTTTTGATTTCCATTCTTTTTCTTGTCTGCAAAAGGAAAGACACACACATTAAAAACTACATGTCTAGACACAATAATCTTCCCTTTATCATCCAGACATTTGTACCCTTTTTGATTACTTGCATACCCTATGAAAGTGCATGGACTGGATCTTAAGGAAAGTTTATGATTATTATATGGTCTGAGGCATGGAAAACACAAGTAGCCAAATGTTCTCAGAAATGTGTATTTTGGTTTATTTCCAAATAAAACCTCATGAGGACATTTGTTTTGCAAAATTTTTGTAGGCATTTTATTTATTAGATAAACACTTGTGTTGAATGCCTCATTCCAATATTTTAAAGGTAAAGAAGACATAGACAATAAAGTTAATCCTGTTTCCACTATGTGTCTGTGTTTTCTTTCCACAATGCCATTCTGTTCAGATGTATATGGGCAAGTGGTTCTGTGAATAATACCTTTTTGATTGAAAATATGTTTAAGTGGTAAAAACTCACTTCCTCCATCTGTCTGTATGACCTTAATGCTGCAGTTTATTTGCTTTTCTATGAAATTCATAAACTGCAGCATTGCATTGTATGTTTCTGATTTGGCTTTGAGAAAGAAAATCCAGGTATACCTGGTGTATGCATCAACTATGGAAAGATAATACCTGTGTCCTTGTCTTGAGCTTAATGGTGTAGGTCCCCATAAATCTGCTGTAACTAATTCAAGAGGTTTAAAGTAAATAGTTTCAGATTTACCAAAAGGTAATTTGTGGCTCTTTCCAAGTTGACATTGTGTGCAAATAGTAGGAACAGGTGAGTGTTTAAAAGAAATATTATTTCCTTTTAAAATCTGCATAACAATGTCATAGCTAGGGTGTCAAAGTTTACAATGCCAAATGTTTAAATCATTTTGGACACAATCATTATTGTTAACAATATCAGAATTGTTTTCATTGACATTATTATTACTAATCTGAATATTGACATTGCAACACCAAGTGTTCTTCTCATTACTCAATCTTGACTTCATAGGGCTGAACCTGTAAAGGCCATTACTCAACCTACCCTGTAATAATATTTCCTTGCTTAGCAAGTCTCTAATTAAGCAATAATTAGGGTGAAACTCAAAATATACCTTGTTGTCATTAGTGAATTGAGATACACTAATCAAATTCTTCTTAACAGTAGGAATTCTAAGAAGATTATTGAGATATAATTTTCTTTTACCTTTAATATATCATGCTCCAACATGTGATATATTCATAGTTTCACCATTACAAGTATGAATAACTTGCGTACCTAAATAGTTCTTGTTACCCAGATTTAGATTATGAAGATTATTAATAAGATGATTAGTTGCCCCAGAATCTGGAAACCAGTCTTCAGTATTAATGTCATCATTCTTGACACTGTCATCACTGCCAGTAACTTGTGATGTGGACCCCTCATTATTTTGCCTGCCTTGCAAGTTTGCCTGTGCTAAATTAGCATTCATGCCTCTCTGATTACTTTGTTGAGCATTGCTAACATCAGTATTAAATCTAAAATAGCATATGTTTGCTGAATGTCCTGGTTTATCACATATCTGACACTTTACTCTATATGTATTGCTATTATTATTTGATCTGCCTCTCCCCCGCCTCTCTGATTGGAATTACCTCTCTGTCCTTGTGGGTTACCTCTGCCATATCCAGGTGTGTTTCTTTGTTGATTTTGATTGTTATTCCTTGAATTTGATGCTAGATTTATGCTGTATTCACTCTGGGTAGACTTTCATTGTTCTATTCTACCCTCATGTGCCAATAGGGCTGAATACACTGACTAAATCTGGTAGGTTGGTCTGGGTGGCAATATAAGTGACAAGAGACTCATATTCTTCGTCTAACCCATTTGTTAGAGTCAAGATTTGTTCACTGTCTGAAATAACATGTCCAACAGCCTTGAGTTTATCACATAGAGTCTTTACTTTAGAAATATATTCATGCATACTCATATCACACTTTCTTGCATTTTGAAATTCTCTCCTATAGTGCACGATTCTTGCTGTTGATTGAGAATTAAAAATTTGTTGAATTATGGACCAAATTTCATAAGATGAATTGCACCCTATGACTTGTGACAACAAATTGGTACTAATTGAAGATAGCAGCCATGAGGATAGTAAGTTGTCCTGTTTTTGATGGTGAATAAATTCTGGATTGCTGATCATATTATTTTGTGCATCTGTGATCATTGCAGGTGGTGTGATTTTAGTTTCTTTGACATAATCTTGAAGGTCATATCCCTTCAAGGCTGTCTCAACTTGGAATTTCCACATCAAGTAATTGTCTTCATCGAGAGGAATGGTAATAACTTGGCTCTTTGGCTTCACTAGAGGCTGAGAAAGGGATGGTGGTGGACCATTGTTGTCGGTTCTTGAGGAGGCAGATGATTGTTCAGTATTTCCACCGGCCATGATTCTGGGAACAGATTAACAGAGGTCGATGAAAAAGAAATGGCGTGGTCACTGCACTGCAGGAGGCAGCCTATACAAAAGGGAAACAAGTGAACTCAGTGGTTTTTGTTTCTTTTCAAGATTCAAGAATCTCTGTTTCACACAGAGGGAAAGAAAACCAAATGACGAGATTATAATCTCTGATGGTCGGTGAAGAACTGTTGTAGCCGCCGTGAATAAAGATCCGGCATGGCACGCACAGTTCAGATCTGATAAGAACAGAGCACTGCACGATCAGAAAGGGATGATCTCCGATGATGAAATATTTCTGAGGAGACTTGCACTTTATCCTTCTTTCTGAATCAGAAATTATTTTGATTGATTTTTTTTTTGATTTTGTCGTTTGGCGTTTTTTGCTCTGATACCATGTAAATTTTCTATGAAATGAAGAAATGAAGAGAACTGAAAATGTATTATTGATCAGAACATTGGGTACAAAATGTGTACATAGTAACGCTATTTATAGAGATTAGTAAATTTAAGTGGGCTAACATAGAAAGCCCAAACGAGAAATAGACATGAGCCCAAGAAACAAAACATAGTCGGTTTGTTAATAAAGAAGCTTATATCCTAACAAAGGAAAGGAAAGAAAACACAGCTGAGCTGATGGAGACTCGATGGACGTGTTCAAATCCATCATGCTGTTGATGGGAGTGATGAAAAACAGCAACCTACCTACCTCTACAATTCAGTCCTACGAACAATACCATGATGGCCAAGGTCCTTCTGTTATATATATACACACACACATGCACACGGCAACATAGTCTTCTTCAGTGCACATAGAAAGCACGAATAGATAAAATGGTGATTTCCTCTTTGAGTAATAACTTCGATCTAATCTTGCAACCAAAAATCATGAAACTAATTTCAGAAAACCCCTAAAACCAATCTTCACATTTCCACCATCTCGGAATTTAGATCGACGTTGTTTGATAATAAAAGTCGCAACCTAATTTTTGTTTTATCTCGCAATATGGTAAGCGTTACACGAATCTGTGCATGGAGATGTGATCGGAGAATGAGCGTGGCGAGGCGATGCTGGATTGCTGGTGGTAGCCGGGGTGGTCAGAGATTAGGCACAACCATGGAAGAGCATGCGTGGTCGATGGGTGCATTTGCAGGTGGGTTTCCGCAGCAAGAAAGTTGGGGAGTTTGAAGGTACCCGTACCTATAGCGTAAAAACTATATGTGAGAAGAATGGTGTAAGGAAACATAAGGGAAAGAAAAGCGGAGGGATAAGCGGGAATAGCAAGAGTGGGGAGGTTGCGTTCACAGTAAAGGTGGAAAGAAATTATGTGGGGAAGATTAACGTGGAGGAGAAGGGAATTAAGTTGAACGGTAGCAGGTTATGTAGAGAAAAAATGGTATGAGAAGGAAAGAAGTATGGTACAGGGAAAGGAATTGCATTATAATATAGAAGAGGAAGGAGTATTAGGTGTGTTTTCATGGGCGGGTTGCTTTGATTATAATTGGGTCGGTTTAAAAATAAAATAAAATAAATGAAGGAAGATAACGCATGGGGAGTTTGTTGGCATTGTGGAAACATTTGATGCCCATTTTGATAGCCGGTAGTTGGTTTTGAACACGGGTAGTGACTGTTGTGAATGGATTTCAAGGGGGGGCGTGAACCTATCATTTTTTTGGTAAGGCCCATTTATTTATAATTAAAAATAAAGTTTAATTAAATTAAAATGTTATACCATCTTAATAATATCTTAACCGTATATGATCAGAATCGAGCGCAGCCGGTTCTGTTGGAACCACATCGTCGAGCACAACGAGACAGAGCTGATCTGGCCAAGTTTTGAAGCAAATCATAATTTTTAACCAAATTAAACGACTGTTTAATTTGGTTAAAAATAGCCGCAAAACCGACAAAATGAAAATCAAGGTGAGTTAAACTCACTCGGTTCTCCCGTTTATAATTATTTTAAGTCGGGTTTATTATTTGTATGCTATGGTTGCTAGATATTGGTTGATTTGATAATTGTTTGGATGCGCGTTAAATATTTTATATTTGTTATTTAAATTAAACAGTTGTTTAATTTAAATAAAGTGACATCATTATTTTAACGATGATATCCAAACAAGGTAACTTACCTTGTTGGTTACGTTTATAATAATATAAACGTATTTAAATTGAATTGGATGCTTTGAGTGTTATTATTGGTTGACCGCTATCAGTTGAATTGATTATTTATTCGCGTATGATCATTATATGAACTGTTTAACCAACATCAGTGGATTATTGACTTGGTGGTTGTTTGTTGAATCTAAATCCAACATTTATTTTGTTATTAACCAATGGGTAGTATTGGTTGGAGAACTAATAGCAGATGGCCAAAATATATACTGTTTATAAAGACTGATTTACCGACAGGTAAATCGATGGTAACGAAGTTATAAAATTTATCTTCTAACTGAGTATCAATTTTAGAAATCTATTATTTTAAATGAAGTTTATAAAAAGGAAATAAACCAACCACATATATGTTAGTTGTTTAAATCCCCAATCACCATTTTTGTACCAAAATCGGACCGTGTGCGAAGCACGTGCCTCATCTAAATTATTTATAAAACTAATTACTTTATACCGTGTGCGAAGCACGTGTATCATCTAAATTATTAAATGATTTATAAAACTAATTATTATATCACTAAGATGGATAAGCAAGTGAGCGAGGATTAATGTAATGATTAATAATTAGGATTAGTGGTTTTAAGAAAATAATTAGAATGGAATTATATTCGATTAAATAATAATCGAAGAAAATGAGATTTATTTGAATTAATAATATTATTTATTAATTTAAACGGAAAGATGAGTTGGAGTTGATCAACGAATCAATCATGTTTTAAAATTTACCAAGCCAATCGTTTTAACGGAAACTGATTATTAATTTAAATTAATTTGTGCCGATTAATCTAATGAAATAATTTAGTAAATGATGTTTAACTTCATTAGAATTAGAAAGGAAATTGGATATTTAATCCAGTTAATGATAAAGTAAATTAATAATAAGGAATTTCTTCTTAAATGAAGTTCATTTAAGTAAGCAATTGAAGTTAGTAATGAAATATAATTGAATTTCAAAGCGAGTTTATATTCAAGCCGGGTTTGGTAAATTAAATTACAAAAGGGTTTTTAAGCGAAGGCGATAAGCTTAAAATAAATGTTACTTAATGTCTGAATTAAATAAGGGAGATAAAATGATGAAATGGTAATTGTTGGTATTGGAACGAATACGGGTTTTTGAGTTACGATTCATATTTATCTTAAGATAAGAATGATGTTGATCTAGGTCTGAGAGGTAATTAGATTACCCCAACTTGAACGGCTTCAGAATTATCGAAAGATGATATTAGTTGTAATAGGGGAAAATGTCTTGAGAAATAATGATATAACGTTATTTGAAAATGTTGGAAATATATATAATAGGATTCCTGATTAAAAGGAATTAAAAAGGGGCTTGAGAAGATAAATTGATATTTCCATAATAAAAGGAATAAAAGGAGATTGGTGAAAATATAACGATATTTTCAAAAGAATAAAGAGATGAGGTTTAGAATGTATATTCTAAAAAGATAATTGACAATTATAGTGTTCAAATAATGAAAAAAAAGAAGATATTGTAACGATGGTTGAAAAAGGATAAGTTGAATCGAGTTTCCAATTATAGACAATAAGTAATGTAACAACCCGTATTTTCAATAACCTATTATAACATAAATCGAGGCAGAATTTAATTCAAAAATCTGAATCAAGGGAAACGGGCTATGCCATTGCGTTCGTCTCGGAAAAATACGCGAAATAGAGTCCGAGTTTTCGAAAATCGGAGTCCGTATGACCCGATTAAGGCCCAACAAAGTTTTCAGAAAATTCCAAAGTAAAAACAGATTTCAAATTCAAGTTTGAATTTGGGAATTTGGGCCAGTTTGGGCCATGCGGGAGAATTCCCTCCAGAGTACCCAAGTCGACAGCCCTGTCGACTTGGGAGTCGACTTGGTTAGACCAAGTCGACAGCCCTGTCGACTTGGCTCAGACGGGCTGTTTAGCCTGGTGCACCATCTTGGGTTTGTGTTGAGCTTGGGGGCCAGATTCGGTTTTGAGGGCTGAGATTGGAACTAGGGTTTAATCCTATGGCCTAAAACACTTGCCTAATCTATAAATAAGACCCTAACCTACCCTAAATCATCATTATTCATTCTAGCAACTAAACTATGGCAAAATTTTACCTCTCATGGCCTCCACTCTCTTCATAAAATTCCTAAATCAATTTCTATGAGATTTTCCATGCATACAAGTGTTTTTAGACTTGTATGATCATCTTTAGCTTGCATTCAAGTCAAGTCTCTATATTTGCACCATAAAGAAAGAGTTTTGATCAATTTTGCTTGCATTTTTGGGGTTTAATTGGTTGCATAAGGGTTTTCTTACATTTGCTATACTCATTTGAGTCCGCATAAGCATTGTAAGCCCTATTCCTTTCATACTTAAGCTTTAAAGTTAAATGTATGATATGCGAGTTTATATGCAAGTTTTCTATGATGTGTTATGCAAGTTTACTATGATGTGTTATGCAAGCTCATCAAGTTATGTTATGCAAGTTTGATATGCAAGTTGTCATATGATATGCAAGTTATGTTATGCAAGTTTGATATGCAAGTTGTCATATGATATGCAAGTTATGTTATGCAAGTTTGATATGCAAGTTGTCATATGATATGCAAGTTATGTTATGCAAGTTTGATATGCAAGTTGTCATATGATATGCAAGTTATGTTATGCAAGTATATCATGTTATGATATGCAAGTTTATATGCAAGTTTACCATGTTATGATATGCAAGATTATCATGTTATGATATGCAAGTTTATATGCAAGTATGTCATGTTATGATATGCAAGTATGTTATGCAAGTTTGGGTTGAACATTTTGTTCATGCTATCATGTTATGCATGCTTTTGAGGCCTAATGCAAGTATATGAACATATGTACATTTCATATGCCACCATGTTAAACTTGTGGCTTAACACTTTTATGTCATGATTATGCCAAGTTCCCTCTTTCTATCCTTTATGCGCTATTGCGATATGTAAGCGATGGGATTGCATTTGGGGTTGGGTAAACTTAAAAGACATAAAAACATAAGCTTGGGAATTTACCTATTAAGTTAGGTCTACCCATTGGGAATTTACCTATTAAGTTAGGTCTACCCAATTGCTTGAAAACTTGTAATGTGTTTTGGAAACATGATGGACATGACACTTAGAAAAGATAAGTGTGACCAACTCGAGGTTGGGTTGAGTTTGTAGCGTAAACCTACCCGGAACCGACCGGCTTAACTAGTTGCTACAAACAATAGGACCCAATGTGAGAAGTTGGCCATGTTGTACCTTGGACCCGAGGTTAGACCAAGTTGTGGTGTAAAGCTACCCGGACCCGCCCGGCTTAACTAGTAACCGCAACAAGGTCTAATGTGAGAGGTTAAGGCGCATTAAATTAATTAATGCCTCGTGATTAGGGTTAAGTCATGGTCCACTTAATACTTAACCAATTTGGGCTTGGTAGATTAATCAGGGTTAAGTCGTGAACTCATCGTTACACTTAACCAAGTTAATCCATGATTAGCAAGAGGGTTAAACCGTACTTAACCCACTAGAAAAATTCTAGCAATGGGGGCCCACTCCGTAGTAACCCCAAGTTTGTATCATTAGAACCCTAGGGGCTAGGCTAGGGAGGGGGCACGATTACTGGGCTGGAGGTAAGCGACCAAATAAACGACGGCCGGGTGGTACGCCGATGTAGTTCCGGACGGACTATGGTCGTGCAAGTAGTCCGTGTTTGGAGAAGTCACCCATGGGTACCAGTAGATCGAGACTGTGCACTCATGTTTATGGTGTCCAGGGGTTGGCACCCTAGGGCTTGATACACCCGAAGGGTGGACCCGACACAGTTCGACTACAATCATGTTATTGGGCCGTATTGACACCAACACACGACGAGTTAGGCTTATAGGGAGCCGATCGACTAGACCGTTTGGTTGGACCTTGTGTTAGGGTCACTTCATGTTACTGGACCTCGTATGAGGGTCACTTCATGTTATTGGGCCAAAGCTTGGGCCAAGGGATCAATACTTGTTTATTCAAGTCATGTTAGTTTGCTAGTACACCTGTGGTGCAAAACCTTAATCCTGATTATGCGATGACACCTTTATCTACCTTGTTAGTTAATCATCATGCTAGTATGTTGTTATCCTTATGTTCATCCCTGCTGCTCATGCCAGTTAACTTTATCAGTTTACATTGATTGTAGTAGGGCTTACTCAGTCTTTTTGACTGACCTGTTTTCTTTCGCCTCTTTTCTTCCGTTTCCCCCCCCCCCAGGTTCTCAGGGAGGGAATATTGGAGCTTAGCTTGGATTCCTGATCGCTTGCTTGTGGGATTTAGCTCATGTACGGTCTTGACATGAAGCTAGCTATGGTTATCACTTATTTTGGGGATAGTACTTATGTATTTCAGTTTTCAGATGATGTTGTTTTATCTAGACTTGTTTATTTGGAAAGTTGACATTATGTTGTACCAGACTTGTTTTGAAATAGTTTGAAATCTTCCGCTGTTTTATCTATGTTATTTACTCTGTTTACATATATACATATGTTCTTGTTCTGCCTTGATATATCATTATGCATGTTTACCTGATTCAAACGCCCCCCCAAAGTCAGAGTGCTTGCAAGAGTCACGCTGGCGGAGGTGGGGTGTTACAAGTAATGTGTAGCAATGGTTTGAAAGGATAGTTAACGGGAGATTTGGATTTGAAATTTAAGATATTTTCTAAGTATATAATATAATAATTTGAGAATATTTATATATTAAAACTAATATATTATCTTCAGTATTACAACTGATATATTATTTTAATGGCCTAGTGATGTTGTGTAATAAACCAATGGATCTATTTTATTTTGGTTGTTTATTTTGATAGTTAAATGACCGACTATCAAAATCTAGGCCAACGGTATGTGTACGAAAAGACCAGAATCGAATTTATATTCGAAAACCATTCCGAACAATAAATACGAATACGTGAAAGATGCTGACTGAAGATGGAGTAATTGAAGACTGTAAATCTTCTTGAGCAGAAGAACTATTGTTAAATACCTCTGGCTGATCCCTAGAGTTAACAATGATTTTGTCGTGATTCGAATCTATGGATTGCAAGGCCTACTCGCTATTGATCTATAGGGTGACTCCTAGGATGTGGTAGGAGTGTACCTTCGTTTTGTCCAGTCCCAGGACAACTTGTATGGATGGATGTCTGACAGTATATTTCCAAAGGAATCACATACGTTGATTTCTTCAAACATACCAAGCTGTTGGCACAGAAGGGAAACTTCTTTAGCTTAACAACAAGAGTATTTTTGTGGATGCCAATTAGTGGTATCTGGCGGATTTGACGATGTGACATTCAAAGTGAATGGTGGAGAGATGTTCCGGAAAGAAGATTCAAAACCTCAAGCCTCATCAACCAGGAAATGACAAAAATCGGGCAGGCAACATGGCTATGTGGGTCGCTCCCACTAAGGCGTATAATCACCTACTAGAGAAATTCCTTTTGCTTCTTTAATCTATCGATGCTGTCCCTTTTCGGGAAACGGTGGGCAGCTCCCAACCGTTGGTGATATACATTCGATACACTCAAGCGAAATGAGTAGTCGGTCATGTGTGGGCCGGGTTGCAAGACGTTCTTGTTGAACCCAGTGTATTCGCCTCTAAAGATACACTATCGGCAGGTGGTTCCATACCTTGTCATAGTCGGAATCCAATCTCCAATAAGCGCCCGTGGTTTTGTTTGTATACTATATATTTAGAGCGTGAGATGAGAATCTATTTGTATTTAGACACTATCATAATATCAGAATAAGATATTGTTTTCAAAATGTTTTGGGTTATCGTAAGGTAAAAACCATCTGTATTTGTGTGGATTTGGTCTTACGATTATCCTTTTCTTTCAAAAGGATTTTTAACTTTAAAATCAAGTTGGATGATATTATAAACTTAGCGAGTTTTTCTCACTCTGGTTCACCAGACTGACCCGATATTTGTAATGCCTGGGTTAGACCGGGTTGTACAGGATTAAGTTATCGGATGTTGTGAAGTCCAAAGACAGGCTGAAGGAGTTCAAGCGTACGATGTTATACCGATATTATTCCACTGCATGAGGACAGACTATTATAACTGTCCAGATGTATTGATGTACTCTGATGTTATAAGTATTATTTCAAGCTCTCAATAAAGTTTATTTCTATATTATATTTGTTTCGCTGCGATGTGAGAATCTGATGGTGTTGTGTTGTTATTCTGCTTCTTCTAATATTTCTTTCTTTCTTATCTCACCCTCTAATTTCTTTCTAATAACGATCCGGTGATTTCGATGCTTCAATGATTCGACATGGTGTTTTGTTTCGATTTTCGGGATCGAAAATCCATGTTCGTTACATGTATACATGAGATTTGGCATAAATTGTTAATAACTATGAAGATGGGTTTCGGCATAATTTCGCATATGAGAGTATAAACATGATTTAGATTGGAAATTATGGGTAAATTGGGACTTGAATCAAGAAGGTGATAATGAATGCCTAAGACACGAGGTTAGATTCGGATTGCGGTACAAGCCTGCCCGGAATCGCTCGGCATATCCAACAACCGCAATTTGGTAATCTAATATGAGAGGTCAAAGGAAGAAATTAGATGTGTAATAATGCAAAGACACAAGGTTGGATTCAGATTGCGGTATAAGCTTACCCGGAACCACTCGGCAAATCCAATAACCGCAAAACGGTAATATAATGTAGGAGGTCTTGCAAGATTACGGTTATAATGAATTAATGAACACTTAACCAAGATAAGACATGTGATTAGACAAGGGGATAGTAAAGGGTTAAGTGGGTAACATGGGTAGCATGTGAAACATAATAAAAGCACTTAACCAAGATGAGACATGTGATTAGACATGGGGATAAAGAGGGATTAAGTCGGAATTCCTAGCGGGGACAAAGCTTAGGATGGAAGATTGTGTTATGTGGGTGGGCCCTTTTCAACCAGTAACCCATTTTAGTATCTATATGAGCTCTAACTAGGTAGAGGACAGGGACACGCTTACTGGGGTTGATTGTAAGAGGTCTAAAGATTTAGCGATGGCAGTGCAAGTCCAACGAAGTCGTTTGCGTGCGTAGGTCCAGGCTGGTAGGTAAGACGTTGTTGCATCGTGTAGGTATAAGCTGTGCATTTTAGTAGTATCGGGGTTGCCACCTTAGGGAGTGATACACCCTATTGTGGGACCAGCACAAGTATCTACGGGAATAGGAAGCCGATCGAATAGGGAGGGTAGTGGGTACAACTAGTGGTGGTAGGAGCAAGTGGGCACCTACTAGAGTAGCTAGGAGTACACGAAGCTACCATTATTATGATTAGTAGAGAGGGATCATCTTTTAGTATGTAACTAGTATGTGGTACGGTGCAGAGCATATCTTATATTGGTTAGGAGTACATCTGATGTTCTATCTCACTTACCTTGTTTACCTTGTCATATTTTCTTATGTTGCAGTCATCTCTTATATCCAGTTTATGTTATTATCCTATTACTTTACTGATTATATTGTTGAAGTCACTAGACTCGCTAGACTTATGTCTGGCCCCTTTTTGTTTCACCTCTTTTCTTCCCCCCCAGGTCCTCAGGGTGGGATTAGTGAAGCTTGACTTGGATTCCTTTCCTCTTGAAGTGCTTGGAAGTGTTGAAAGTAATGCTCAGCTTTATCTCTTTTCCATTATGGCTATTTGGAGTGGGATTATGGTTTTACTTTTATGTACTCTGATAATAATTTTGTACGAGATGGTTATTTGTGTACTTGGATTTAATATATGGTTTTGATGTTGTAACCAGATATGTTTTGCTTTTCCGCTACAACGAATAAATTTTGAATTTTCTTAAGTACCATTTTATATATCTGTCTTGTGATATTCTGTTCTGTACTCTTATAATACTCCATGAAAGTTAATGCATTCCCTTAGTGAGTGACATTAATGGACGTGGGGTGTTACAACCTAGGACATCAAACACCTGAAAATCCAGAAAATTGTGTATGAAGCTTGGTATGTGGTGAGCAAGTTTTCTTCTCTCTTGAGATAATATGACATATATTAGAATCACCAACCGATGGAATAGACTTACAAGAAGTGAGTTGTGTAACTCATGCATGAGATGAGGTAAGTCGTTACTTTATAAATGATGATTTGAATGGTACAAAAACAATGGGTTTACGTCCAAGTTCAAGACTACTTCATTATGCTTTAACAAGTACAATACTTCCACGAACCCACGCTTTTGATCTTGTTTATACATAAATCTTTTGGGCATTATATGCAATATATGATAGTATTCAAATAATGGAAATTTGTCACAAGGGCTCCTTAACCCCTCTTAATTATTTTGGAGGACACGGGTTTCAAATAATTAATTTGTTGGACAAAAACGTCATTCCTCCCCTTCTACTGTTATCCAACCAAAAACCCTTCGTCCCAAATCGAGTAAAAGTACCTCTACTTCAATCCCTCTCCAAATCGCTCCTCTTAATTTTCTTTTCAAATTCAATACAAAACCAATCACTATCTACCTTCTCTTTGTCGCCACCGCAAGTCCTCCAACAAGCTGAAGTCTTACGCCAAATCGAAGACGAGGGAGCATCCACTCGGCTTCTCGATATGAGAAAAATTGGCTATTTCTGGTGATTATTTCTCACGATTAGGCTTTGTTAATATTTTTCGACATTAATCTTAAACTGGAATAAAATAGTAGTTTGTTTGTTATTGTTTAAACTGAATATCATAGTGATTGTATTTGCCTACTTTTGCTATGTTATTTTTTTATGGCCTTGCCCTGCACTGAATATCATAGTGATTGGCTGATTGCACACAGTATACAAAAAGAAAGTCTAAGTATACTAGTATGATTTAGATCATTACTGCAAGTTGTTCTTTTAAAAAAAGATTAAAACATATAATATGTGTATTATCTTGTGTGAAAAGATAAATACTTTTAGCTTTTAAATAACTTATATTTTATCATACAAAAAGATATACAAATTAGCTTTTTTTTACTGAAAAGATAAAATACCTTAAGTTTTAACAGTATAAATTTTTGTATTAGGAAGTAAATAGACAAAAAGATATATGTGGTTATCTTTTTAAATAATTAATTTTTGTTTCATATAGAAAAATATACATATTAGTGTTTCAGTTAAGTTTGCAATATTATTATGCATTTATCATTATATTATACTTGCTTTAGTTTGTATATCATTTTAAATGTAGTAAAAACAAAGAAAAAGATATACTAGTCAGTTTAAAAAAAAAGATATAAAAGATAAATAGTTATATATTTTTTCAAGTGTTTCATAAAAAAAGATATAAAAGTTAGTTTTATGCAGATAGAATGGTTTTACTCTTCTGTAATATTAAGATGTTGAGGCACGTTGATTAATACTGAAAGACTATAATAGTTAAGTAGACTTTTGCTTTCCAGGACATACAAGACATGTAAAGATAACACAAAAATTATAATACAATTATCTTTTAAAATCATTTATGTTTTTAAAATCATTTATGTTTTTAAAATTGTTGTATAATTCTGTATTTCATTCAATATCATAAAAGGAGTGAAAAAGATTACTGGTTTTATCTTTTTGGAAAATTCTTATAAAGGTTAAAATTGTATAGTTATTTACTTATTTATGTTTTCAATTTGCAGCTATGATATATTCAATTCCAACATTTGATAAAGAAGAAATTGAAGCTGAAGAATCATGTATTGTTCTTCCTCCTAAAGCTGTTTGTGGAGCTGGTAGGGCTAGAGTGAATAGAATTGAAGATGTTGATTTTCATGCTAAACAAAACAAATGTGGAAAATGTAAAAAACTAGGACATAATAGAAGAAGTTGTTCTTTTAATGATTGAATTATTGTTTAAAATTCATTGTATTTGAATGATTATTTTAAATTTAGTGCCATAGTTGAATAATATGGCAAAATGACATTTTGGTTATATGGACGTAATGAATGTTTATTTTTAGGAGTGATTAATGTTAAGAACTGATTGAAATTCTACAAGTTTTCGTTTACATTTTGTTATATAATGTACTTTAGGTTATTAAAAAGATATTCAATTTTATATTTTTATTTTATATTATGCAACTTATTCTTTTGTTGAATGATTATTTGCTTATTTGGCCTTCTTAAACGTATGTTGTGTTATGTTGATTAATTATTATATTATTTTGTTTTTTCGACAACAAAGATTTGAAAAGATAATTGTATTTATATTTTAATGTAAAGGCAATATTTTAAGTTTGTTGTATGTACTAAGTTTAATAGGTTGATGTTGTCTAATATGTGTGTTCTATAAGGTAATTTTGTTTCAATACATTAGTAAATAATTGCACAATGATTTCACTGTTAAATTATTATATTATGTGGTTTACAGGTTGAAAAAGATTAAAAAAAAATTATCTTTTCAATTTATATTTTGCTAATAATAGTGTTAGCCTACTTTGTGAACTAGGCAACACAAAGTCAAGAAACCAAACATTGAAGGGCATTTTTAATTAGAAGACTTCGGTTCGGATTGGAGAAGACACTACAATCTAGATTAGATAGCAGCAGCTGTTCGGATCGGGTCAGAGCAAACCATCGGTTCGGGTCGAAAAGAGTCCTCTGCAGCTGTTCGGATCGGGTCAGAGCAAACCATCGGTTCGGGTCGGAAAGAGTCCTCTGTTCGGATCGGTGAGCTCCTACTGAGTAGATTGGTAAGGCATATCTAATCGGATCGGAGGGCAGCTAAATCTTGAATGGATCGGAAAGCCACCTGTTTGCCACAACAATGGAACGGAGCGGAGCAGATTAGAGAAGGAGAGTCGCACCCAAGCCAATCCGGTAACCCGATCCGAACCCCTTATTTGCGCGTCTCCGACCCGAACCCGTGATCCATGTTATTCTCCTGCAAAAGCGCCTGGATATCCGGACCGGCTATGACCAGTTCCTACCCATAACGTCTGTTCCTTTGATGCGTTGTCAGCATAACATTTCCTCCGAACCCGAAGATGGTGGGATGGACGACATGTGGCCCCGAACCGGATCAAGTTTCAAGCAAATTCACACCTATAAATACCCCGTCTGGAGACAAAGAGAAGGATCTTTTTTCAGCACTTTAAGAATTCAACCACCTCCATAATCCGAACTCCATTGCTCCCGGAAAATCCAAATCATCTTTCATTTCTTGTTTTAGTCAATTGAGTGAACAAAAGTGAGTTGTGAGTGGAATTGAGTGATTATTACATTGTATTTGCAACCGAATTATCGAATATAGTGAAAGATAAGTGGACGTAGGCATTTCTTCGCCGAACCACTATAAATTTTGCGTGTTCATTTTTATTTTTATCTCATCTTATTTGCTTTTAATCAATTTGGGTGTTAGAACCACTTTTGGGTCTAACATTTTGGTGCTTTCACTGAGAATCCTCATCTAAATTCTTTATTTTCCGGGATCTCTTTCTACTTTTTGGACCGTTGAGTTCAAAGAAGTGAATCCTTAAGTTTCTCCGCTTTTTTATATTTGTTGAAGTGATTGTCAAAGACTCATGGCCAAAGGAAAAGGCAAGGAAGTTCAGTCTGTTCGAGGAAATGGAGCTGGCGAAGATCAGCAAAATGCTGTTGTAACAAGGTCTCGGGGGCAGAATTCAGCAGCAGGAAGAATCAATGCAGGAAATCCGAGCCGACAGCAGGGGGAGAGCTCCGATCCGATCCGGGTAGGAGACTCTGAAGCAGTGCATTCCCCCAATCTGAACCGACCCGAGCTGCTTGCTGCGTACCGATCCGACCAGGCACCCCAGCTCCGATCCGATCCGACCTCTTACCTCCGACCCGACCCGATGCTTGGTGAAGCTGGAACCTCTACTCGAGTCCCTACGAATGCTCCAATTCCAGCCGCCAGGGTTGGTGATCAGGTCAATCCATCTGCGCCCATCACTTAAGGAGATTTTTCACGCTTGCTTGACATGCTTGAGAGCACAAGGGAGGCCATGAAAGTTCACGAGCGCACTAATCTCATGATGCAGGAAAATATGAGGCTCATGAGTCGGGAGATTAGTGAACTCCGTCGACAGAGAATGCCATCACCGGTTCGTCACACACCAGTAGATCAATCTTCATCTTCCGAGGAAGAGAGGCCCCGTGAACGAAGGCCACTCGAACGACCTCAGAACGTGGAGCAGCTGACATTTGGATCTTTGGGATCTCGTGAGGATATCGCACGAGCATTAGGAAACAATGACCCCACTCGGGGGCGAAGACTTCAGTCCCCTTCTCCCGAGATCGACCGGGAACACAGGGAACGGAATCGAGCAGAGGCAGCTCGAAGAAGAAGGGCATCTCCCGAGCAAGAGCCCAGGAGGAACTCGGATACTAGGGCCAGGGAACCTGAGCGGCCCCTAACTAATGCTGATGTACAGGCAATGGTTCGCCAAATTATGTCCGAGAGCCGGAATTATACAAATGAAGACTATGGCATTGAGCGAAGCCATACTCCCTTCACCGACGATATCCTCGACTTCCAATTTCCCCGACGCTTTAACTTGCCACAAATGGACAAGTACAACGGAAGGACTGATCCGGGACAACATTTGATGCGATATTCGTGGCTCATGAATGCTGCTGCTGCCCCAGATGAAGTGAAGTGCAAAGCATTCCCAATCTACCTAGAAGATGTGGCATTGTTCTGGTTTACCCGACTTCCTCCTCGTTCGATTTCTAATTACAAGGAACTAAGCGAGCATTTCATGAACCAGTTCCGATTACATGCCCGAAAGTCCAAAAGTGTTATTGAATTATCGAGAATCAAACAGGCACCAGGAGAATCTTTAAGGGCATATCTTGATCGTTTTAATCAAGCTGTAACTGAGGTCAGTGACCCGCATGAGCCCACTATTCTGATGGCACTGAAGGAAGGAGTCGATCCTGAATCTGAGTTTGGAGACTACCTTTCTGGGAAGACACCCCCCATAAGGGAGATATTCTACGAAAAAGCCGATATTTATTTAAGGCGAGAAGAGGCTAGGGCAAACCGAAAAAGAAAGTCTGAGACGGCTTCAAAGGAGAATGTGCAGAGTAATATCGCCGTGAAGCAGTCGGGGGAGAATTCTGGCAAGGTTGAAGTAAATGTAGGAAACAAGGGTGGAAACAGCAATACTGGAAGTGGGGGAAACAACAACAATAACTGTAATTCGAGCGGTAACAGAAGAAACAGAAATAGGGGAAGTGACCCTAACAAAAGACCCCGATTCCAGAACTACGAGGATTATACACCATTGAACGACACCCTGGAAAATATTTACCTGGATACGTACAATGTGTTACAGTACAAAAGACCGCCACCCCGTGATTCGACCGAGAAAGAAATGGCGACAGGAAAATTTTGCTTGTTTCACGGAACTCATGGGCATTCGACCAATGAATGTCGGCATTTGAGGGATGTGATTGAGAAGCTGCTGCGTGAAGGAAAGTTGGATGAGTACAAGGTTGCCCCGAGGGACAGGGGGCAAGGAGAGCAGGCTCCAAAACAGATCCTACCTGCTCCCAAGCCTACAGCGCAGCAGAAAGGTAAAGGAATTGTCATCAACTCCATAGTAGGTGGACCTCACCCGGCAATCCGAAGTTTTAGGTCAATGGACCAATATGTAAACGCTGCCAAGCATCTAGACGTGAATGAAGGTGACGATTTGGAGGATGTCACCCCCATAAAACAACAGAAGACCATGTTCGACGACGTGGTATTTCGCAGTCGAGACAATACTGGGATACAATCACCCACCAATGATCCGTTGGTTATTACTACCACCATTGGGCCGGCTTTGGTCCATAAGGTATTAGTAGACAATGGAAGTTCCGTTAATATTTTGTTCAAGAAGTCATTTGATCAGATGAAGCTTGAGTCCGAAGATCTGAAACCTTGTGAAGGATGGATTAGAGGCTTCAACGGAGCGACGACAGCTCCCATGGGATACATAGAGTTGCCCGTGACCCTGGGGCAAGGAGAACGTAGAAGAGTGCGAATGCTTCAATTCGTAGTATTGGACGTAGATTCGCCATATAACGCATTTTTGGGGAGACCTGCCCTCGCTGAATTTAGAGTTTGTATCGCCCCTTGGTGCTTGTTACTTAAGTTCCCAACCGAAGCCGGAACTGGAGTGATGAGAGGGGATCAAGTTTCCGGACGGGCCTGCTATGTGGCCGAACTAAAGATGTTGATGAAAGGATTTAATGCTGAGAGTAAGGATGCCTCGTCTCCCTCAAAGGGGGACTCGGCATAGCAATTAGAGAGATTGACCCCAAAGGAGTTGCCTAAAGGAACACCTGAAGACCTAGATCCTAGAAAAGACGAGGAACCAGAGGCTAGGAATGCAACTCCTAATGAAGCGACGGTGGAAATTCCCATTGATGAAGCTGATCCGACGAAAGTTTTAAAGATTGGTTCTCAATTGGATCCACGTCGAGCTAAAGAACTAACGGACTTCTTGAAGGCAAACCTGGACGTGTTTGCCTGGACCCATGCTGACATGTGTGGGATATCGCCGTCCATTATAAGTCACAAATTGAATGTAAATCCGAAGCATCCACCTGTGAAGCAAAAGAGACGCATGCTGGGCCCAGAGAGGTCGGTTGCTCTCAAGGAGGAAGTAGAGAAGTTGAAGCAGAATGGATTTATTCGAGATTCGACATATCCCGACTGGATATCGAATCCCGTCTTAGTAAAGAAGCCAAACGGAAAGTGGCGGACTTGCATTGACTTTTCAGATTTAAACAAGGCTTGCCCAAAAGATAGTTTCCCACTTCCCAGGATTGACCAGCTTGTAGACTCGACAGCAGGTCATGACCTTCTATCTTTCATGGACGCATACTCTGGATACAACCAAATTCCTATGCACGTACCAGACCAAGAGCATACGAGTTTCATTACGAATTTGGGGCTATATTGTTATGTTGTAATGCCATTCGGGTTAAAAAACGCTGGAGCTACTTATCAGCGCTTGGTAAATAGAATGTTTTATGATCAAATAGGAAAAACTATGGAAGTTTATGTGGATGATATGCTTGTCAAATCAAAGCAGTCTTCCAGTCATACGCAAGACTTAGCGGAAATGTTTGGTATCTTGCGAAAGTACCGGATGAAATTGAATCCTCTGAAATGCTCATTTGGAGTGGCATCGGGAAAGTTCCTTGGCTTTATTGTGAGTTCCCGAGGAATTGAAATCAACCCTAGCCAGATAGCAGCGATTAGAAACATCGAAGAACCTAGGAGAATTAAAGACGTCCAAAGTCTTGCAGGGAAAGTAGCGGCGCTGAGTAGATTCATCTCCAAAGCCACAGATAAATGCGTTCCGTTTTTTGATTTGATAAAAAGGGGAAAGAAGAACTTCCAGTGGACTCCGGATTGTGTTGAGGCCTTTCAAAATCTGTTGGAACTGCTAGAGAAACCGCCGATTTTATCAAAACCCGTAGATCACGAAGAATTATTTGTTTATTTGGCAGTCTCGGCTCACGCTGTCAGCACAGCCCTGGTTCGAGAAGAAGACAAAGTACAAAGGCCGGTGTACTATGTAAGTAAGAAATTAGCAGCGGCAGAGCGCAACTACCCGAAAATTGAGAAGCTTGCTTACAGCCTCCTGATCGCATCCCGAAAACTTCGTCACTATTTCCAAGCCCATCCAATAACCATATACACCGACCAGCCGTTAAGGCAGGTGTTACAGAGGCCTGAGGCATCGGGAAGGTTGATCAAATGGAACATAGAACTAAGTCAGTTTGATTTGAATTTTCAACCACGAAAGTCAATCAGGGGGCAAGCTCTAGCAGACTTTATTGCGGAGTTCACCATTCCAGAGGAGGAAATAATCAATGACCGAGTGGTTAAATCCGAGGATGAGCTAGAGATGAATCCGTGGAAATTATATACAGATGGAGCTAAGAATGACCGAAGGTCCGGAGCTGGAATTGTCTTAGTCACTCCCGAGGGACGGTCGTTATATTACGCCCTGCGATTAGAATTTTCGGCAACTAACAATGACTCTGAATATGAAGCCCTGATTGCCGGGCTGAAACTTGCTAAAGACCTCGGAGTAAAAATGATAGACATATTTTGTGACTCTAAAATTGTTGTTTGTCAAGTGCGAGAGGAATTCGCGGCTCGAGGACCTCGACTTATCGCCTACCTCAAGAAAGTGAAAGAGCTATTGAATAGCTTAGAGCGGTACAACATAACACATATTCCCAGAGTTGAAAACCAGAAAGCGGATAGACTGGCAAAGCTGGCTAGTTCCGACAATCCAGAAGAGACTGAAGTAATTCCAATTGAAACGTTGGAGTCGCCAAGCTTTGAGTCAATGGAAATTGAATTCGCTTTTGAAGCGGAACCAGAGAAGGAGTCATGGATGACTCCAATTAAGAATTTCCTTAAGAATGGGACACTCCCATCGAAGAAGAGTGAGAAAAGAGCTGTAGTTCGCAAAGCTACCAGATATGTCATACAAGATGATACTCTCTATAGACAAGGATTTTCTATGCCCCTGTTACGATGTATAGCACACGACGACATCAAGCGTGTACTAAGAGAAGTACACGAAGGTGAGTGTGGAGATCATACAGGAGGCCAAACTTTAGCAAAGAAAATATTGCGGTACGGATACTTCTGGCCTACAATCAATAAAGATGCAGCTGATTATTCACGACGCTGCGATAAGTGCCAGAGATTCGCCAAAATCCCCAGGGCACCGTCGACCCAACTTAAATCAATGGTGAGTCCTTGGCCATTTGCCACGTGGGGAATTGATATCATTGGAGTTTTACCGATTGCTAAAGGAGGAGCTAAGTATGCAATAGTGGCCGTGGACTATTTTACGAAGTGGGTGGAAGCTGAGCCCCTGACCAAGATCACAACGAGAAAGGTGATAAGTTTTGTGGTCAGAAATATTATATGCCGATTCGGGATTCCAAGGACGATCATAACTGACAACGGAACCCAGTTTGATAGTACTGAATTCAGAAATTTCTGTCAGAAGTATAAGATAGACAAGCGATATACTGCAGTTGCCTATCCGCAATCGAATGGGCAAGTAGAGGCAATAAACAAAGTTATAAAATCCATCCTCAAGAAACGGTTAGAGCGTGCAAAGGCAAGATGGGTTGACGAATTGCCCCTAGCTTTGTGGGCATATCGAACAACATTTAAGACAGCCACCGGTCATACCCCTTTCTCTCTCTCCTTTGGCTCAGAAGCAGTAATTCCAATTGAACTGGAAGTTCCTTCCCACAGGGTGACATATTATGACCCGATGACGAATCGGGCGCTCTTACTTGAGTCTCTAGATGAAATCGAAGAGAAAAGGGACGAAGCAGACTTGCGTGCAGCAAGACATCGGCGTCAGATGGCACGCTATTACGACAAAAAAGTTCGTCTTAGGACTTTTGAACCAGGAGATTTGGTGCTAAAGAGAGTCTTTCCAACCCTTCCTCACCTTGGTCCGAAATGGGAAGGACCTTTCGTCATTCAACGGAAACTTGAAAAAGGAACCTTCAAGTTAACGACCGTGGATGGCGAAGAAGTCCCCAGAGCATGGAATGCCCAACACTTAATGCGATATTTGGATTAGAAATGCTGTACTTTTTGTTATTTTTCCTGTGAACTCTGTAATAAGGCATGCCTTGCCTTGGGAAAATCTGATGATATGAATAAAGGACTATAAAGTGGATGTAGGCTACGACTTAGCTGAACCACTATAAAAATATTGTGTGTTATTTACTTTTACGCATTTACATTCATCAGTTATTCTGTTGTGATTATAAAATACAGGATAACTCAGAGCCTAAAAAGGTTGAAAACAATCTTGACATAAAAAGAAGCACAACGATTATTTGTGCAATAAGACATAAAAGAATGAGAAAACGACATTCTTAACTCTAACTCTCCAGAGAAAGAGAGAGAGTATAAAAGCGCCTCCGATGAGCGCTGAAAAAGAAATTCTCTTCCTAACTCTAACTCTCCAGAGAAAGAGAGAGAGTATAAAAGCGCCTCCGACTGAGCGCTGAAAAAGAAATTCTCTTCCTAACTCTAACTCTCTAGAGAAAGAGAGAGAGTATAAAAGCGTCTCTGACTGAGCGCTGAAAAAGAAATTCTCTTCCTAACCCTAACTCTCCAGAGAAAGAGAGAGAGTATAAAGGCGTCTCCGACTGAGCGCCGAGAAAGAAGTCCCTCCCCGTTGAACGACCGGGGAATAAACAGATGACTGAACTCGAACTCTAACTCTCAAGAGAAAGAGGGAGAGCATAAAAGAAATGCCAGAAAAAACGACAGGTACTGACGACACAGGAAGTGCTATCCCGTCAGAGAATTGGGGGCATTTAGATTGCTTGGTTAAGCATTGAATAACTTATGGAAATTGACTGGGGACACATATGCATACACATATTTCCCCCCTCCACAGTTTCGTTTCATAACTATAGACATGCATTTTTACATAAGTGCAGAACTACTAACAAATAAACATTGCAAAAAGTGAATTATTTTTATTCACAAATGAATGAATTTGTACAGGGAAATAGCTAAAAAAGAAAGTGCAGGAGCTGCTTTTGTAGCAGCAATTATTGGTTCACAAAGATGCTAAAAAGATACAGGGGAACCCACTATTTGGGTTTGGAATGAGCCTTAGATTTTTTGGCGGCTTTTTCCGCATCCTTTGCTTCCTTCTCGGCTTCGGTCAAGATTCGTTTTGATTTCTTTTTCCCTGAAGATGCGGTACTGGAGCCAGTAGACTTCTTCCCGGAGGGCGGAACACTGGAATCAAGAGAAGATTTTTTAGCAAGTTCTTCTGTAATAGATCTAGTTGAGAGCTTAACAACTAACCTTGATCCCGCATCCACGACTGCGAGGGGCTTGAGGACCTCAGGGTCTAGTTCTTCGGCCTTTAATTTCAAGCGCTTAGCTTGATCAGCCTTCATGGCAGCCAAGGTAACGTCATCAGCGCTTTTCGATTCCCCAGTTATTGCAACTTCCGGTTCCTCTTCATGCCCCCCGTCTCCTCCGTCGTCCTTTAAAGCCGCTATCATTTCTTCATCATGGGGAGTGGTGACCTTAGTTGGCTCACTTCCTTCCCCCAAGTCTATGGAAGCAGCTTTGTCTTCCCTTTCTTTGGCCCTATCAGCGGGCTTTGTCCCAGCGACAGCTCCTTGAGCTACATCTGTCTTTTCGGATGATTCAACACCTACAGAATGAGAAGCAACGGTTATCAACTCAGGCGAAAACAAAGGGTCTCGCATCGATTGATCAATCACGTGGCGAAAGGTAGAAATAGCTTTGGCAAATTGAGGAGAAAAGATAGCGATACCTTCCGAAGACTTATCAGCGGGGGTGACCACTACCTCTGGGGTTAGTTCAGGAATAGGGGATAGCAGGGTTGTTCGAGGAATTCCCGGATTTTCGGGATCATACCCTTCTACTTCGGAGGTTGCAGGGGCAGAAGAAGAGGAACCAGCTGTGAGAATGGTTTTTTGTTTAGACTTCCGTCTCTCTTCTTCCATGGCCTCAGCAATGAGGCGGCGCCCTTCAGCTAGACGCTCCGGTTCATCATCTCTCAAGTATTTCTCCATCAGTTTATCTTCATCAAGAGAATCGACCTTAAGTTCTTCTTTTTCCCACTCAACGATTTGATTCCATACTTGAACCAGAGTGGATGGATAGTCCTCGATCCAAGAAATGTTTCGACGACGAATAATATGTGCGAAGAATTCAATCATTAGTTCGCCAAAACTTTGAATCTCAACCTCCGCCTCAGATAATTGCTTACGGGCCTCCTCCGCAGATTTAATAGCACACTCCACATTGCCCTCGGCCAGAGCAGCCCTGTTTTCTGCCTCCAACAACTTCGAAGCCAAGTCAGCATTCTTCTTTTCTAATTCAGCACTCCTTTTTGCTAACTCGGCGTTTTTCCGTTCAAGCTCAGCATAAGCAAGGCATGTCTTAGCAGCCTCTGATTTGGCCTCGTCAGCTTGCTTCTTCAACTCAGAACGCTCCTGAGTGTGGGATTCCAGCAAGTCATGATAGCGTTTTTGCGTGTCCTCAAACTGTTGTTTGAAATTAGAAGCGTTCTTTTGAGCGACAGCTAGTTGAGCTTGAGTGTCTTCCAAATCTTTTCCTAGGGCTTTGAGAGCCTTGGCATCCTCCTCCGCGGTCTTTTGCATTGAGTCAGTATTTGTCATTAGAGTGCGGATGATTCTAGAAAGATTGCGGGAATACTTGAACATCTCGGTATATTGTTTTTCCACCAAATCAATCTTTGCTTTGGCCTCATCTGCCCAATTAGACGAAATAGGTTCAAGGGCAGGTAAAAAGGTCAGAGTTTCGAAGTAGTGTTCGGGAAATTGCTCTTTCAAATATGCCCGTTTTGTTGCAGTTCCTGCATCTGGTGGGGGAGGAGCGAGGATTGTCAATTCGGTGTCCCTTCCTGAAGAGGATTCTGTGGTCTCTTTGTCTGTCCTAGGTCGTTTAGTAGCACGGACCTTTTGCTTACTTCGAGACCCGGTTTCCTTTGGGGGACTTTTCTCTCTACTGCGTTTCTCATAAGAAGAGGAGGAATCTTTGGACTGTGGTCTGTCTTCCTCCCTACGGCTTTGATAACCCTTGTATTTATCTTGTTCTGACCGAACTGGTGAGCGGGAACGTGAGGAGCGAGAGCGATAAGGATCATAAGGTCTTCTCTCCTCCCTACCACGATCGTCCCGGCGATCATACTCGACATCCTGAGGAGGATTGGACATGCTGCGACGAAGCTTCCTGATATCGTAGTAGGATCGAGACATTGTGCCTGCATGGTAAAACAAACGAAGTTTAGAATTAATGGATCCATGGAGAAAGAAGTGCAATAAATACTAATGCTGTGGTGTAAAGTGCATCCTAAGTGGTGTGTGTTCCCCCAACCAACCCGAGTCTGAAGCTAGACTAGTGCGGGCAGGCTCTTTGGCCTTAGCAGGAGTAGTTTCTTCAGAAGAGGTGAAGACTAAAGGATCCTTCCTGAAATCCTCTGAGGTATATATAGTTTCAGGTAAGGGGAGATCCCCCAAACCCTGAAATATGTGCTCATCAGTGCTAGGGACATCCCCTTCGGAAGCATGAAGTGGCGACTCTTGGGAGGATTTTGACTTGTCTAGAGAAGTAGTTTCCTCGGGGGCAATATACCCTTCACGATGCTTTTCGGCCAGATTAGCCAATTCATCATCTTGTGTGGAAGATGGAGAAGGTGAAGTTTGAAGAGGCACTATAGGAATTCCCGAGCCCTCTCCTGTCTCTGGAACTATCTCCACTGGAGGGATGTATGCATAAGGGACCGTCCCATGACCGATGCTACGAAAAACGGATAGCAGCCCATGAAAGTGAAGGTATTCATCTTTAAGGACCTCGTCGATAGTCAGGAATTTTTGATCGCCATTAAGAAGACGGTGCATCCGATCAAAAAACACCTGATCTGATATTTGTTTAGGATTGTCGACTGCAAACAAAAAGGAAAACAGGTCAGGGTGATGATTCAAGTGTATAGAGTCCGGGTTCAGAAAATCAACGTTTTACTTGATTTTGTCCATCTCCTGGCGCATCCAGGCTGTTGCTTTACGTAGAACCATTCAAGTCTGGAATCTCCAGCTTTACTGCTAAATGTTACAGAGATTATCTTCCTCTTTGGAACCGATTCAAAGTAGCAGAAGGATGGAGTTTCTCGAGTCCGATGCTTGAAATTATAGAAGAAGTGAACATCATCGAACGTGAGCTCTATGCCTAGGATTTCACGATATGCTATGTACAAGGTGTGCAAATAGGCATATGAATTGGGATGCAACTGCATGGGGGCAATCCGCATTTGTCTTAAGAAATCAACGATGAATGGAGAGAATGGAGGAATGGCACCAACCATGCACATCAATCGAGTGACCGTCATATATCCTTCTGGAGGGTGGTGGGGACGGTCAGAGCGTGAGGGCACTAGGGTGTCCCTTTTCATTATTCCATATTTTAGGAAAATTCGGACGAGTCGATCGTTGTCAATTGTTGATTCAACGGAGTCCAAGGGTGATTCCAATATGATGGCTGATTCAAATTCATCGGGTGCTCGATTGTCACCAATCCCTCCTTCCTCCTCAAAACCCAGAGAAGCCTCATTCTCCGAAGACGCCTCGTTGCTTTCTCGATCTCCAACCCCGTAGTCAGGACCCTCACTGTCCCATTCTGGATCAGACGAAGAGGATATATCCTCAAGAGTGATTTTGTTAGAAGTTTCCGGGATTTCTTTCCTCTCAGCTAGGCGGGAAGAGCGTCTGGGCCTCATTGTCATAGAACTATTGAAGAAGCAATAGCACAGATTAGAGTAAATTATCCCGTGCCCCCCTGTGTATGTGTGTGAACTAAAATGTGTGCAGCAAATGTGGGAAATGCAAAATAAAAGTACAGCAATGTAAGACGAAGCTTTGAAGAAAAAGTGATAGTCAAAGTTGTTCTTAATGTTCGTTTATGTCTGCAAGGCACTATCCTAACTGTTCATTAAGTTGAAGATTATGTCAAGCATTGATTAACCCTGGTTGGACAAAGTCTAGTGCTTTGAGTTGGAATATGCATATCATCCAGTTCGGATAGGGTGCGTTCATTGTTGGGTTCGGATCGGATGTGCATATAGCTGGGATCGGTTCGGGTCTGCGTATTGTTTGGTTCGGAGAAGACGTTCATGTTTGGCAGATTAAATCCGGATCGGAATAAGCCTTCGGAGGGGTTCAGCAAGCAAAAAGATCTATAAGTCCTTTCCCTTTCTCTATCTTTTCCCCCGACCCGACCTGGTCGGACAAGCATGGCTTTCTCCACCTCGCATTTCATCCCGACCCGGTCCTAACATATGAACTTGTCCTCTCCTCTGCAGCTTCAGCACTTCCTAACCCGAACCGAACCTAATTCCTATTCTCCCCTTTCTCGTCTTCAAATTTCATTAGACCCGAACGAAATTAAGTGTTTATGTGCTTGAATGTTTAGCGCTGGATCCAAATGACCCCCGTTGCTATCTCGAGACGGCGAAGACGCCATCAACGACGATGATAAACGGAGGAGGAGATCCAGGCGTCGGAGTTCAACAAATACCACACTCCAATCGTTCGACTTAACCGCAAATTATAGCTAAAGTTAGTTATTACGTAAATAATCAGAAGATTCAAAATACCTAGATGTTTTTATTCGAAGATTGAAACGAGAAGTTTTAGAGTTTTTGGAATTTTTAGGAAATAGAGTTTTGGTATAAAGCTGAGAGTAAAAGAAAGATAGAAGAGCTTAAGTGAGTGAGTTTATATAAGACTTGAGATGACTATTTGTATTCCCCGAATTTTACTCCGTTCGGACCGAGTCCAAGCCAGCCCACGTCTTCTGGCCCATCTACCCAGTTCGGTATCGCGACTCGGTTCGGTGTCCGACTCGAACCGGATAGACATCTGTACGTTCTTCTAGCATCCGAACCGAGTAGAAATCTGTGCATTCCTCTAGCATTCGAACTGGATTTAAAAGAAAAACTAGGAAAGAACACACTTAAGAAGAATACTATATGTTGAGAAGGACTTCTGGACTTGACTCAAAAATGAAGAAAATGAATCAAGTGTTTTATGACATATATATAAGCAATAAGAGACATGTCTTCATGAAGCAACGCATCTTCACAAACGAACAGAAGTGACTTTCTGACTGTTCTGATTCAAGGACTAGCATTCAAACGACATCAAAGCACGCTTCGTATACAACAGAAGCATCCTTTGAGGGGGCAAAATGTTAGCCTACTTTGTGAACTAGGCAACACAAAGTCAAGAAACCAAACATTGAAGGGCATTTTTAATTAGAAGACTTCGGTTCGGATTGGAGAAGACACTACAATCTAGATTAGATAGCAGCAGCTGTTCGGATCGGGTCAGAGCAAACCATCGGTTCGGGTCGGAAAGAGTCCTCTGCAGCTGTTCGGATCGGGTCAGAGCAAACCATCGGTTCGGGTCGGAAAGAGTCCTCTGTTCGGATCGGTGAGCTCCTACTGAGTAGATTGGTAAGGCATATCTAATCGGATCGGAGGGCAGCTAAATCTTGAATGGATCGGAAAGCCACCTGTTTGCCACAACAATGGAACGGAGCGGAGCAGATTAGAGAAGGAGAGTCGCACCCAAGCCAATCCGGTTCGGATCGGGTAACCCGATCCGAACCCCTTATTTGCGCGTCTCCGACCCGAACCCGTGATCCATGTTATTCTCCTGCAAAAGCGCCTGGATATCCGGACCGGCTATGACCAGTTCCTACCCATAACGTCTGTTCCTTTGATGCGTTGTCAGCATAACATTTCCTCCGAACCCGAAGATGGTGGGATGGACGACATGTGGCCCCGACCCGGATCAAGTTTCAAGCAAATTCACACCTATAAATACCCCGTCTGGAGACAAAGAGAAGGATCTTTTTTCAGCACTTTAAGAATTCAACCACCTCCATAATCCGAACTCCATTGCTCCCAGAAAATCCAAATCATCTTTCATTTCTTGTTTTAGTCAATTGAGTGAACAAAAGTGAGTTGTGAGTGGAATTGAGTGATTATTACAATGTATTTGCAACCGAATTATCGAATATAGTGAAAGATAAGTGGACGTAGGCATTTCTTCGCCGAACCACTATAAATTTTGCGTGTTCATTTTTATTTTTATCTCATCTTATTTGCTTTTAATCAATTTGGGTGTTAGAACCACTTTTGGGTCTAACAAATAGTAATGAAATAATAATTGATTTGATCACAATTCTGATATCAATTAATCATACACACTAACAAAATCCTCCAAATAATCATATACAACATCATAATCATCACAGATATACAAATACTATTCAGCATATTCGAAAAAGATATATGGTTTTACATTTTTAGCAAAACACGGTTTAATCTTATTATTTGCTGTTACATACTAATTTTTCTTCATTTTAGTCAAAAGAACAAATTATGTAGGAGAAAAAAATATGCATACTTGTTGTTGACTTTTTACATGTTCTTACTATTAAGAATAACAACAAAATAACCACATTCATTACTGTCACTATGTATTTGATATTTTGTTTCATAGAGGCATTGCTTCTACGTAGTTTTTCCTTCTTGCTTCACTATATCATAACAGTTGGACAATACATCCCATGGTACTGGTCGCATAGGATATCGATAGCCTTTACAATCAGGGTCGTGGTATTTTTGATAGTAGCCATTTTGTAACATCCCGCCTTTTTGAGTGCTTTAAATCGGTAATTAAACCAACTTAAAACGTCCAAACCGACGATTCATTATTTGTACAGAGTTTGAAAACACAAAGTCAACACAGAAAAACACAGAATAAAATAATAACACAGTATTGAACAATGAAATAAACTTTTATAAGTATATATCAGAAAATTTGATACAAGAATTTTCTCTATATAGCGGAATGAAATATACAGTTTAAAGGAAATATTTACTGTTTAAAATCTTCAGAGTGCGCATCTCCGAAATCCCCAGCTTTCCCGATCTCCAACCTTAAGCTGAAATTTTTAAAATCTGTACTGCTCGGGTCTGACCCGAGCATTTCATGTAAAACACAAAATACTCGAGTCAGGATTAATCATTTGTTCAAGTAAACCAATTTCAATAGAAATTGAGATTATAATAGTTAATCTTATCAAATCATTAAATTCTAAATACATCGAACACATGAGAAATGTCCGGAATATATCATAGCAACTTGAGATGCAACAATCAGGACATCATATGGATTTATATAAGTAAACTGATGACATATATATACACATACAGTGGTATATATATACATAGGCCACCCCATATATATATATATATATATATACGTCAAAGTCATGTTTCGACCGAACAAGAAATGCACAAGGCAACTTAGAAGCAGTTTAACATGTATTGTGATTCGAGATCAAAATTGAAAGGGCTACATGTAACAATAGTTACCTCAGAACCCAAGGGGTTACTATTCTCTAAAGCTATGACTTTAAACATACTATTTAAAATGCATGAGGTTGTAGCTAAACACAAAAATCACGTTCAGATCATATATCATCTAAAACAAAGAGAGAGAAAATTGTTTAGCAACTTGTGTCCATTATTGAACTACAATACCAAAAAGTTCGATAGATTGCTTAAAATTAGAAAGGAAACTGTTTATCAAATGGAAGCCAAAATGATGCCAAGAATTCATGGGTTTACTATATACACACACACACACACACACACACACATATATATATATATATATATATATTTGCAGTGCTGGATTCTGGAAAGAAAACTAAGGCAACAGGATCAGATGCATGTTCATATTTCAGCCTACAGGTCATTAACCAGTGAACCAAGTGATACACATATATATAACCAAAGAAGGCAACCCAAGATAAATGATAATAGGTTCACACCAGATAGTATTGAAGGCAACTGACACAGTCCTAATTCACTAAAATAAGGGAGGGATGGTAAACCAGTGGCACTAATTCTGAATATTGAATGTTCGTCATAGTTCAATGTACAAACATAAGAAAGGCACGCATAGGCAAAGTAAACCTTATCTTATTAAACCCTTTTTTTTTAGGATAAGTGTAATTAAATATACACATAGTTAGTAAATTTTGTACTGCATTATCATAGTTTATGATTTCGAAACCATATGTATATAAAAGCTCAAACACTCACAACATGCAGGCATCACATGGTCAAGCAAACACCCTTTTCTTTTTCTTCTTCTTTCCAGTTCCAAAAATATGTCATATGTGCATAACCAAATTCTTACAGCTGAAATATACGAACCCTCTTTCCAACAATATATGTTAAATATCATGTGGCCCAGTACAACATGGAAGACTACAATGTACAGTTATAAGACAGTTCAAATGCCCAAAAGTGTATATGCTTTCATGTATATAACAAGGTATACCAAGTAGCGAAAATGTCGAACATAATAAATTTCATATGGTTTAAGTCCCAATCCTAAGAAATAATTTGTTTCCCAATCCCATTCGGTACGGATACTAAACTACAGTAGGTGAACACCAATTGGGTTTAAGGGTGTGTCATATATGCATATGCTCCAATACAGACAGTAATGGAACACCACCAAGGTGAAGGCCTAGTGAATTACAAGCAATGATCAACTATCCAAAATTTCAGTTTAACAAAATTGAAATACTTGAAGTCAGGAATAATCGTGAGCAAAACTCACCTTTGGTGAGGGCGGGCAATGATTTCGTTTGGCGCATGTGACAACGGAGGAGCGAGGGCCGAGGCTTGGCTTTGCAGTGTTGAAGGGAGAAGAAGCGATTTCGTGGAGTTTTGCTGTCCTCCGGCATCGAGGAGGAGGCCGATCTAATTTCGGAGGAGCGGCTTCGACAGGCAGCGGCAGAGAGAAAAGAGGCGGTGGCCATCAAATGGAGGAAGGATGGTGAGTGATTTTCGACAGTGGCCATTCTCCATTAATATGGGGAAAAAATGATTTTTCTGAAGAAATGATTTTTGCTCAGGAGAATGAAGCAAGCGATATTTTTATAGAAGAAAACCCATGGGTACCAAGTTTTCGTGGGAGCTAAGGAATCAATAGTGTGTGTTGGAAGGAACATATGCTTTATTTTATTTATGTATGTACGGTTCCCTACTTTCTACGCAAATTATTTTGATGGTTTATTTTTGAACTACCCCAAACGAACTATAATCGTGACGAAATTTTACGTACCGTCACGCCTTGATATTCTAAACCTAATAAAATAATTCTAATTGTAAACCGATTTTGTCTGTATACAACATTATTTTAAATTTTAAAATATTTATCGCTTCACAAATTTTATTTTGTTTGCCCATAAAACAACTTTTGTTCGATTCCATATTTAAAACGTTAAATTTCAATTTCTGTTATATATACAAATATACCCATATCTAAGCCAACACATATATTTAAACAAATAAATTCTCCAATTTATTTAACGTCAATAACGTTTATTTTTTTTAATTTAAGCATTTTAAATTTACCAATCGAAATCCCATTCGAATATTCAACAGCAAATATTTGATTCCAACCACCCATTCTGGATTCAATCCATACACACAACCATAAATTTGATTTTTAATCCGAGTATCAATAAAAATTTATTATTAATAGTTAAATCTCTGCTTAATTTCATATTCTAATTGTCGGAATTTCTGGGACGTTACATTCTTTCCCCTGTAAAACTTTCCGTCCTCGAAAAGGAGAGATCGTTATAATCATACCAATGTATACCTTTAATTTCCATACTCGTATAAAAATTTACCTTAACTAAATTAAATATTTAAGTCATCGATCATATTCAATTAACTTGGAAAAATCAATTTTCCTTTCTTGATTTTGATCACAGTTTCGTTATCTTCCGAATCAGGATTTATCTACTCTCATGCTTTTTAATTACATTCGACTTTTCTTAGATCAATTTCCATCTCAAACTATTTTGAGATATCTCCTATCAAATTTTCTAAGAGATTCAAAATCATACGATTTCTTTTCAAAATCAATTTGTTAACGTTTACTTATTCATCGATACCCTTCTTTTGATCCAAGTTTAACTCAGTCATTTTACGATTCATTTAATCGTTCTCAACACTTATTAAAGAGTGTAAGTAACATCTTATTTTCAAGTCATAAATTTCGACTTGAATTTTTTTTTTTCCAAATCCAAAATCTTTTATATAACTCGAAATTCGTGTAGAAAATACTTATGTTATTACTCCAAAGCTATAGAATTGAAAATACTTCGAAATCCTTTTCATTAACTTATCAAATTAGGTATATTTTAATTTCAAATTATTTATTTGGAAGTATTTAATAACTCGAAGTTTGACAAGTCTATTGTCGTTCTCACAGATGTTAGGAATACGCTGGCCGGACATACGACTAAAATCTCCAAGTACTAAATATGCTTGCTTCAACTCCCAGTGGAAATATTTCAAAAATTCTTTGTTAAAATGGATATGGAAAGTACCATGTAATATAGATATGTTGATTGTTCATGAATCGCAGATACACAATGGTTTCGTCTGGATCCCCCAGAAAGCATCTGTATCCATAGGAAATCACTTCCGTGTGAATTTCGTCATGGATAGATCAACAGAAGATATTTAAAAATCAAAAGACAATCTGAGGTCATTGAGCGTTATTTGCTCTATCTTAGGATCACGGAATCAAATCATCAAACGAAATTAACTCAAATCGTGAGGACCAATCAAGTCATGAAGACAAACTGTTGCACTACACAGGTGGCTCACTATCACGAAGATATATCAAATATTTGCATGGCTCATCATACTACCTTTAGTAAATCCAGTGGTTACATCTCTTTCACCGGTAGACAATTTACCGCGTGGACCGCAGGTACACAATGGTTACGCCTGGGTCCCCTAGGAAACATCCATACCCGTAAGCTTTCACAGCTATGCGGATTACGCCCATACAATTCGACTGTAGATCGCAGCAGTCACAATGGTTACGCACGGCTCCTCCAAGAAACATCCGTACGCCATAGGCTATCTACAGCCCTGCGAATTACGCTACACGGTCGAATTCAACGACTCTAGATCGCAGCGATCACAATGATTACACCTGATTCCCTCAGGAAACATCCGACCGCCGTAGGCTATCTGCAGCCCTGCGAATTACGCTAGCAGTCGTGCTCAATGGCAACTCATGAGTTTTATGTTTGGACAACCTAATGCCACCAGCAGCATGACTAAGCTCGAATTTCAGAGAGAAGAAAGATACTTTCCATATCTTAATTTGAAAACATATGATACTATGTACATATAGTACTTTATTTCCTACTTCTCATAAATCATATTTAAGTCAACTTATGAGACACCCCACCTCCATTAAGGTCACTCACAAAGGGAATGCCTTAACTTCGGTGGAGGTTTATAAGTAAAAGTCATAGATAAACACAAGACAAATATATAAACACATATATATAAGCAGCGGAAAACAAACGGACTTTTATTTCATAAAATATGTGTTCATACAAAACATTTCCATAATTGTCTCATAATAACTTCCAAAACATTACATCATCATTTTCTGTCTTGGTTATTAAATAAAGAAGCATAAAACAAAATTAAAACTGCATAAATCCCCATAGAATGTGTCCAAAAGCCATAGCCAAGGAAAGAGAGTCCAAACCGCACATCAACTATCTTGAAGCTTGCAAAGAGTCTGACTAAGCTGGGTTGTTTCCTCCCTATGGACCTGGGGGAGGGAGGGGGGAACGGAAGAAAAGAAGACGAAAGAAAAATAGGGTCAGACATAAAGCCTGGTAAGTCTAGTGACTCTTCAGTATGAGAATAAGAAAAAGGACATGATAGGTATAAACTAGAAATAGGAAAGTATAAACTAAGAAAAAGTAGTTTAAAACAAATATACTATCGCACCCCACACTAAATCTCTGCACCTACTTGCATTGCCTCAACTGGCACCCCATGATCGGGGTGAAGTGATCCCCTTTCTAAAGATCGGCTCCTGCTCGCATAATCATCTGTGTCTTACGGCCCCCAAAGATTGTAGATACCTATGCTGGTCCCACTATGGGGTGTATCAAGCCCCACGGTGGCGGCCCGACACAATCTTAGAATGCATAGGGTATACTACTGGTGCCCCCAATGCCCTGTTTGTCTGCTCCGAAGTGTGTTCACGCCCGCACTCCGTTAGAACCCACACTGTTGCACCCACCGCCATCGCTTTTGACCGCTCAGAATCAGCCCAGTAATCGTGCCCCACCCTGCCTAGTTTCAGGGTACCATGATACCTAATTGGGTTATTGCTGAAATGGGTCTCCGTTACTAGGGTTTTCTAGTCAAACATGTTAAGTGGTTAAGTGTCTGTATTTACCTAACCCCACCCATCAGTTTATTTGACATGTTGAATTGGTTAAGTATTTTAGTTAACTTAACCCTACCATCCTGACTTGTCTGTCCTTAGCTTTTTAAAGCACCGACCACTCACATTAGACAGGTACTGTTACGGTTACTAGATGTGCCGGTCGGTTCCGGGCAGATTTACACCGTAACTCAGTCTAACCTTGGGTCCTTATTGGGCTCAATGCTTAACCACTCACATTGGATAGGTATTGTTGTGACTACTGGACAGCCGGGCGGATCCGGGCAGGTTTACATCACAGCTCAATCCAACCTCGTGTTAAGCATACTTGTATTTTCTAAATTTACATATTTGTCTCTATTACTTGTTATATGTAAATTTGCTAACAATTAAATGTTATGGCCCACTTTCCAAGTTTAACATTTTTGGTATAAGAAATTATACCATTCAAGTGCCACCAATTTTGGCATGTGACAAACATGCCAATTTCATATATTTTCACCAATTTATGTCAAGTTTCCTATAATTACCAATTTATCCCAACGTCACCCCGTCTAAATATTAGGCTAACAATCTTAGCCTAATTTTCGTTCGCATGGTTTTTAACATATAATATTAGGCTAAAAACTTAGCCTAATTTAACGTACATAAAATTGGCATAAAGAAATTCATAAACATAAATATGACATAGGAGTAAACTTGACATTTTTCAGCATGGTCAATATGAACATCATAGGTGTGAACTTGCAAAATAGTCAACATACATATATGTGAATTTGAACATAGACTGAATCATGGGTTTCAACTTGTCATGTGAACTTGCATTAAAAAGGGGAATCTATCTAAACAGGTGTCACATGATTTAGCATATGATTTAGACAACATAAGCCTAAACATGTTTAGATCTAGGCATAACATTGAACATCACTAGCACATGACAAGAATATGACATGTCCATAAGTATTTATTTTATCACATGTGTGAACTAGATCAAATCATATGTCCAGTTACAACATGAAACATGTATTAAAGTGGATCTAGGCATAATCTCAAACAAAAACTAGTATATGACAAAATTATGTCATGTCCATAAAGTATGTCTATTTTTAGCACAAGGGTGTGTACCAGATCCAATTATATTTGCTATTATAACATGAAACTTATATTAAAATGGATATTGGCATGGATCCAATTATGAACTTGCAACTTTTGTATAAACATCGGAGCATGTATATGAACATAATTATTTAGGCATAGAGGTTCCATTGTACATCATATAGCTTGTCATAATCACCTAAGCATAGAGGGGTAGATATGAACCAAATAACTTGTATGTGAATTTGAATAGATCCAACATCAATTAGATTAATCCACAAACATTCTAATGGATCCAACATCAAGTCAATTATACCACAAACATCACAATACCACAATCCTTACAACACATAGATATGAATTAACATCGTCGTTATACAATAACACAATTCCATTTCTATTTTACATCGAATCAAATCCTAACTTTTATTCACATCGGAAAAATCACTATACTTACTACAAACGACGGTCTTGTTTTCTGATTTCTGAGTTCTGAATTTGCAATGCTTTCCTTTGGGTAGACAAATGTTGATTGATTCTTGTTTTACTTTAGTTTTGGCTCGTCTCTAAACTTTCTCTAACTGACGGCTACTCTTAGTTTCCTCTCAGCAGCATGACGGCTCTAGTTCCATATTATTTGTGTGAATTTAGGTTGAGTGTTGAGTTGTATTTATAGAATTTCAGATTGATTTGAGCCGTCAGATGATCATAGAGTGAATCTAGACCATATACACCAAGAGAAGCCAATCAGACAATGACAACCCAGCCCTAATGACACAACCAAGCTCAGAAATTCGACCAGAAACCGACCAGGCCAGCCAGGGCCAAACCAGGTCGATTGGGCAGGTCGACCCCTAAGTCGACCCCTAGGTCGACTTGGTTACCCAGGTCCACCCCCAGGTCGACCTGGTGCCTGGGTGGGAATTTTCCCGCTCAGCCCAGTTTGGGTTTGTTTTTCGAATTTTCAAACTGAATTCGAACCGTTTGAATTTTAAATTGAATTCTGGAACTTCCGGAGGTCATAACTCCTTCATACGGAGTCCGATTCACGCAAACTCGGACTCTATCTCAGGAAGAATTCTGAGATGAGCGCAATGGCGTAACCCGTTTCCCTTAATTCTTTCATTAAAATTAATTATACATTAATTTGTTAATTTACAGTTAACAGAAAATTTCGGGGTGTTACATTCTCCCCTCCTTAAAGGATTTCGTCCCCGAAATCTTCAAGTCTGAAAGAACGTAAGTCCTAACATCCAATCGTCCGTCTACTCAACCAACAAACATAGGCGTCCATTGTCCTTAAAAGACTTCTAGTGCTTCATGATCATATGAATAGTGTGTGTACATGTCTTTATCTAATGCAAAAATTAGGCGGTCTACTGATTCAGTTGACCTCCTTAATGCGAATCATGTAAGTGCCATGAATCCATTATGTATGCAAATTTTTCCCTACTCATAATTCTACATGAGTGCGCAACCATTCGTACAAATGCGACATCCATATAACAACATATCAAGTTTCAACCACATACAAATATGAATACATATATGCATATGCACTATGAAGTTACTGAGCTGATCTAAAACCTAGGTTGTGTGTGTATATGCATCCACGAGTTACCACTAGCAACCACTTGCAACCACTTGCAACCATCAACCATAACATGTTTCAAATACATGTTTACATCCAAAGTCGTTTCTACCTAAGGATAAAGGATAATATCGAGGAGATATACCTAAAAAAAGTTGGATACAAGCACAACATAAGGAAAAAGAGAGATCGAAGATGTACCCCCAAAAAGAAAAGGGTAAGCCGTGTGTATTCTGTCCTCAGTTTCCCAAGTTGCGTCTTCCTCGGCGTCGCTCCACTGAACTTTAACGAGCTTGAATTCGCGGTTGCGTAGCTTCTTGATTCCAGTTCCTACGATTCGAGTTGGAACTCTCCTCACAGTTGCTTCGCGTTCCACTTCGGCTTCTTCTAGAATGCTTGGCTCCACCACTTCCGCAGATTCATGTAGACATTTTCGGAGATGAGAAACGTGAAAGACGTTGTGAATTCCGGCCAAACTTTCGGGTATCCCTACTCTATAAGCCATTTTCCCAATCTTCTCGATGATAGGGAACGGTCCTACAAATCTTGGTGCTAGCTTTCCTGCGGATCAAAAGCGAACGACGTTCCTTAAAGGAGATACCTTAAGGAAAACCCTGTCCCCAACCTTAAACTCAAGGTTGGTCCTTCTTTTGTCTGCGTAGGATTTCTGTCTATCTTGGGCAGTCGTCATTCTCCTTCGTATCAAGTCCACTTTTTCTGAAGTCTCTATAATCATGTCTGGCCCAAGTATAAACTTATCAGTCGACTCCCACCAACAAGTTGGTGATCGGCACGGTCTTCCATATAGAGCTTCGAAGGGCACCATGCCGATAGTGGCTTGGTAACTGTTGTTGTAGGCGAATTCCACTAAAGGAAGATGATCCTCCGATGTCCCTCCGAAGTCAAGAACGCACAGTCTTAGAGGATCTTCCAGTACTCTGTTCACCCTTTCCGTCTGACCATCAGTTTGGGGGTGATAGGTCGTGCTCAAGCATAACTATGTGCCTACAGCTTCTTGTAAACTCTGCCAAAATTCGCTCGTAAAGATGGGGTTTCTGTCACTCACTATACTGGAGGGTATTCCATGGAGTCGAACTATTTCCTTGAGATAAAGAGAAGCCAGAGACGAGGCAGTCCTTCTACTCTTGATAGGTATAAAGTGGGCGCTTTTAGTAAGCCTGTCCACTATTACCCAAATGCTAGTATTGCCCTTTCTTGACCTAGGCAACCCGTCAATGAAGTCCATTGAAATGCTATCCCACTTCCATTGCGGGACTTCTAGAGGATGAAGCAGTCCTCCAGGCTTCTTTTGTTCCGCCTTGACCTGTTGGCATGTCACGCACTTAGAAACGAAATCTGCCACGTCCTTCTTCATGCCACTCCAATAGAAAACTCTCTTTACGTCCTTGTACATCTTGTCCCCACCTAGGTGTATTGTCATCTTGGAATGATGTGCTTCCTCGAGAACCATCTTTACTAAATCCCTTGCTTGTGGGACGAATAGTCTTCCGTCTCGCCTTAGCCAACCCTTATCATCGATGGAGTACCTATTGAGGTGAATGGAAGTTTCACCCCTAATTAGTTTATCAATCACATCAACAAGCTAAGGGTCTTCGCGTTGTGCGGCCCCTATTGAGTCTAAAAGAGTGGGCCGTACTTCTAGGGATGCCAATAAACCAGGTATAAAATCGGAGGAGGGCCTAATGTCAAAACTGTTATATACTCCAAGCTTTGCCTTTCTGCAAAGAGAGGTCTTAGAGTCAGCTTCTTTCTGCTCAACGCGTCTGCTACTACGTTGCCCTTGCCAGGAGTATAGGAAATCCCAAAATCATACGAGGCAAGGAACTCCATCCACCTTTGCTGCCTCAAGTTAAGATCCTTCTGCGAGAAAAGATACTTCAACGATTTATGGTCAGTATATAATTCGAACTTCTCACCTAGGAGATAATAGCGCCAAGACTTAAGCGCAAATACGATGGTGGCCCACTCAAGGTGGTGGGTTGGGTAGTTCTTTTCATGAACTTTCAATTGTCTTCCACCATAAGCTACTACCCTCCCTTCTTGCATCAGAACAACGCCTAGCCCCATACCACAAGCATCCGTGTATACTGTGAACATCTTGCTTCCATCTGACAAAGTCAGAACTGGGGCTGTTGTGAGAGCCCTTTTTAATCGTTGGAAAGCAAACTCGCAATCCAAATCCCAAGCGGACGCCAGATTCTTCTTTGTTAGCCTTGTGAGTGGAGCTGAGATTTTCGTGAAATCCCTAATGAACTTTCGGTAAAAACCGGCTAGCCCAAGAAAGCTTCGGACTTCAATTGCATTTCTTAGTGTCTTCTAATCTTGCACTGCCACCACTTTTGCGGTGTCCACAGCTAACCCCTCTTTGGACACTATATGTCCAAGAAATCTTACTTCTTCTCTCCAAAAGTGGCACTTGGAGAATTTGGGTTTTAACTGATGAACTCGAAGAGTTTCCATGATCTCCTTCAGATGCTGAGCATATTCTTCCTCATTCTTTGAGAAGATCAAAATATCGTCTACGAAGACCACCACGAACTTATTGAGGAATTCTCTGAACACCCTGCTCATTAGGTCTACGAAATAAGCGGGTGCGTTTGTCAAGCCGAAAGGCATGACAAGCCACTCGAAGAAACCGTCTGGGGTTATGAACGCCAATTTATCAATACTATCTTCAGCTACCCTTAGCTGATGGAACCTAGTAGCCAGATCAAGTTGGGAGAAGACCGACGCACCTACAAGCTGATCGAACAAATCGTCTATTCTGGGAAGCGGGTGTCTATTCTTTTTAGTCAGCTTGTTTAGCTCCCTATAGTACACACAAAGATGTAGTGAACCATCGGCTTTGGTGGCAAACACCACTGGAGCACCCCATTCCGAGATACTCCGCCTTATAAACCCCTTCTCGAGAAGCTCCTTAACTTGCTTACTGAGTTCCTTCCTCTCCTTTGGAGCCATGTGTCTAACAGGCAGAGCTACGGGCTTTGCACTATCAACAAGATATATGCGGAAGTCTATTTCCCGCTTCGGAGGTAAGCCTTTCACCTCTTCAAAGACATCCGGATATTCCTGGACCACTCTAACCGACTGCAAATTCTCAACAGAAGCATCAAGCGACTCTAGATAACTAAGCATAACAGCATTCAAGGGATTACAAGAAATTTCTAGAGTGTTACCGAGCCGAGTCAAGAGTCTAACCAATCTTTTCTCACAATCAAGAATGGCACCATTACTGGATAACCAGTCCATGCCTAAGATCAGTCCATATCCTGAGAAGCCCAAAACAAAGGCGCTACATCTAAATTCAACACTTAGAATAGAAATTTTCAAATCCAAGCAAACCATCGACAAATAAGCCAAGCCCCCAATTGGATTTGAAACAACCAAGGGATCTTCTACCATACTAGTGTCTAGGTGCAGAGATTCTACTAAGGCAGATGAAATAAAGGAGTGTGATGCACCAGAATCAAAGAGAGTGCGAATTGGATGATCGTAGAGATAAACTAAGCTTTCTACAGAAATATTTCTACCTAAGGTTCTCAAGATAGGATTTAGAAGATAAGCAAGATAAAACAAAGCATCTAGGAGAAAAAGTTAAAGATGTACCCCCAGAAGGTCCTGCTTGCGGGCCTTGCCCTTGCTTCTTAGGGCAGTTCTTGCTGATATGTCCAGTATCACCACACTGAAAGCATGCTCCCATCTTCATCTTCTTCTTTCTACAATCCTGGACTATATTCCCAACAATGCCACATAAATAACATTTCCTTTTCTCACGTGCCTTGTTATTATTGTTGTGGTCTTTTCCTCCTTGACTATTATCCGTCTTCTTGTTCTGCGATTCTTCCGCTTGCTATTTAACGTAGAGGAGGAGGAGGAGTAAAAGCGTTTGTAGCTAGGGAGTAAGGTCCCCAGACATGCTGAAACGAAAAAGGAAAGAAATATTCAAAACAAAAGGATAGAGAGATAGTGCATATGGCTTTGGGGAATTATGCCTTTTAAAAACAACGCTTTTTCCTTGAAAAAAATGCTTCTTTAAACTTCTTTTTGAAAATAGTTTCAAAAACTTTTATCTAGTCTGGTAAACCTGTGCTCTGATACCAAGTGAGACACCCTACCTCCATTAAGGTCACTCACAAAGAGAATTCCTTAACTTCGGTGGAGGTTTATAAGTAAAAGTCACTGATAAGCACAAGACAGATATATAAACGCATATATATAAGCAACGGAAAACAAACGGACTTTTATTTCATAAAATATGTGTTCATACAAAACATTTCCATAATTGTCTCATAATAACTTTCAAAACATTACATCATCATTTTCTATCTTGGTAATTAAATAAAAAGCATACAACATAATTAAAACTGCATAAATCCCCATAGAATGTGTCCAACAGCCATAGCCAAGGAAAGAGAGTCCAAACCGCACATCAACTATCTTGAAGCTTGCAAAGTGTCTGACTAAGCTGGGTTGTTTCCTCCCTGTGGACCTGGGGGGAGAACGGAAGAAAAGAAGACGAAAGAAAAACAGGGTTAGACATAAAGCCTAGTAAGTCTAGTGACTCTTTAGTATGAGAATAAGAAAAAGGACATGATAGGTATAAACTGGAAATAGGAAAGTATAAACTAAGAAAAAGTAGTTTAAAACGAATATACTATCGCACCCCACACTAAATCTCTGCACCTACTTGCATTGCCTCAACTGGCACCCCATGATCGGGGTGAAGTGATCCCCTTTTTAAAGATCGGCTCCTACTCGCATAATCATCTATGTGTTACGGCACCCAAAGATTGTAGATACCTATGCTGGTCCCACCATTGGGTGTATCAAGTCCCATGGTGGTGGCCCGACACAATCCTAGAACGCATAGGGTATAATACTGGTGCCCCCAGTGCCCTGTTTGTCTGCTCCGAAGTGTGTGCACGCCCGCACTCTGTTAGAACGCACACTGTTGCACCCACCGCCGTCGCTTTTGACCGCTTACAATCAGCCCGTTACTAGGGTTTTCTAGTCAAACATGTTAAGTGGTTAAGTGTCTGTATTTACCTAACCCCACCCATCAATTTATTTAACATGTTGAATTGGTTAAGTGTTTTAGTTAACTTAACCCTACCATCCTGACTTGTCTGTCCTTAGCTTTTTAAAGCACCGACCACTCACATTAGACAGGTATTGTTACAGTTACTGGATGAGCCGATCAGTTCCGGGCAGATTTACACCGTAACTCAGTCTAACCTCGAGTCCTTATTGGGCTCAATGCTTAACCACCCACATTGGATAGGTGTTATTGTGACTACTGGACAGCTGGGCGGATCCGGGCAGGTTTACATCACAACTCAATCCAACCTCGTGTTAAGCATACTTGTATTTCCTAAATTTACATATTTGTCTCTATTACTTGTTATATGTAAATTTGCTAACAGTTAAATGTTATGGCCCACTTTTCAAGTTTAACATTTTTGGTATAAGAAATTATACCATTCAAGTGCCACCAATTTTGGCATGTGACAAACATGCCAATTTCATATATTTTCAACAATTTATGTCAAGTTTCCTATAATTACCAATTTATCCCAACGTTACCCCATCTAAATATTAGGCTAAAAATCTTAGCCTAATTTTCATTCGCATGGTTTTTAACATATATTATTAGGCTAAAAACTTAGCCTAATTTAGCATACATAAAATTGGCATAAAGAAATTCATAAACATAAACATGTCATAGGAGTAAACTTGACATTTTTTAGGGTGGTCAATATGAACATCATAGGTGTGAACTTGCAAAATAGTCAACATACATATATGTGAATTTGCAACATGGACTGAATCATGGTTTCAACTTGTCATGTGAACTTGCATTAAAAAGGGGAATCTATCTAAACAGGTGTCACATGATTTAGCATATGATTTAGACAACATAAGCCTAAACATGTTTAGATCTAGGCATAACATCGAACATCACTAGCACATGACAAGAATATGACATGTCCATAAGTATGTATAATTTTATCACATGTCTGAACTAGATCAAATCATATGTCCAATTACAACATGAAACACGTATTAAAGTGGATCTAGGCATAATCTCAAACACAAACTAGTATATGACAAAATTATGTCATGTCCATAAAGTATGTCTATTTTTAGCACAAGGGTGTGTACTAGATCCAATTATATTTGCTATTATAACATGAAACTTATATTAAAATGGATCTTGGCATGGATCCAATTATGAACTTGCAACTTTTGTATAAACATAGGAGCATGTATATGAACATAATTATTTAGGCATAGAGGTTCCATTGTACATCATATAACTTGTCATAATCACCTAAGCATAGAGGGGTAGATATGAACCAAATAACTTTTATGTGAATTTGAATAGATCCAACATCAATTAGATTAATCCACAAACATTCTAATGGATCCAACATCAAGTCAATTATACCACAAACATCACAATACCACAATACTTACAACACATAGATATGAATTAACATCGTCGTTATATAATAACACAATTCCATTTCTATTTTACACCGAATCAAATCCTAACTTTTATTCACATCGGAAAAATCACTATACTTACTACAAACGACGGTCTTGTTTTCTTATTTCTGAGTTCTGAATTTGTAATGCTTTCCTTTGGGTAGACAAACGTTGATTGATTCTTTTTTACTTTAGTTTTGGCTCGTCTCTAAGCTTTCTTTAACTGACGACTACTCTTAGTTTCCTCCCAGCAGCATGACGGATCTAGTTCTATATTATTTGTGTGAATTTAGGTTGAGTGTTGAGTTGTATTTATAGAATTTCAGATTGATTTGAGTCGTTAGATGATCATAGAGTGAATCCAGACCATACACACCAAGAGAAGCCAATCAGACAGTGACAACTCAGCCTTAGTGACATAGCCAAGCTCAAAAATTCGACCAGAAACCGACCAGGCTAGCCAGGGCCAAACCAGGTCGACTGGGCAGGTTGACCCCCAGGTCGACCCTATGGTCGACCTGGTGCCTGGGTGGGAATTTTCCCACTCAGCCCATTTTGGGTCTGTTTTTCGAATTTTCAAACTGAATTTGAACCGTTTGAATTTTAAATTGAATTCTGGAACTTCCGGAGGTCATAACTCCTTCAAACGGAGTCCGATTCACGTAAACTCGAACTCTATCTCAGGCAGAATTCTGAGACGAGCGCAATGGCATAACCTGTTTCCCTTAATTCTTTAATTTAGAATTAATTATACATTAATTTGTTATTTACAGTTAATAGAAAATTTCGGGGTGTTACAACTTACATAATATTTCTTTTCAAATCATATTTTCAAACATCTCATTCTTATATAAATTATGTTACATTAGATTTCATTTCAATTGATTCCTTCCAAATTAATTGTTTTCGAATTTGCTATATATTTCCCATATAAGTTTCGAAATTTTCACATCCAATGTCTAAAATTGAATATTCTCAAATTTCCATTAAAATTTAAAAATCCAATTTTGATCTCTAAATTAATTCAGATATTTGACACCTTTCAAACTCTGATGTATGCATCTATTGGTTATAAACCAAATTTTCATCCAATTTCCCCATTACTAAGTTTATCATCGCTTACTTCAAATCTTCATGCTCTCGAACTTTTAGAATTTTTCTTTCTTATAACAAACTTCTCATTCACGCATTACTACTTCATATTCATACCTTTCGACCATCAATTACCAAGTGAACAACTTCCCAAGCATCAATCCTGAAGGCCGAAACCAACATCAGATCAACACTCAGAAGTCATTCAACTTATCTAATCTCCAGTCAGTTTCGAAATTCCTTAATTTCAATTCTTTATTGCTTATCAAATCATTGTTTACGCCATTCCTCGGATTCAATTTATAGATCTACTTCTCTTACGTTCTACTGTTCTTCATTTTCGACGTGTGGCTCTTTGTTCTTTAGTTCTCACCATTTTGATTTAACAAAACCCGTTAATTTCTCCCAATCCTTGAAAAACAATTCACTCATTTTCCCTAATTTTAGGAAATCTCCTATTACCATTGAAAAACATTTCCATAGATCTTTAATTTCAATAAAAATATATTTTATTCTTAGGGGGAATAGTTTTAAATTCGTTATTTGTACTAAAAAAAGTATTAAATACACACCGCTATTTTTAATTAACTGCTAACACTTATTTCTTACTCCATTTAACCGCTTTGGCTATCGAATCTTAACCATTTCTTGATCAACAATGAAGCTAATCAAGTTGGGTTATATTTATCTCTCAGACCTTAACTAAACAACATTATCAACTTTGAAATAGATCAAGTTCACGGCTTCGAATACCAACAAAACATCCATTCTTGTGATTTTCAGATTCAAATTAAGAATTCACTTCTACGAAAATCGTTGATTATAACAATAATTCACGCCATCGAAATATTTAACTTTAAAATATACTTTATTTTGAATAAACAAATTATTAATAATATATTAAATTTTAAATTATAATGTAAAGTAAATAGTACTCTCCTGAAATTCAGCATAATTGATTTCCATGAATAACTTTCTTCGAATATTCTCTCATTTGCTAATATATTCCGAACTTTGGAAAGTCTCATTCGATTTACATTCTGCAGTTCAGAATGATCTCATCGTACTGATCGACTCCATTTCCTTTATCCCTAATATCATTTTCAACATTTCCGCTTCCAAACGTTATTTACTTCTAAAAAGTAAATATTAATTATTTTTTCTCGAAACCTGAACGTCACATCAAATAAACTTTGAATTCGTTTAAATATCGATTCAAATCTCTTCACAATCTTCATTACAATATTGCTTCATTTGTAATTCTCATTTACAATTCGCTTCTTGTTAATCAATCAATTTTATAACTTATTATTGAATTCATATATTCGATTATACATTATTAGTTTGAAACTGACTATAATTTATCTTGTCACATTCTGAATAAATTAATCAAATTTAACACAGTCGCATTCCAATTATATCTCTTTCCTGATTTTATATTATCATTTATTTATATTTTGATTACCGAATAAAATTCATCGTTTCATATTTGAAACGATTTCAAAATTCAGATTTTCATTCAAATTATCATCGAAATTCTTATTCCAAGAAATTCCAGTTATCTTTGCTTTCTAATACACATAATTAGAGAAGATCTAATTCGTTGATTTTCTTATACTTATCTTTCTTAAATACCATATGATGATGGATTCAAGATTCTATCCTAAGAGAATTTGTCGAGGAACAGCTCTGGCAAAACCGGATTCGAAGACTTCCGAAGACTGGGGGTTCCGAACAAAATTTAAATTACAAAATTCTTTTTCCACTGTATTAGTTTCAAAATACTAGTTTCAAAATAATACTTCCAAAATAAATTACTTTCAAAATCTATTTTAAAAATACTTCCAAAATTTATATTTCAAAACCTTTTATTTTTCAAGATTCGTTTTTAAACTCAATAAGCTAAGCTTTGAATAAACCAAAGCTCTGATACCACTTGTAACGTCCCGCCTTTTTGAGCGCTTCAAATCGGTAATTAAACCAACTTAAAACGTCCAAACCGATGATTCATTATTTAGCTTACAGAGTTTAAAAACACAAAGTCAACACTAAAAACACAGAATAAAATAATAACACAGTATCAAACAATGAAATAAACTTTTATAAGCATATACTAGAAAATTTGATACAAGAATTTTCTCTATACAGCGGAATGAAATATACAGTTTAAAGGAAATGTTTACTATTTAAAATCTTCAGAGTGCGCATCTCCGAAATCCCTAGCTTTCCCGATCTCCAACCTTAAGCTGAAATCTTTAAAATATGTACTGCTCGGGTCTAACCCGAGCATTTCATGTAAAACACAAAATACTCGAGTCAGGATTAATCATTTGTTCAAGTAAACCAATTTCAATAGAAATTGAGATTATAATGGTTAATCTTATCAAATCATTAAATTCTAAATACATCAAACACATGAGAAATGTCCGGAATATATCATAGCAACTTGAGACGCAACAATCAGGACATCATATGGATTTATATAAGTATACCGATGACATATATATACACATATAGTGGTATATATATATATATATACATATGTGTACATCGTCCACCCCATATATATATACGTCAAAGTCATGTTTCGACTGAACAAGAAATGCACAAGGAAACTTAGAAGCAGTTTAACATGTATTATGATTTGAGATCAAAATTGAAAGGGCTGCATGTAACAATATTTACCTCAGAACCCAAGGGGTTACTATTCTCTAAAGCTATGACTTTAAACATACTATCTAAAATGCATGAGGTTGTAGCTAAATACAAAAATCACGTTCAGATCATATATCATCTAAAACAAAGAGAAAAAAAATTGTTTAGCAACTTGCGTCCATCATTGAACTACAATACCAAAAATGCAATATGCAATTAAAGTGGGTCACAATATGCAATTTAAATATGTAGCTATCAAGTCTTTTGGCTTGTTTGATTTACCCTGTTTGGGTGCTAAGTTTATTTTTAGTTATGCCCAGTATAAGTCATGCAATGTACCGGTAATTTATGTACTTACACAAAAGTGGTCAACTCAGGGAACCGCATAACCACGTATTAACTTGGATCCAATGCGCAACAAAAGTACAAAATTTAATACCAATACTCATGCCGCAAGTAATTGGTTCAATATAAAGCTGGGACCATAACTAAACGCCAATTTTTACTGTATAGTAAGCCGTTTATAAATGGTTAAATATATGATTACATATCGTTCATCAACACAGAGCCAATTTTCGAATTCGTGTCCAATTTACCAGTTCAGTATATACCAGTGTATAGGGGCTATCAGATTAGGTATACAAATTACAATTTTAACTGCCAAAATACATGAGACAACTACCTAAGCAAACTGGGTATTAACATGCAGTAAAGCATAGCCAACAAGGCAACATGCAAAAGGGATGACAGTGAATAATAGGAACTGGATACTCATTCAAGGAGGTCAATGCATATATATATATATATATATATATATATATGTATGTATGTATGTATGGCCAACAAATCAGGGATAAGTGCATAAGCTAAGTATGTGCTTCTCATCATTTTCTCTTTTTTTTCCAAACTAGATCTAAAATTTTAAGGCATTCTATGGCAGAGCGGTTTCCAATTCATAAATGGTTTAGGTGATTTAATCATGACCAAATCACACATTCTAAATTACACAACAGAGTGGTATGTACCAATAGTTTCAGGTGAATTAAGGGAAGACAAAATAGTAGCAACAAGCTGGTAAAAAGTTCGACAGATTGTTTAAAATTAGAAAAGAAACTGTTTATCAAATGGAAGCCAAAATGATGCCAAGTATTCATGGGTTTACTCTCTCTCTCTCTCTATATATATATATATATATATATATATATATATTTGCTGTGCTATATTCTAGAAAGAAAACTAAGGCTACAGGATCAGATGCATGTTCATATTTCAGCCTACAGGTCATTAACCATTGAACCAAATGATACACATATATATAACCGCAGGAGGCAACCCAAGATAAATGCTAATAGGTTCACACCAAATAGTATTGAAGGTAACTGACGCTGTCCTAATTCACTAAAATAAGGCAGGGATGGTAAACCAGTGGCACTAATTCAGAATATTGAATGTTAGTCATAGTTCAATGTACATACATAAGAAAGGCACGCACAAGCAAAGTAAACCTTAGCAGATGGACTTTATAATCTTATTAAACCCTTTTTTTTAGGATAAGTGTAATTAAATATACACATAGTTTGTAAATTTTGTACTGCATTATCATGGTTTATGATTTCGAAACCATATGTATATAAAAGCTCAAACACTCACAACATGCAGGCATCACATGGTCAAGCAAACACCCTTTTCTTTTTCTTTTTCTTTCCAGTTCCAAAAATATGTCATATGTGCATGACCAAATTCTTACAACTGAAATATACCAACCCTCTTTCCAGCAATATATGTTAAATATCATGTGGCCTAGTACAACATGGAAGACTACTATGTACAGCTATAAGACAGTTCAAATGCCCAAAAGTGTATATGCTTTCATGTATATAACAAGGTATACCAAGTAGCGAAAATGTCGAACATAATAAATTTCATACGGTTTAAGTCCCAATCCTAAGAAATAATTTGTTTCCCAATCCCATTCGGTACGCATACTAAACTACAGTAGGTGAACAACAATTCGGGTTTAAGGGTGTGTCATATATGCATACGATCCAATACAGACAGTAATGGAACACCAGCAAGGTGAAGGCCCAGTCAATTACAAGCAATGATCAACTATCCAAAATTTTAGTTTAACAAAATTGAAATACTTGAAGCCAGGAATAATCGTGAGCAAAACTCATCTTTGGTGATGGCGGGCAATGACTTCGGTTGGCGCACGTGACAACGGAGGAGCGAGGGCTGAGGCTTGGCTTTGCAATGTTGAAGGGAGAAGAAGCGATTTCGGGGATTTTTGCTGTCCTCCGGCGTCGAGGAGGAGGCCGATCTAATTTCGGAGGAGCGGCTTCGACAGGTAGCGGCAGAGAGAAAAGAGGCAGTGGCCATCGAACGGAGGAAGGATGGTGAGTGATTTTTGGCAGTGGCCATTCTCCATTAATATGGGGAAAAATGATTTTTCTGAAGAAATGATTTTTGCTCAGGAGAATGAAGCAAGCGATATTTTTATAGAAGAAAACCCATGGGTACCAAGTTTTCGTGGGAGCTAAGGAATCAATAGAGTGTGTAGGAAGGAACATATGCTTTATTTTATTTATGTATGTACGGTTCCCTACTTTCTACCGCAAATTATTTTGATGGTTTATTTTTGAACTACCCCCAAACGAACTATAATCATGACGAAATTTTACGTACCGTCACGCCTCGACATTCTGAACCTAATAAAATAATTCTAATTGTAAACCGACTTTGTCTGTATACAACATTATTTTAAATTTTAAAATATTTATCGCTTCACTGATTTTATTTTGTTTGCCCGTAAAACAACTTTTGTTCGATTCCATATTTAAAACGTTAAATTTCAATTTCTGTTATATATATACAAATATACACATATCTAAGCCAACGCATATATTTAAACAAATAAATTCTCCAATTTATTTAACGTCAATAACGTTTATTATTTTTTAAATTTAAGCATTTTAAATTTACCAATCGAAATCCCATTCGAATATTCAACAGCGAATATTTGATTCCAACCACCCATTCTGGATTCAATCCATACACACAGCCATAAATTTGATTTTTAATCCGAGTATCGATAAAAATTTATTATTATTAGTTAAATCTCTGCTTAATTTCATATTCTAATTGTCGGAATTTCTGGGACGTTACACCACCTCTTTGGAAATCTACATAACATGATTATTTTTATGTTCTCTTCCAATTCATTCATAATATCAACTTTTGGACATGTTATAAATTATATAGCCATGTGTAGAAAACCAGTACCACTTTCTGATTTTACCCAAAATATTTCCATAAGATGCTAATGATGATATTTTTTCATCCAAATCTGGAAAGGGAGATTTTCCTGAATTATAGGACTTAGGTATATTGCAAGAGTAAGCATTAACTGACTTTTCACTTTGTATGAGTCTGTTGTTATCATTCTTCTCGGTTTGAAAATGAATACTTTTGTAAGATTTCAAATCATTTTTGCACTCTAACAACTTATGTAAATTATCTTCTACATTGCAAATAAGTGATTTTGTAAACACTTGTTCATCATTAAGATGTTACATCCAAAGCGTCTGGTTGGCAGTAGTATAACATTCTTCTGTGCTTTTGTTCAGAATGGAAGATGAAAATAACGATTACGGGTATAAACTCCAGTATCGATGCATATACTCTCTGTATTTTCTGATGAGCTCAAATCTTTGCTGATGTAAAGTTTTTCAAAGTGTGAATCAGTTAGTCTTGAATTTTTTATACATGAGCGTACCTTATAGATTAATCCTCCAACATGCAAGTTGTCTTTGAAGTCAATATTTGGGATATGAATTATCAAATGTCAAGAGAACTTTTCTTCATTAGATGAATCAAGCTCTATAACCCAATCTTCACTTCCCATTATTTTGTATATGTCATTCAGAGTTTTGAAGGTGATGGAAATCAAAATATCTACAATTTCATCATCATTTTCTATAGTGTTAATATTTTTTTTTGAACTCTAAATCATAGTATAAGTGGCAAGGCAGTCCGACTTGAATAACCTCATAATGGTGGCGTAACTTAGGATTCATGCTCTTGTACCTTCTCCAAAACTCCTCATATGTAGAAACTAGGAACCTTCTTTATGCAGTTAAATGATCTTGGTAGCAAAAGATGTTAGTGTTTGCGTGTGTTTGGACAAATATTAAAGCTTCTTCTTGTCTACGAAAAGTTGCCCATGTTGCATTTATTTGCTGTGTAGAAAAATGGAATTAGAAAATATATTACTAATTAAGTTTAAATGATAAACAAAAGTGTAATGATCCATATTTCTGCCAGTCAAATGTTTAATTTAATTTAGTTATTGTAAATATTTTATTTGGAATAATAATGGATTTTAATATTGAATTCGTTATTAAAACGAAGTTTGAATGTTATATATTTATATAATTATAAATCGAGCTCGAAATGGCGCAGCAGTTCATAATATGCAGTTTTGAACTTTAACTGAATATATAGGATCCGATATAAGTTGGATTTCTGTGAAACAAGAAACATTGGAATCGTGTTGATGATAATTTTCTAATGAAAGACAAAAATCCAGATTTCGTGTTATAGATTGTTAGTTATGGCTAAATCAAATTTTGAAATAGTTGCTATGGAAATCGTTATTTAATTATAGGCCTTTAAAATAGCCATTTTTCATACAGTCTCTGTTTTTGATGAAATTAGTGCCATTGGAACCGTAATGTTAAATTATTGTACGGTATTAAATTGCATGGCAAACCGATGCTGTATGTGACCATGGTAGCCGTGAACGCCCATTCATTTTCTGTAGCGCGTAAGTAAATTAATTTAATTTAATATAGGGATATTTGAGTGTAACTTGAGAAGACGATCGAATTAAGCCACGAAACCAATTCTGTTGAGTTCATATTGATGTTTAGAGTCAGGATAGGTATATAGTTTGTTATTTTTGGTGATTGGGTAATTTGGTGTCCAAAATGGCATTGTGGTGCGTATAAAAATAGCATACCGGGAAACAGTCTCGAAATGCCACGAAACTGGTGCCATTGGATTTGTATTTATTCATTATTGTAGGGTTTCAAATTTTGTATCGATCGGACTTACCGTTTGATCGTGGCAATGATAAACGCCTTAATTAATTATATTATTTTGGTCAACTCATACGGGGGTAACTTTAAACGAATAAACGACCGGCCAAATGAACTCTGATTTGAACAAAATAAATTTCATTGGATTCATAAGGAAGAGGTCTAGTATAATTTCAAGGTTTCAAATTTATTGGATTTTTCTGTAATTTTAGGAATTTTAAATGCGATAATTATAAAGGACTTTTCACAAACGACCTCGGAATTTCGACGAATCCTATCCCATTGGGTCCAAAATATTTGTTATGCTAGGATTAGCATTTTTATCGAAAAAAAGTCGTTTGCAGTGGTTTAAATTGTTAAGTCATCGTTAAAATTCATATATAATATTTCATTGATTGGTCACCCCTGTATAAACCTAATAAAAACGTGAAAACCCTATTTTCCGTTCTCTACGGTCAACACCCCTATATGAACGGCTGAAAATCTCGAGTACAATTTCCTCAAACCCTTCAAATTCACGAATTGAATATCGAATCTTTCTTCTCCAAACTTGAATAGTATGAGGAGGGCTATAATGTGAACGGTGGAGATTTGGTCTCGAGCTCGCTGGAGTCTAGAACCAGGCTCGAAAGCCGCTGCATTCATTGAGCGGTTTCCGTCAGTAGGAGGTAGCAGGGTACTCGAGTTTTGGGGCGACGGAGGAGGGCCGTGGGGCACACTTCTTGAGAGTGCCAGATCGGTGGTGGTGGCTCAAATCTCGGTTGGTGGATGGAGTTTGTTGGGCGAAGGGGGTACTATCATAATCGATGTTGGGTTTATTTTCCAGAACACACGAAGTGAACAAAAGGAGGAATCGGTCCTTCTTATAATAGTAACATAATTACTCTAAACAAATGATGGATTAAAGAAATAAGTTATTAATTTGTTGGTATTAACCATGGAGTGAAAACGTTTCAGGAAACATGGGATTCCAACAACGATAACCATGAACAATGAAGTGGAATGATGAAACAACCGCAGGAAGGAAATTTGATCGGCCATTTACTTTTAACAGACGTAATAAACTGATTTTGACTGATTATTAAGGATATATTAGTTTAATTAAATAATATTAATCGTGTAATGGCCACAGGCGTGAAGGATCCTGGATTGGAGCATGTCTTCTGGCGGGAAGAATTGGATTCAGACCTGATCAAGATACTAATGTAATTACCTTAATATTAAAACAAAATTTGAAGATAAATTATATAATTAAATCTTAAATTAAAACTTGAATAATATTTTTACAGGGTCGTACGCAGAAACTTCGGGGAAGGAATTAAAAGGAGATCGACCATTATTTTTCTTAAACCAAATGTAATTAGCCTAGTAATTACTGTTATAATTAAGAATATGGTTTATTTAGTTAAAAAATTTATAGCTCAAAATATTTATAACTCGATCATATGATATCAGAATTGGGCAAACTGGGCGCCGTTGAAATCGCATCGACGAATAATACATTATGGAATAGAACTGGACGCTATCGGAACCAACCACGATTTTTAACTAAATTAAACGACAGCTTAATTTAATTTGAAATGAGTCGTTCAACAGAAATCAGATCAAGGTGAGTTAAAATCACTCAGTTCTCCCCACTATTTTATATAAGTTGGGTTTTTATTCTGTGTGCTATGGTTGCTAATGGTTGACTGTTTGCTAATTATATATCCATTTGTTGATTTAACCGATGAAATTAAACTGTTGTTTAATTTCAGTATTTAATACCAAATCGTTATTTTAACGATTGGATCTAATGAAGGTAACTTACCTTATTGGCCACGTTTAGAAAATAAAGATGTTTAATTGTTTTTTGAATTGGTTGACGTTAAATAGTTGTTATTTGTTGTTATAGAAATTATCAGTTAAATGGAATTGCATGATCTAATTTGAGATAACCAATTTGAATACAGGGAAGAATAGGTTGGAGGGATCCAATGGGATTCCTTAAATATACCAGTCATTATTTATTTTCATATTATCAATAATATATGAACTGTCCAGTTTGGGTGATGAATTTGATTACTGGTCAATGATTGGAAATGCGATCTTTGTGATAACCCCAATTTCGACATATCGGATTTTTTTTAAAATTCCAATCTATCGAAAGTCGGATTGGTTTGCTCTAGTATCCTGCAGAAAAGACAGAGACATAAAACATGTCAGAGATCAGAAATTATCTCACAGTGGAATGGATAAAATATAATATAATCAAAATATAGCCTCACTGTATTAATATTACTACCTAACTTGTATCCAAAGCTATCATGTCCCTGCCACAAATCTTACCTACGAGTATGTTATGAGTAGGGGGTTAGAACACAAGTTCAGGTTGCTGGATTTAAACTATACACTTTGGATAATGCTACATATACCGTTCAATCATGTTATTTTAAATATTAGTTTACTTGGGTTACCAGCATTCAAGGCTTACACACACGTAGTACCCATTTACTTCCTAGTGGATTAACCTAATATAGTGTATATGTAGCTACCCCCAATATTGAGGTACACCCCATGGTACCCCACTCGCACAGTCTCCATCGTAACACCATTGAAATATACGTAGTCCCTCATCCTACGCCATAGTGACGTATGGATAACAATATTACATTCCGCATATATCTGTCATTACTACGCTATGAAAACGTACGGACTGCCACCTTTGTTCGAATCTGAATTCATACCAGAGTAATGCCCTCAAGCCTACGATACACCACCCAGAGCCGACATGCATGTATCTAGACTGTCCACTATACGTATCTACAATTGTAGCTCGATGCCTCAATCGCACATCCTCTAATGTGCACCGAGTTCCATGGCAGGGCGATACAAGAAATAAGAAACTCGGTCGGGAGCTTTTCCATATATGTATAAAGGGCCTCTATATATACAGATACACCTAGGGTCTGTTTTCAAGGTGGCTATGGCTCCACCTCGGCCCCTTCCTCAACTAGTAAAAACTATAAGAGCTAAGCGACTGCCCCTAATAACAAACAATCTAAACATCCATTTGGCATCTCCTATCAACCCCTTACACCGATAGTGAAGGGTGAATAGTATCTTGGATTTAGCTCTAGTCTTTTCGCATCCCACTGGCTGCCGATGACGGGTATCCGACAGTCTACTATCTTTGTTGGTCGTGACCCTATGCCTCCTTATGAGGCAACCACCGAACCACCCTGGTGTCACCGCGTCATAGCATTCTGACTGCATAGCTACATCTGCAGTCAAGGTCCAACCACCTAGCAGTTACGTGCAGACCCAACCTCTGTGAGTATAGCCTAAGACATCTGTCACCACACAGAGGACTACTAGGAGCACCTTACGTACCTCAGGAAGCTGCGTGCTTCCCCTTCCAGTCCTTTGGAGCTGTCAGAACAATCAAATGAATGTGTGCTCCCCTCATGCCTTATAATACCGAAATGATCTACCCCGTTAGGTTATTCACTCTCAACCGTACGGACTGGTCTAAGCGCCTTACTTTAGCATGTTTGTTAGACCCTATGTCTAAACATTCTTTTACGCGCTTGTCTCACCTCATCAGGTTTCCAATTAACTTGGTTATTCCAATTCATATTGAATTCTTATTCAAATTACCAAGTTTCTCTTGCTTATTAATTTTAATCATATAACTTAATCCATTTAAGTTTATTAATCATCCCACAAGATGTTATTTTCTTGATTGTGGCCAAAAATCTATAATCCACAACCCCTTTCTATCTTGTTGTTGATTTCATCATTACAATAACATGTTTTACTTAATATGTAATTAAGTATACCCAATTCACATGTTTTCTAATTATCATGTCACTTACCATTTATGATTAAATACAAATTATTTCATCTTATAAGTTTTCCTCATCCTTTCTCATTTAATCATAATTCCGTTTTACATTGTCAATACAACTTATTGTTGTTTACTTATTAACTTAGTTCTATCAACTAAGGACCATTAACAAGTTTTTCTACCTGTTTATTATAACCTATGTTATAATTTCCTCTTGTCCCTAGGACAAGTCTAAACATTCTATTCTTATCAACGGGTTTCAGACCTCCAAGTCCACGGATCACTTAATTTATAATTAAGTACAATATATTTTCCCCTTTTTCTTAATTGGTTTTAGGTTTTTCTCCTTTACTAATTACTTAATTTACAATTAAGTGTCCCTTAACTCAATTCACCAGTTATCCCATTTCCTTACTAACTTATTATAACCTAAGTTATAATTCCCACTTGTCCCTAGGACAAGTCTACCTATTATACAACATTTTCATTAATGTTATTTATTTATTGTTGGCCTACTTTGTGACCAGGCTACCCAAAGCCAGGAATTTGAGTATGAACTTACATTGATTGATGATCACTTGAGATGGAGTGACAGAAGGTTGAAAAACTTGAATTGTGTATGCAAATGTCACCGGATCGGAGCCCCTTTTCGGATCGGATCAGATCCCCTTTTTTTGGTTTGGATCGGATCCCCCTTTCGGATCGGATCGGAGTACCCCCCATTCCGATCTGCCATGTGCATGCTGCTCTAAAACATTTATGCCACGTCATCCATGAACCCATTATTTTTCCTATAATACCAGATCGGTATACCCTTGTCACCCCACGAATTGAAGGTTATTTCCCCACTTTCTCCACTACTCTCGAGATCTTCCCTAATACCGCCACGTGTCCACTCAGCCTAACCAATTTTCTGCCTATAAGTACATGAAAACACATCACATGAAGGGGGCTTTTTGGGCCTTAAGGAATCTCTACGTATCTTGGCCATGGCTGCCAATTAAGAATCAAGATCTTCTTCAACAAATTCAATGAATTCGGAGAGCATTATTCATTGTAATCGAGTGATTGAGTGTCTATACTCATTGTAATTACAATTTCTGAATGAATTGAGAAACTATGAAGTGGATGTAGGCTTGTTAATACTGAACAACTATAAATTCCATGTCTTTGCTTCATTTTCTACGTTTTAGATTATTGTTCTTCACAAATCCTAGACAATTGGGTGTTAGTGCCATTTTTTGATCTAACATTTTGGTGCTTTCACTGGGAATGGACTGGTTCTCAACCATAGTTCTCTTCATCTACTAATGGATGTCATAGTTCATTGAGAGGAGATCTGTATTCAATTATGAAAGATTCACTTGCTACTTGGATGCGCAAACCATCATGGATCAGATCTACACGGCCTCTGATGGTTTCGAAGTTTCTGGGTCCTGAAGGAGTTGGAGATGTGCTGAACCAGCAACGTTTTGATTGGAAGTCAGGATCGGATCAACCGGAGTAGATAAAGATGCACAAGCCTCGCAAATCATAATTCCGTTTTTTGTAACACTAGGAGACTGGGTCGGAGAAGGAGATCCTACCCGCACATACCAAAAGCTTAACCAGGCAGATTGAATGGTAGTCCCAGATCGGATGATAGCCCGGTTCGGATTGGGGTACCCATATCCGACCCGCTCAGCTCCTAAAGAACAACAGCAAGCCGCAGGAGTGGCACCCGAACCGACCACGTGATGATGCTCTGATCCGGATCGGAAGGACTGTGGGGCCCCGGACCCCCACCAGCGCTGCGCCCGAACCCGCTGACGGCCTCGCCTTCGGCTCGGAGCACGGCTTGCCTTCGACTCGACATATATTTTAGCCAATAACAGTCATCAAAGCTTGTCAATGAAGATTAAACGGATAGTCTGAGCATATCACAGCAAGATGACAACGACTAGAATTTTTTTCCCATAGCCATGACACCCACTTACATCTGTAAGCCAGTGAGAGGAGCTATCGATCAGATTCAGCTTGTTATCATCGACAGTATTCAAGACAATGATTGTCTCATAGAAGCTTCCTCTTCCATAGCTCCGATGGTGTGTAGATTTCATCAATGCAACTGATGTTGTTCCCTAACGAGCAGTGACCACCTTATTTATGTAACTTAAACCTGTCCAATCGGCGGAGCATCGAATGACGGTTATATGGAACAATCCGAGCACTACTCCAAAGATGATTCATATGATCTTAGTAACCATGATTGTCAATAATGGGATGCCGGAAAGCAGCCAAGGATCCTAACATCCCAAAGCTACACTTCAATTGTATGATGTGATGAATGAAATATGTCATGCGGTTCACCTCCCGAAAAACTCGGCTAACCTATGCAATGGCTATTTGCTGTAAACTGCATCGAGGAAGACTACTTTCCATCGAATAAGGGTTAGGACAACATACTTTGGTGCCCAGAGTTAGGTGCTACTTGAACCACCACACGCCATGATCGGACCTATGGATCCTCTCCCGGATTATAGCAACTTGACTACTCACCAGCCACCATACAACCTTGGTCAAGTGATGAGAGCCCGAGATTAAAGCAAATATGAATCAACCATCAGCTCTCTACTTGTTATTTCCGTTGTGACATAATGCATGAATATTACTTAAAGTTTCGCAAACTATGCTGTCATGTTCAAGCTTATCTGATCAAGGTCTAGATTGACCAGCTCCAACATAATTCAAAACTTACATTATAGCCTAATGTCTGTTGCAAAAATTTCCAACAAAAACTGGAGTGGGAATGGTCTGTGGTGACTAAGTTACTAGAAGATCCTGCTATTTGCCTAAATGGAATATGCTACACATCAGAGATGGAACCCAAATACGCTTCCCCTCCTGATGAGATGGAGTGCGAAGGAGACATCGGCTTAGCAAGCAAAGGAAATGTCACATAAAGAGTTGCCCGATGATCTGCCCAAAGACATAGATCTCATAGAAAATGAAGATTCAGGATGCAGGAGGGTGGCATCTAACGAAGCAACTACCCAAAGATTGAAAAGCTCGCTTACAGTTTGAAGATTGCTTCAAGAAAATTCCACCGCTATTTCCAAGTTAATCTAATTGTGATACACACTGATTGGACAATACAACAAGTCCCATAGTGACCTGAGGCGTCTGGATGATTGCTCGAATGAAACATCAAGCTAAACCAGTTTGATCTCTTCCCTCCTATAGAAGTCCATATGGGGGAAAGTATTAACCGACTTCATCATTGAGTTTACCATTCCCGAAGAGGACGTAATAAATGAAGAAGATGGCCCCACAAAAAGAAAGATGAAAACAAGTGCCTAAAAGATATACAAACGGTGCGAGGAATGATCAATGGTCTGATGCCGAAGTTTTGCTGATAATTCCTGAAGAACGGTCAATTTTCTATGCCTTAGGATTGGAATTTTCCGCTACCAATAACGATTCTAAATACAAGGCCCTGATCGTCGGCCTGAAACTCGTTAAGGAGTTGGGAGTAACGCCATTGAACATCTTTGTAACTCTCGTATTATTATTTGCCAGTTTCGGAGGGAATTCCATATGAAGGGACCATGACTTGCAGCTTACCTAGAACGGATAGAGGAGCTGATGGATGGATGGGAACATTACACCATGTCTCCGAATGATATTCATTCCTTTAAGAGGATTACTCTTTAACCATGACTCTTATATTTTCATGCTTTATAAGTTATTGATGTAATTGTCTCGCATGAATTAATATGTTGATGGTGTAGGTACCCCGGTTTTGACATTGATCAGACTTCAAGCACCCGCATATGGAGTATGGAATAAACCCATAACGGGATCGACTGAACTGCTCATATACAAAGCCATGCCCTCCATCTAAATAGAGTTGTATAGCTCAAAGTCGGAAAACTAACTCCAGATAGACGCAGCCCGACTAGCTACATGGCTCGATCCTATGCACGACGCCACCAGAATACATGAATCCAAATAAAGGAGGCATCACTGCCCCTTGATATGCTTACTTTTGAATTATGCTATCTACTTTTACATGCTTCCTAAATTATTGACATGACTAACTCGTGCGACATGATTGATGCAGGTACCTGAAGTTTGGTGCCAAATTAATCCTCCCACAGATTGAAAGGAGGAACGCAAAGATTCGACAAGTGTGGCCCGACCACTTACCCAATAATGTACATCCGCCTAAGCGAAGTGGGAAGTATGGATTAAAATCGAGTTCGAGAACGACACTCGAGCCAGTAGAATCCCGCTCTTGGAATTAGAGTGCAGAAGGAAAGCCGGGGCGAATGACATGACCATTCGCCTGATTAAATCTAACTCTCATGATTCGAGAGAGAGAGAGAGTTTAAAGGACGGGAATATGACGTCTCCAAGGTGTGATGGAGCACCACGATTAAAAGATGTCCTTGATTCCACTCTACCATGGGTATTCGATGGGAGAGTATAAAGGCACCAGAGATTGAGCGCTGCAAATGAACTCCTACACCCACTGAAGGATTGGGGGACAGAATGAAAGCTAAGTTCGAGCTCTACCCTGGGCATACGACTGGAGAGTGTAAAGGCATTGCAATTAAATGCCATGGAAGAGCTCCTACCCCATTGTAGGATCGGGGGAAAGAATGGAAGCCGAGCCCGAACCCCTCATTTCCGGACATGGGAGGGTGATGCACTGTCGATCCAAATCTATCCCAAACAAGCCCTGGTCGGGCACTTTATTCACTATTGATTGGGGCGTACACACACATCACACCCCTACGATGGCTGCGATATGATATGCTATTTATTTGTAGGGATTATGATTTGAGGGGATACCAAATTGCAACCCTTATCTGATTTGTGATGTAATTTATTGCTTATTACTCAGTGTAGTAATGCTCTAAGTACAAACATATTCGATTGAAATATATAACAAAGTTGCAAATGTATAACATTGCAGGAATACCGCTTTGTTTGCTAATTGCAAATTTACAAAGGATAACTGGTCAAGAACGCAAGGCCCGCACTCGCAACAACAGTAGGCCAGTAGAAAACAAATAAACGGCTACATCCAGAAGGCTGAAGTTGATGCCTGATGATAAGCATCCTTTGTAACTCGAGGCAGCGACCCAAACGAGGCCTTGAGAATGAATTATTCAATGACATGTCATGCGACTTAATACTCGCAGTTAGGAAGGACCCGGCGAAGCCCTGGTATTCTTGGATTTCTACCCGGCCTTAATACGATCTCGAGTGATCGTCGATTTTACGGTCTTAATACGATCTAACACGGTCGTGGCATTCAGGATTTTTATGGATTGAAGATTTCCCTGACTATCCAGAATACGCCTCCCTACGTCTAAATTTGAAAAGGACGTGATCTAACCACCACCTGTCTTATGCCATTACCCCTGGACTAGAATCCGTTTGAGGACTATAGAATGGATGCAGAGTGAACGTCCATTTGCTAGTCTCGACCGATTTTCCGATTGAAACACCTCGGATGAGGGGGAACACTATTACTTTGATTTCTAGCTTGCAAGGAAGCAAATTGCCTGATACTTCGACTCAAGGGCTAAGAAGAAGGAAGATAGAAATTTCTTCCATGCAGAGGATGTTGGTGTAGAAGGCGCTAGGAATGAAGGAAGTCAATAGATTTCTTCTTGTAGTGATCCCTCAGCATGTCAGACTAGATATGAAATGGATGGTGCCATTGCTGAATTGAGAACACAGATTCTCGGCAAGATGAAATTCTCCAAAAACACGGAAAATGATGGATAACTTCTTTACTTGGATAGATGGAAGGCCGAGAAACTATAATTTACTCGCAGGAGTGAGCACCGTGGGAATTCAAGCGACAATGAACTTGGCTCGAACACTCCCTGCTCCGTAGATCATATCGCACGAGACCCTACGACAAGTTGACAACGTCATCTTGGATGAAACAAGGGGAAATCAAACTCATCTTAGACATATGCAGCATCTAACTTCTAATGTAACATTTTGGATGAAAACGATGGCAATGCAAGAGCCACTAGAAACTTAAATGGAGTTCGACCAACCTCTACTCCAATTTGGATGAATGTTTCAAATCCAACCCAACTCAACCTCGACATGAAGCTTCCCATTTCTTAATGTAGGGGCATGTTAGAAGCATTTGAGCCACCTATAATTTAATCGTACCGCCACCCAACTCCGATCCTCAGAACTTGGATCGGAGACCCAAGACTATCCCGCATACATCCGAACCGCGAATCACCATCGAGAATTACAGGACGGAAGCTTGATTGACGAATATCACATATGCGAACCTAAGAAGCTAGAGACCAACTTCCACCCACTTCAAGACTTCATGCTGGGGGCACCAGCACTAAATTGGACAATTGGCAACAACTCCTCGAAAACAAAGGCCAGATCGCCAATGTTAATTGAGGCTTCACCAGAGGTGACACACCTCAAAGGCAATGTAAGCAACATCAGTCAAAACTCTTTCACATGAGACATCAGGGATTTCAGCATCTCCCTGCACTTCAAGCTACCATTTCTGGATCTTGGCTCACATAGTTGTTGTATGATTTTTGGTGGCATCAATCTGATTTGATTAACCCTGGAACGCGTTGGTCACCCATTTCGTTGAGCGATCAAAGGTCCACATTTGTCGATCCAACAATTTCATATTACTCACTTTAATCAAACAAAGGTTCGGCGAGACCCTACATTCGTTCCTCATAAGGTTCAACGCCGCACCAGCATCTATAGATCGACCTAGACCATCTATGGTGTTTATAGCAGCAATATCAGGTATTCTAGACTCAGACTTCAAAGTCTCTCCACGTCAAGACCCACCAAAAGGCCTTGGCAGATTCACCTCTGGAAAAAACCTCAATATGTTTATACCATTAGATTTTCCTAGAGAAGTTGGTGAATCCTATCCTGAGACAGATGCCTACAACAAGAGGATACTAATATTGAGATGAACATTCTCAATGTTTTCTTGACGACGGATAGAGCATCATCCGATTCTTGAAAAATGAAGAAGACAAAAGGAAAGCCCCGGAAAAGACCGATAGGAATGTAAAATTCCAAAAAGACAAATTTCATTGATGAAGCCCGCGATCTTGATTGTCAAGCTCAATGGAACCAAGCATGAGAGATAGACTCAACAAGCCTATGATGGCTATTTCAGATTATGCCAAATCATGAAATAAAGGAGCTCGAATATCTCCCTAACAACGTTCCTCGTTTGCATGATTGAAGAGCATACTCAACTCTATGGCTGATGCGAGGAGAGTATCTGAATTCACTGACACTCAATAAGGCAATCCTCACTTTCTGACTAAAGAGGCGAGATGACACCAAGCAAACATGATTCGACCATTCACACATACAACTTCAACTCTTGCTGACTTGAGAAAGAGCATAGAATGACTTGAGTCGACTACGATTTCCTAACCTACAGCTCTAACACGATGCAATAATGAAAAGTAAAATGGCTAGAAGACTAGATGTCTGATTGACCTGGTCCAACCCCCATCGATGCTGGGGGCATAAACATTGACTTCACTTGTCCTCCACTGAAGTTAGGAATACTAGATTTAACTCGCAGACTGAATTTGAATATGACCCTGACTTTGTGCATAATTCAGAACATATAAGCTATAACTATGGAATATGATATGATTCATCTCGACCATTCAAGAAATCCAACTAACAGATCAATCATGAATCCAAAAACTTGATCCGCAACTGCATCGAATGGATAGTGTGATAAACTCCTCTGATACCTTACGATTGTGATGATCCTACCAACTATTGACTTGCATATTTTCAACATCTCGTGCTGACTCGTATGTGATCACGAGATTACAAAACGATCCGGAGTGTCATGTCTTTCGATGCCTTATTGTTACGATTCGATGTAATCAGGGAGCTCTAGTGAAACACCCGACCTCCGTTAGGGTCACTCACAAAGGGAATGCCCTAATTTTGGTGGAGGTTTATAAGTATAAGTCACAGATATACAAGACAGATATAAATACACATTTTTTTTAAACAGCGGAAACAACAACAACTTTTATTTCATCAAAATACGTGTCATACAAACCATACCATAATTGTCTTACAATACTTCCAAAAACATTACATTTCCATAACTGTCTTGATTATCAAAGAAGCATAAAACATAAAATAAAGCAGCAAAATCCCCATAATGATATCCAAAACCATGATCCAAGCAAAAGAGATCCAAACCGTACATCGATTGTCTTCAAGCTTGCAAAAGAGTCTGACTAAGCTGAGTTGTTTCCTCCCTGTTGACCTGGGGGGGAACGAAAGAAAAGAAGACGAAAAGAAAAACGGAGTCAGACATAAAGCCTGAGTAAATCTAGTGACTTTTCAGTATGTGAAAAAAAAGGATATGATAGACATAAACTGAAAACAGGATAGTATCATAACTAAGGGAGTGTAGTCTAGAATCGAACATACTATCGAACCCACACTATATCTCTGCATTTGCTAGAATTATTCTAACCGGCACCCCATGCTGAGGGTGAAGTGATCTTTTTTTTTCTTCTAAAGATCGGCTCCTACTCGTACGTGTGTCTTACGGCTACCCCAAGAAGTGTAGATACCTATGCTGGTCCTACCATGAGGGGTATCAAGACCCATGGTGGCGGCCCGGACACAATTACTAGAAGGCATAGGATATACTACTGGTGCCCCCAGTGCCCTGCTTGTCTGCTCCGAAGTGCGTGCACGACCGCACACCGTTAGACCTACACTGTGCACCTAACATTGCCGTTATTTGACCACTTACAATCAGCCCAGTAATCGTGCCCCACTCTGCCTAGTTTCAGGGTACCGTTGATACCTAAATTGGGTTACTGCTGAAACGGGTCCCTACGTTACCAGGGTTTTCTAGTCAAACATGTTAAGTGGTTAAGTGTATGTATATACCTAACCCCCACCCATCAATATTTGTTAACATGTTGAATCTTGGTTAAGTGTTTTCAATTAACTTAACCCTACTACCTGTCCTTATCCTCTTGGAGCACCGACCACTCACATTAGACAGATATCACTACGGTTACTGGATGTGCCGGTTGGTTCCGGGCAGGTTTACACCGTAGTTCAGTCTAACCTCGGGTCTTTATTGGGCTCAATGTTTAACCACCCACATTGGATAGGTATTGTTGTGACTACTGGACAGCCGGGCGGGTCCGGGCAGGTTTATGTCACAACTCAATCCAACCTCGGGTCAAACATGTCGTCTTTTCTAGATTTAAATATTTTATTATTTATGCAAACGTCATGTCGTCTTTTAATTTGGGTATAACAATTTACACCGCTAAAATGTCACAGTCTTTGGCACGCGCCAAACATGCCAACATATTTATTATATCATGTTTTACACCCAACGCTATTACCCCCGTTTGTACGTACTAATGTTGGACTCGACATAATTCAGCCCAACTTGATAAACGTGAGAAAAGGGGAAATCCAGAACATATAATATTTCTATGATACATAGAAGGTGTAGCGCATGAACTTGCAAATTGGCGTTAACATAAACATTGGATCATGTGAACTTGCATTCAAAATTGGTATACAACTAAATGGGTGTCACATAGGATGGCATATGTAGATTTATACAAACTTGGGTTTTAACATATTAACTTGGCATAATGTCGAACACAAAACTAGCATGTTGTAAATTAACCCAAAAATGTCCAAATCTAATATATAGTCTATTTCCACATGAACTTGCATAGTTTATGTAACTCAAACTGCATTTAACATAGTTCTAATCATACTTGTAATGGATCTAAGATGTATACATAAGTTTTGAGTCATGTAGGCATAAAAGATCTCAGATCTAGGATATGTTTACATAAGTATATGGCCCATGATATCAACATAAACATAAAGGGGATATTAACATAAACATAAGAGGGATCTAATCATAGATTTTGCCACAAACTTGCAATTGCAATTACTTTCATATACAATCGTATAATAAACTTGCATCGACCCATTTATGCCACTAATCAATACACATAATCACGATAGAAACATCACAATACACAAGATCTACATCATTATACAACAACAATACAATTCGATTCTCAATTACATCGTATCACATCATAATTTTATTCAGATTCTGAAAGACCACTATACTTACCACGTGTGACGAGATCTTGTTTTCTGATTTCTGTTTTCTGAATTTGGAGGTGCTCTCCTTTGGGTAGAAATTTGTTGATTGATTTGATTAGACTTTAATTTGCTTCTTAGTTTGATTCTTGGCGGCTACGATCAACTCCTTCCTGGCAGCATGACGACTCCTCTCTTATTTTCTTATGTGAATTAGTTGAGTCTTAGGGTGTATTTATAGAGTTTTCAAGTTAATTTGAGCCGTCAGATGCAAACAGGGAGGGAAATCAGACCGTACAGCACACCAGAAGTCGAACCAGGGTCAGACCCACCTGGTCAGGCCGACCGGGAAAGTCGACCTACAGGTCGACACCCAAGTCGACTGCGCAGTCGACTTGGGGGGGGGGGGGGGGCAGGTCGACTGCCCAGTCGACACTAGTGTCGACCTGGTCACTGGGCGGGAATTTTCCCGCCCAGCCCAGTTTGAACTCGAATTCGAATTTTAAAACCTGTTCTGAGCTGTTTTTGAATTTCAAATTTATTCTGAAACTTCCGGAGATCATAACTCCTTCATACGGAGTCCGTTTCACGCAAACTCGGACTCTATCTCAACCAGAATTCCGAGACGAACGCAATGGCGTAAGCCGTTTCCCTTAATTCTTTCATTAGAATTAATTATACTTTTAAATTTATGAATTTCACTGTTATAGAATATATGGGGTTTTACATTCTCCCCCACTTAAAAGGATTTCGTCCCCGAAATCTTCAATCTAGGAAGAACGTATATCCTTACCATCCAATCGTCCATCTACTCAACCAACAAACACAGGTGTTCATTGTCCTTAAAGACTTCTAATGTTTTATGATCATATGCATTGTGTGTATGAATGTCCCTATCTAATGTAGAAATCAGGCGGTCGACTGATTCAGTTGACCTCCTAAATGCGAATCATGTAAGTGTCATGAATCCATTATGTATGCAAATTTTTCCTACTCATAATTCTACATGAGTGCACAACAATTCATACAAATGCGATAACCATGTGATAACATATAAAATTTCAACCATATGTGAACGAGAATACATATATGCATATGCAGTATGAAGTGACTGAGCCGATCTAAATCCTAGGGTGTGTGTGTATATGCATCCACGAGCAACCACTAGCAATCACTTGCAACCACTTGCAGCCATAATCCATAACATGTTTTCAAATACATGTTTGCATCCATTTGTTTTCTACTTAAGGAGTTAAGGAGAAAGGGATGAGGAAATATGCCTAAAAGATAGATAAAGCATAACTTAAGGAAAAAGAGAGATCAAAAGATGTACCCTCAAAAAGAAAAGGGTAGGCTGCGCGTATTCTAGCCTCAGTTTCCCAAGTGGCGTCCTCCTCGGCGTCGCTCCACTGAACTTTGACGAGCTTGACTTCGCGGTTGCGTAGCTTTTTCACTTCAGTTCCTAAGATGCGTGTTGGAACTCTTCTCACAGTTGCTTCACGTTCCACTTCGGCTTCTTCTAGAATGCTAGGCTCTACTATTTCAGCAGACTCGTGTAAACACTTCCGGAGGTGAGAAACATGAAAGACGTTGTGAACTCCGGCCAGTTTTTCGGGTAGCTCTAATCTATAGGCCATCTTCCCAACCTTCTCGATGATAGGAAATGGTCCTACAAATCTCGGTGCTAGCTTTCCAGTGGATCCAAAACGAACAACGTTCCTTAGAGGAGATACCTTAAGAAAAACTATGTCCCCAACCTCAAACTCAAGGTCGGTCCTTCTCTTGTCGGCATAGGATTTCTGTCTATCTTGGGCCATCTTCATCCTTCTTCGTATCAAGTCCACTTTTTCTGAAGTTTCTCTGATCATGTCTGGACCAAGAATAACCTTATCTGTAGACTCCCACCAACAAGTTGGTGACTTGCACGGTCTTCCATACAATGCTTCGAAGGGTGCCATGCCTATGGTAGCTTGGAAGCTATTGTTGTAAGCAAACTCCACTAAGGGAAGGTGATCCTCCCATGTCCCTCCAAAGTCAAGAACACAAAGTCTCAAAAGATCCTCTAAAACTCTATTCACCCTTTCCGTCTGGCCATCGGTCTGAGGGTGATAGGCCGTGCTTAAACATAACTGAGTGCCTACAGCTTCTTGCAAACTTCGCCAAAACTCGCTTGTGAAGATAGGGTCTCGGTCACTAACAATGCTGGAGGGTATCCCATGGAGTCGAACTATCTCCTTGATGTAAAGAGACGCTAGGGATGAGGCGGTCCTTCTACTCTTGACAGGTAAAAAGTGGGCGCTCTTTGTAAGCCTATCCACTATTACCCAAATGCTAGTATTACCCCTTCTCGACCAGGCAGCCCATCAACGAAGTCCATTGAAATGCTATCCCACTTCCACTGTGGGACCTCTAGGGGATGAAGCAGTCCTCCAGGCTTTTTCTGTTCCGCTTTAACTTGTTGGCATACCATACACTTAGAAACGAAATCTGCCACGTCCTTCTTCATGCTGTTCCAAAAGAAAACTCTTTTCATGTCCTTGTACATTTTGTCTCCGCCTGGGTGTATTGTCATCTTGGAACGATGTGCTTCCTCGAGAACCTTCTTTATCAACTCCCTTGCTTGTGGAACGCATAGTCTTCCGTCGCGTCTCAGCCAGCCTTTATCATCAATAGAGTATCTACTGAGGTGACTAGAAGTCTCACCCCTAATTAGCTTATCAACCACTTCAACTAGCTGAGGGTCCTCACGTTATGCTGTCCCTATTGTGTCCAAAAGAGTAGGGCGCACCTCAAGAGATGCTAACAAACCCGGTACGAAATCATAGGAGGGCCTAAAGTTAAAACTGGGTATATACTCTAGGCTTTGCCTTTCTACAAAGAGTGGGCTTAGGGTCAGTTTCTTTCTACTCAAGGCGTCTGCCACCACATTGCCCTTGCCGGGAGTATAGGAAATCTCGAAGTCATATGAGGCAAGAAACTCCATCCATCTCTGTTGCCTCAAGTTAAGATCTTTCTGCGAGAAAAGATATTTCAACGATTTATGGTCAGTGTAAAGTTCGAAATTCTCACCTAGGAGATAATGGTGCCAAGACTTAAGTGCAAAGACGATGGCGGCTAACTCAAGATCATGGGTCGGGTAGTTCTTTTCATGAACTTTCAATTGCCTTCCACCATAAGCTACTACCCTTCCTTCTTGCATCAAGACAACGCCTAGCCCTGTCCCACATGCATCTGTATAAACTGTGAACATCTTGCTTCCGTCTGGCAGAGTCAGGACTGGGGCTGTTGTAAGAGCCCTTTTTAGGCATTGGAAAGCGAACTCGCAATCCAAGTCCCAATTGAACACTAGATTCTTCTTTGTCAGCCTTGTGAGTGGAGATGAGATTTTTGCAAAATCCCTTATGAACTTCCGGTAGAAACCTGCTAGTCCTAGAAAACTTCGGACCTCAGTTGCATTCTTTGGTGCCTTCCAGTCTTGCACCGCAACTACCTTCACGGGTCTACAGCTAGCCCTTCTTTAGATACTACATGCCCAAGAAACCTTACTTCTTCTCTCCAAAAGTGTCATTTTGAAAATTTTGCCTTTAGCTGATGTGCTCGGAGAGTATCCATGATTTCCTTCAAATGTTGAGCATGCTCCTCCTCACTCTTTGAAAAGATCAAGATATCGTCTAGGAAGACAATCACAAACTTGTTAAGGAATTCTCTGAACACTCTGCTCATTAGGTCCACGAAATAAGCGGGTGCATTTGTCAGGCCGAAAGGCATGACAAGCCACTCAAAGAAACCGTCTGGGGTTCTGAACGCCGTTTTATCAATACTATCTTCAACCACTCTTAGCTGATGAAACCCAGTTGCTAGATCAAGTTGGGAGAAAACCGACGCGCCTACAAGCTGATCAAACAAATCGTCGATTCGGGGAAGAGGGTGCCTATTTTTCTTGGTCAACTTGTTTAACTCCCTATAGTCAACACAAAGGCGAAGAGAACCGTCTGCTTTGGTTGCGAACACCATTGAGGCACCCAATTCTGAAATGCTCCTTCTAATGAACCCCTTCTCTAGAAGTTCTTTAACTTGCTTACTAAGCTCATTTCTCTCCTTTGGAGCCATATGTCTGACAGGTAAAGCTACGGGCTTTGCGTTATCCACAAGATAGATTCGAAAGTCTATTTCCCGCTTCGGAGGTAAGCCTTTCACCTCCTCGAAGACATCCGGATATTCCCGGACTACTCTAACCGATTGCAAACTATCAACAGAAGCATCAAGCGACTCTAGATAACTAAGCATAACAGCATTCAAAGGATTACAGGAAATTTCTAGAGTGTTACCAAGCCGAGTCAAGAGTCTAACTACTCTTTTCTCACAATCAAGAATGGCACCGTTACTGGATAACCAGTCCATGCCTAAGATCAAACCATATCCCGAGAAGCCTAGAACAAAGGCATTACAACTAAACTCAACACTAAGAATAGAGATTTTCAAACCCAAACAAACCATTGACAAGTAAGCGGAGCCCCCAATTGGATTTGAAACTACCAAGGGATCCTCAACCATACTAGTGTCTAAATGCAGAGATTCTACTAACGCAGATGAAATAAAGGAGTGTGATGCACCAGAGTCAAAAAGTGTGCGAACTGGATGATCATAAAGATAGACTACACTTTCTACAGAAATATTACTACCTCGCTCCTGTGGAGGTGCTGTCAGAGCATGAACTTGACCTCCTGAAGTAGATCCAACTTTCTGTCCCTGTCCTTTCTTCTTTGGGCAGTCCTTAGCTTGGTGCCCAGTCTCCCCGCAATGGAAGCAACCACCCATCTTTGCCTTCTTCTTCCGGCAGTCTTTCTCTATATGCCCAACTATGCCACAGAAATGGCACTTTCTCTTTTCACGGGACTTCTTGTTCTTTCCTCCTTTCTTAAAGTCTGTCTTCTTAGCCTGTAAACCTTCTTTCTTTTCCTCAGCCTTAGTCTCCTTCTTGTCGTGGTCTTCCTCATGTAGCAACGCCATGTCCACCAAGCTTTCATAAGTCGCTCCCGTGGACACATGGGTCATGGCAAGGCTGTGTATAGGCTCATTCAGACCTTTGACGAAGCGAAGCGCCTTCTTGTGTTGGGTATTTACTAAGTCCAACCCAAATCTGGCCAGCTGATTGAACTGATTAACGTACTCCCTGACCGTCATGCTTCCCTGTTTAAGATTTAAGAACTACTCTATTTGCAGGCTCCTTTCAGCTTGGGAGAGGAATTTCAACTCAAACCTTGTCCTAAAATCATCCCAAGTTTCTACTGCCCTTTGAGCATTAGTGATCTCCCACCAATAGGAAGCTTCATCTTTGAGCAACCACACTGCTAGCTGTATCTTTTGCCTATCATCAACTCTGAAGATGTCAAACAGATCCTCGGTCTCCTTTAGCTAATTTCTTGCTCCTACAAAGGGTCCAGTTCCATGGAAGTCTTTTCCATCCATAGACTTGAAGTCTCTACATGTTTTGGCAAAAGCATTTCCAAGGGGAGGAGCATGAGGAGGAGGAACTGGTGCTACTGGGGGAGGAAGGATATCTGCCGGGCCCGCGCCATTTGCGGCCCTAGCTTCTAAGAACCTCCTAAACCAACCGGGTATCGGTACTCCTTCAGGAATGTTAAGGTCTCCAGACATGTTGAAACAGAAAGGAAAGATTCAAAACGAAGGATAGAAGGAGATAGTACACATGGCTTTGAGGGATCATGCCTTTTAAAATATAACACTTTTTCTAAAAAAAATGCTTCTTTAAACTTTCTTTTGAAAATAATATCAAAAACTTTATCTTATCTCGTAAACCTATGCTCTGATACCAAGTGAAACACCCCACCTCCGTTAGGGTCACTCACAAAGGGAATGCCCTAATTTTGGTGGAGGTTTATAAGTATAAGTCACAGATACACAAGACAGATATAAATACACATTTTTTTAAACAGCGGAAACAACAGCAACTTTTATTTCATCAAAATACGTGTCATACAAACCATACCATAATTGTCTTACAATACTTCCTAAAACATTACATTTCCATAACTGTCTTGATTATCAAAGAAGCATAAAACATAAAATAAAGCAGCAAAATCCCCATAATGATATCCAAAACCATGATCCAAGCAAAAGAGATCCAAACCGTACATCGATTGTCTTCAAGCTTGCAAAAGAGTCTGACTAAGCTGAGTTGTTTCCTCCCTGTTGACCTGGGGGGGGAAACAAAAGAAAAGAAAACGAAAAGAAAAACAGAGTCAGACATAAAGCCTGAGTAAATCTAGTGACTTTTCAGTATGTGAAAAAAAGAGGATACGATAGACATAAACTGAAAACAGGACAGTTTCATAACTAAGGGAGTGCAGTCTAGAATCGAACATACTATCGAACCCACACTATATCTCTGCATTTGCTCGAATTATTCTAACCGGCACCCCATGCTGAGGGTGAAGTGATCTTCTTTTTTTGTTTTCTAAAGATCGGCTCCTACTCGTACGTGTGTCTTACGGCTACCCCAAGAAGTGTAGATACCTATGCTGGTCCCACCATGGGGTGTATCAAGACCCATGGTGGCGGCCCCGACACAATTACTAGAAGGCATAGGATATACTACTGGTGCCCCCAGTGCCCTGCTTGTCTGCTCCGAAGTGCGTGCACGACCGCACACCGTTAGACCTACACTGTGCACCTAACATTGCCGTTATTTGACCGCTTACAATCAGACCAGTAATCGTGCCCCACCCTGCCTAGTTCCAGGGTACCGCTGATACCTAAATTGGGTTACTGCTGAAACGGGTCCCTACGTTACCAGGGTTTTCTAGTCAAACATGTTAAGTGGTTAAGTGTATGTATATACCTAACCCCCACCCATCAATATTTGTTAACATGTTGAATCTTGGTTAAGTGTTTTCAGTTGACTTAACCCTACTACCTGTCCTTAGCCTCTTGGAGCACCGACCACTCACATTAGACAGATATCACTACGGTTACTGGATGTGCCAGTTGGTTCCGGGCAGGTTTACACCGTAGTTCAGTCTAACCTCGGGTCTTTATTGGGCTCAATGTTTAACCACCCACATTGGATAGGTATTGTTGTGACTACTGGACAGCCGGGCGGGTCCGGGTAGATTTATGTCACAACTCAATCCAACCTCGGGGCAAACATGTCGTCTTTTCTAAATTTACATATTTTATTATTTATGCAAACGTCATGTCGTCTTTTAATTTGGGTATAACAATTATACCGCTAAAATGTCACAGTCGTTGGCACGCGACAAACTTGCCAACATATTTATTATATCATGTTTTACACCCAACGCTATTACCCCCGTTTGTACGTACTAATGTTGGGCTCGATACAATTCAGCCCAACTTGATAAACGTGAGAAAAGGGGAAATCCAGAACATATAATATTTCTATGATACATAGAAGGTGTAGCGCATGAACTTGCAAATTGGTGTTAACATAAACATTGGATCATGTGAACTTGCATTCAAAATTGGTATACAACTAAATGGGTGTCCTATAGGATGGCATATGTAGATTTATACAAACTTGGGTTTTAACATATTAACTTGGCATAATGTCGAACACAAAACTAGCATGTTGTAAATTAACCCAAAAATGTCCAAATCTAATATATAGTCTATTTCCACATGAACTTGCATAGTTTATGTAACTCAAACTGCATTTAACATAGTTCTAATCATACTTGTAATGGATCTAAGATGTATACATAAGTTTTGAGTCATGTAGGCATAAAAGATCTCAGATCTAGGATATGTTTACATAAGTATATGGCCCATGATATCAACATAAACATAAGAGGGATCTAATCATAGATTTTGCCACAAACTTGCAATTGCAATTACTTTCATATACAATCATATAATAAACTTGCATCGACCCATTTATGCCACTAATCAATACACATAATCACGATAGAAACATCACAATACACAAGATCTACATCATTATACAACAACAATACAATTCGATTCTCAATTACATCGTATCACATCATAATTTTATTCAGATTCTGAAAGACCACTATACTTACCACGTGTGACGAGATCTTGTTTTCTAATTTCTGTTTTCTGAATTTGGAGGTGCTCTCCTTTGGGTAGCAATTTGTTGATTGATTTGGTTAGACTTTAATTTGCTTCTTAGTTTGATTCTTGGCGGCTATGATCAACTCCTTCCTGGCAGCATGACGACTCCTCTCTTATTTTCTTATGTGAATTAGTTGAGTCTTAGGGTGTATTTATATAGTTTTCAAGTTAATTTGAGCCGTCAGATGCAAACAGGGAGGGAAATCAGACCGTACAGCACACCAGAAGTCGAACCAGGGTCAGACCCACCTGGTCAATTGTAATAACCCGGAAATCTGGGCCAGTTTAAAATTTTTATTTTGGCAATTTTAGCGAATTTTGATTATTTAAAATGAATTATTTTAAATAACATCGACGAGAAATTTATTTTGAATATAATTCGAACGTATATATTCATTTGAATCGACGATAGAATATAAATATTTATTTATATTTATAAAAGGAATTGAAAATGGCGCGGTAGTTCGATAATTCGATTTCAAACTTCAATTGAACATACCGGGTGCAAAATAAACCGGATTTTAGTGAAACCAAAAATATTTGAATCTAACTGGTAATATCTTTCCAACGAATCCGAAAAATCAAAATTTCATAGCGGGGATAAAAAGATATGTCCAGTTGAAATTTCAGAATAGTCGCTATGGAATTCGGTACCTTAAAAATGGAAATTTTGCAAACGACCTCGGATTTCGACGAAACCACTTTTGTTGGATCCGCGATGTCAAATTATTGCTAGGTTTCAAATTTCATAATTTTTCGAATCAATATGTGAGCGTGGCAAAGGAAAACGCGTTTGACCAGTTTTAGTTGATTTTAATCGACTGGAAAATGGCCATTTTTCAAACTGTCTCAGAATTCGACGAAATTAGTTTTGTTAGGACCGTATCGTCAATACGAAGCTAGAAAATATTTTTCTAGAATTTTTCTAGTTAGTATGTGGCCCCGGTAAATTGAAATGTGCGTTCAAATTCAATATATAGATTTATATTTTAATTTGAATGGAAACTGATCGCAACAGTCGAATCAACTTGCGAAACATATCCCATTGTGTTTGGAATGGGGTAATTAGCTAGGGGCGGCAGTCGTTGGGTTTGGTTTGAAATTTGTGACGGTTTTGACTTTCAAAACAAATTAAAATATTAATAAATGTAAATATATAGCATGGGTCAAAAGGAAACCCTAGGAATCATTTAATTGGTCAACGCAGAAAAAAATCACGCCGTCACCCTATTAAACCAACGGTTCTCGTGTTCCACAAATTTTAACCCTCGATCTTCTCTCTGGCGCCACCGTTTGCAATGGACCCTGAAGCAAAATGGTTCCTCGATGTGAGAGCGCTCTACTGGAGGTGACGCTTGACCTCCGCTGGCCTGAGGCGGTTGGATTTTGGCTCGAGGCGGCTCGCGATTAAAGGCCAAATCGAGGAGTTCTGGTGGGAGATGTGGGCTGCGACTGGTCGGAAGAAGGACGGTGTGGAGCGGCGCTTCCGGGGGTAGGTTTTGATGAAGTCCCGGTGGCGCGTGGTGGTGTCAACGACGGCGAAATGGTCAGGAGCTCCATTTTAACCCAACTGATGAAAACAACAGTGAGCTTCTCCTCATTGTTTTATCTTAAACTCAGTGTTAAATTTAAATACAATGTTCAAAATCAGTTTTAAACATGTATAAATATAGTGGAAAATCAGTTTTTAAACAACATTATACCTAGGTGAAAATCAGTTCTTATACAACATTATTCGTAGAAGAAAATCAGTTTTATTATATAAATTTCCATTCTTTAAAATCAATTTTTATATAAAGAAGGATTGAATTTTCAAATAAAGAAGGATTGAATTTTCATATAAAGGACATAAATTTGTATATTTGAAAAGGATGGACGTTGTAAAGAAATGAATTTTGATTTGAAAAAAAAATAAATCTTATAAATAAAAAGATTTGACCTTTAATGTATAAAAGAGATGATTTTTTTATATAAGTGGTTTTAAAATAAAAATATGATTTTTATAATAGAAAAGAATAAATTTTTGTTATAGAAAAGTTCAAATTTTCAAAATAGAAAAGGTTATATTTTTAAACAAGAAAAGATTAGATTTTTAGTTATGTAAATGTATGATTTTTATTTATACCATACCATAATAAAAATGTGATTTTTATATATGTAGTGACTACGGGCAACGAAAGTGACAAAAGGCGAGAACAGTGATGATTTCCTACATTTGAAGTGTTGCGGAGTTGGGATAGCTTTGGTGAGAACTTCTCACTTTTAATTAAATTGTTCTAGCTAAAATATATCCTAGGATGCAGACGGTGTTTAGTAGCACCCGACACCCGTCGTCCATAGACCATGGACGGCTTGTATGCTTGTTTGTTTGATTTTGATGTGTAGTTGATTGTGTGATGTAATGTGAAATGAAATAAAATATTTATATATTTAAAAATATTTTATAGTTAAAAATAGAATATTTAACGTATATATGAAGGGAAAATAAAAATAAACAAATCGGACGATTTGTTTATATACACACATTTGACTGATATTGATTGGGACGATAAATTTTACACATCGCCCAACTGCACAAATAAAATTTGTGTTTGATTGTTTGAAACCTCACACGGGTATTGGGATGATATTTGACGTACACTAATCCCGATTGTTTAGTTGTATGTCGATCGATTGATTGACAGACTGTTATGAGCGTTAAATATTTATATTCGATGCTTATACAGTGTAGAATGCACTTTGGATGATGGTTGATTATTCATCCTTGTTATTGTATACATGTGTTGTAGAAAATCCATATAATTAACATTATATGGTAATTGATTGGACCTTATTCAATATTGGAAATAGAAATATTCGAAAAAGAAATATTTGAGATAGAAATATTTGAAATAGAATATTTGAAATAGAATATTTGAAAATAGAAATATATGAAGTCGTGTTGATTAGATTGACGACATTTTGACGTGAACGATATTTATATCGATTTTATCCAATTTATAATGAACATCGAAAGTGATTTCAAAATCTGATATTTTGAATAGAAAACGAATTCGAATTGAATTGAATAGAAAACGAAATCGAATTGAATAGAAAACGAATTCGAATTGAATTGAATAGAAAACGAATTCGAATTGAATTGAATAGAAAACGAATTCGAATTGAATTGAATAGAAAACGAATTCGAATTGAGTTGAATAGAAAACGAATTCGAATTGAATTGAATAGAAAACAAATTCGAATTGAATTGAATAGAAAACGAATTCGAATTGAATTGAATAGAAAACAAATTCGAATTGAATTGAATAGAAAACGAATTCGAATTGAAATGGATTTAAAACGAATTTATAAGAGAAAATTCAATTTTGATTTGAATTTGAAAAGGAAGTTGAAATCGTTTCGAAAACGAATTTAAAAACGATTTATATAATACGTTTTAAAAGGAAATCGACGAAGTATATATTATATATATTATATATATTATATATATAATATAATGGCCTGAATAGAACGCGCCGCACCGCGGCAGTTCGTGAATTTCGACCATTGACTTCGAACGGACATTGCGGGAGATCTGACCGTCAGATTCTCCTAAAACCGGAACCGTTGGGTTCGTATCGAAAAGAGCTTTCTAAAGAATATTAGAAATTTGAAATCTAACGGTTGGATTTGGAATTATGTCCAAATCAAATTTGGAAAAGGTCGCTGTAAGTGCAGTTCGATGGCCGTTGATGGAAATCGACTGTACGGGCCTTGATAAAATTATTAAAAATAGTAATAATTTGTGTAAAATCATAAGAAATGATTTGGGAAAAATTGGGATGAAAAACTCCATATTTGAAAAGATAAAAATAGATTTTTATCGAAATGAACTAGTTTTGAACTAGAATTAAAATTCTATTTATTTTTAAATAAATAAATTTGATTTGAAAGGGTTTTAAAAGTTACCAGGATTTCCAATAATTGAATTGGAATGGATTTGAATCGAAATTGTCTTTGGATTATTTCGATGTTGGATTTCGTGATTATACAGATATTGTTATGGAAATTTGAAAGATATATTTATATCGTTATTTCCAATACGATATTTGTTGGTCGTTGAATTTGATATTGAATATAAGCCGATATATTTTCTATTCAGAGCCTTGTATTTAATATTAAATGTGATTTGGGTTTGTCGTGAATGGTGTCTTCATTAACACTGTTCTTAAGCCCAGTTGAGAAAAAGATTAAATCTTTTATTTAGATTTAATGAAGTGTACCAATTAAATAACATTTAATTGGAATTGAATTGGTATTGATTTTTGGGTTTATCGTGAACAGTGTTTTAAATAACACTTGTTCTTTAACCCGATAATTAATAGAATGTGATTTTGGGCTGTCGTGAACGGTATCTTCAATAATACTTTTCTTAGACCCAAAGGAGTTAAGAAAATCAGGAACTAACTGGAGATTAGTTAAGTTGAATGGTTTCTGGGGTATTGATCTGATGTTGGTTTCGGCCTTCGGGGTTAATACTTAGGGAATTGCTCACTTGCTAATTTATGGTTAGGGTCTGATTGAAATGTAATGTGATTTTGGGTTTATAGTGAACCGTGTTTTAAATGACACTGATTCTTTAACCCAGTTAAAGATTAAAACTAAGTGGAGTTTTAATGAATCTTTAATTAGATTGAAAAGATCGAGAATGGAGTATCACCAGTTTTTCTCCAAAGCGATAGTTAAATCTTTAATTAGATTTGGACGTGGAATGGTAATTAATTTTACCGATAACACCGTGGTATTAGATATGGAGTATTACCAGTTTTGCTTCATGGGATGAATAGGTTGGGATTGGGAAATAAAATAAATAATTACTTCGGTGTGGTTCGCTAATCCCGACTAGTTTGGAAAACCATAATTTGGTTTGAAATGATATCCAGAGGAAGATTAAAGAATAAATTTTAAAGAATTTATCTTTGATAAAATTAATGGGAACCTTTCCCTAAGAACGTGAAATTTAGAAACTAACTGTAGGTTAGCTAAGAAGAATGGTTTTCTGGGTATTGATCTGATGTTGGTTTCGGCCTTCGGGGTTAATATTTGGGGAATTGTTCCCTTGCTATTTTACGATTAGTGACTGATGAATTGGAATGAGGCGTATGTTGTGATTGTGTAACATTTGTTTACTATATACGCGGGTTGTTCGGAAAGGCCGGGTTTATACCCATTCTGAATAACCGATTCGACGATAAGTCGAAGATGATGACGGTGGTCGAAGACCGGAAGTCTTCACATCGTTTGGGTGATTACTGATGATCTTGATTGGGCTGTACACCCAAGATGAGGGAATCAGTCGGTGGTCGTCCAGACGTACTTAGAGATCGACGGATATGCGAGGAAAGTGCCTCCGGTTTCGTTCAGACCTAGAACGGACTTGTAAATGGATGGTGTGTCTGACATTGTATTCCTTTATATTGTATTCGTTGACCTCTGCTAAATATATATCTGTTTGGCGGCGGGGAATTTATTCTCTTGCTTAACGCCCTTCTCTGAGACATACGAGCTCAGAGGTTATATATTGGCAGAAATCAGTGGTACGATATGGATTGATAGTGTGGCATGCTGAGATGCAGTGATCCAGACTTTTGTTGAAAAGCAAAGTTTGGTGGATGATGATCAAAGCGCAGCTTTGATATAGCATGGCTTTGTGTATAGCGTTGATTCGCGAGCCTCACACCTCGGTATGGTGGTAAACTGATGGTTTGATCAGTATGCTTTTTAGTGGATGGGCACCTTAGTGGTGTCGTGGATTCGGTCGACCGAGATGAGCTTAGTGCTCTGGGATATATAGAGTAAGCGGTGTTTTCTCTCGCTGGGACGTAAGCCGCGGTGATACTCTGGTCCCAAAAGTGCGGATGTGCAGACGGTGTTTTCTCTTGTTGGGACGTAAGCCGTGGGGAATTGCATTACGCGATCGATCTTTCGAATCAGGAGCCACCATGACGGAAATCCAATTTCCAATACGCAATATTGCGGTTTTAATTGTAGAACTAGTATGGCGACATGATATATGGTACCCATGCCGTCTATGATTGCTACTTATGATTTGAAGTTGTTTTACACGCTATGCACTTATAGTAGTATCAAATGATTTGTTTTAAACGTACTAAGCATGTTTGGCTATTATAAGGGAAAACCCTATCCCCCGGCTTGCGTTGCATTGTGTGATGGGACCTGGGTCTTATAATAGCTTCATTTTTCTTTATTTAGCATTGCGCTGTTGTTTTATGCACTGGTATTCTTGGGAGGAAACCCGTTCCGTGTTATACGGCGTGGTCCCTTGATTTACCTAACTTTTAAATAAAGATTTACAACTGTTTTAGTTCTCACACCAGTCCCATGACTGACCTGGAGTTTATTGTTTTAACCTAAACTCTGGGTGCCCTTATTTTCGACACGGGCAGCTAGTAGTTTTGGTTTTGCAGATTTATATTCACAGGATCCTGGTTTACAGCTGGAACAATACTCGGAAAGCTTTGTATCCGTGTATTACTTCTAGTTGTGTATTGTATTATTTTCCGCTGCGATGTATTTAAATGTAATTTAAATCTCTGATATTTCTATGTAATATTCATTTATACTCTGTATATTCTTGTATTCTGATGGAATTGTTGTAATAACAATGAAATGTTCTTCAGTCTGCGTTCTTTTGTGGCTTGTTCTCGAACTATCCGCACTTTCCTTCACGGGGAAGTTACGGGTTTTCTCATCAGGCCGACCGGGCAAGTCGACCTGCAGGTCGACACCCAAGTCGACTGCGCAGTCGACTTGGGGGGGCCAGGTCGACTGCCCAATTGACACTAGTGTCGACCTGGTCACTGGGTGGGAATTTTCCCGCCCAGCCCAGTTTGAACTCGAATTCGAATTTTAAAACCTGTTCTGAGCTGTTTTTGAATTTCAAATTTATTCTGAAACTTCCGGAGATCATAACTCCTTCATATGGAGTCCGTTTCACGCAAACTCGGACTCTATCTCAACCAGAATTCCGAGACGAACGCAATGGCGTAAGCCGTTTCCCTTAATTCTTTCATTAGAATTAATTATACTTTTAATTTTATGAATTTCACTGTTATAGAATATATGGGGTGTTACATCTAGATTAATATCTAGATATCAAGATAGTCCAAATCCAAACAAAAATGACAGATCCATATGCCAATTTTGAAGCACTATATCCCAATTAGCCTAATGCTAGCTCAAAGCCAAAGATTCTGATACTACCCTATAACTTGGATGATTACTCCACACATTGACTTATGCATAAAAGAAAGCCTGACTCAGTAATACACTTGACTTGCATAGGAAGACAACTTCGTTTGGCATTAACTTGTGCATGTATGATCTCACACGGAAGCCAACGATCCTACTTGACTTATGATGAAGAAATTCAACCTCTTGATTCGACGAGATCTAGATGATTACTTGATCAACTTGACCACTCTAGCCATGGAATTTGGCCCGGTAAGCATCAATAGAAGTAGTGCGATATATGACAAGCCATTTATATAGGAAAAAATTCATATGATGGGACTACTCAATAGGACACAACAATCTGGTAAAGCCTCCTCAATGGTGGATGACGTTTCAAAAAGATTCAGCTTGACTAATTCAAAGCACATCTCATCTACGATAAGATGTACTTTGGGGGGCAAAATGTTAGCCTACTTTGTGACCAGGCTACCCAAAGCCAGGAATTTGAGTACGAACTTACATTGATTGATGATCACTTGGATGGAGTGATAGAAGGTTGGAAAACTTGAATTGTGTATGCAAATGTCACTGGATCGAAGCCCGTTTTCGAATAGGATCGGACCCCCTTTTTTTGGTTCAGATCGGATCGGAGTACCCCCCCAATCTGATCTGCCCTGTGCCTGCTGCTCTAAAACAGTTATGCCACGTCATCCATGAACCCATTCTATTGCCTATAATACCGGATCAGTACACACTTGTTACCCCACGAATTGAAGGTTATTTCCGTACTTTCTCCACTACTCTCGAGACCTTCCCTGATACTGCCACGTGTCCACTCAGCCTAACCAATTTTCTGCCTATAAGTACATGAAAACACATCACATGAAGGGGACCTTTTGGGCCCTAAGGAAGCTCTACGTATCTTGGCCATGGCTGCCAATGAAGAATCAAGATCTTCTTCAACAAAATCAATGAATTCGGAGAGCATTATTCATTGTAATTGAGTGATTGAGTTTCTATACTCATTGTAATTATAATTTCTGAATGAATTGAGAAACTATGAAGTGGATGTAGGCTTGTTAACGCCGAACCACTATAAATTTCGTGTCTTTGCTTCATTTTCTACGTTTTAGATTATTGTTCTTCACAAATCCTAAACAATTGGGTGTTAGTGCCATTTTTTGGTCTAACATTTATAATAGGTAATTATCATTTCTAAAAGTTATGCTTACCCTAAAAGGTGTCTTTAATTACATAACTTTGTTATTTCTACCGGTTATGTATACCACTAGGTGTCCTTAATTACATAACCTTATCGGGCTAAGTTTGCGGGCCTATATGTAAATATTACCCACCCCCTCAGATTTGCGTAGCCCACCCACTGTCCAATCAATTTTACTTAACCCTAACTTTAGTTTATACTCATATAATTCCTATGGATTAGATTAGGTTAAGTAGTCCAATTCATTACCATGTCCATTTATGATTTATAATGGGCTAGACCTTCCACATTAGGCCTACAACTTGTGGATGCTGGATATGCCGATCGGGTCCGGGCAGACTTCTTCCACAAGTTGGGCCTAACCTCGTGTCATAGCCCGTCCTGTATTTGCACACTTAGACCTCTCACATTAGGTTCAACATTAGTGGCTGCTGGATATGCCGATCGGGTTCGGGCAGACTTCCACCACTAATGCAACCTAACCTCGTGTCATAAGTGCCAATTACGATTTCTAATTGTAATCCTATGCATTCATTATTAATCAATTATTTAAACATATGCCTTTATAGTTTTTAATGCCCATTTACCCAATTATATTCATGATGGATTATATGTCTAAATTCATATTATTCAAATTATGCCAATTCATATTTTACATATGATCCCATTTGCGCCCAAATCATTTTTCTATACTTATGATCCAATTTAAGATCTTTAAACATAAATTGGTTGATGCCCCAAACCCATATTTATTTATTCAATTCTATGTTAACATGAATCCATATAATCATATACCAATTATTCACTGTATATAATTGGGACAAATTTACATGTAAATTTTTTAACACTCCAACAAATCCGATATATGAATTTTTCTCACATGTTCAAATTAATATTATAACATGTAAACATTCCAATATTTCAACTAATTCAATATATGAATTATTCATATTAACAATTTGACATTATATCATGCTAATCACTCCCACATGTCATATACCACTTTAATCATTATTAGCATATGTTTAGGCATCTTAACATGTCATATTCCAATTTGTCATAATGGGTAATGCTAAACGGTAATATACCATTATCTAAAATAATATGGTTTAAATCCACTCACCTCGTAAGCTTTCCAAATCGTGGATCTGGTCCAGATCTAATCTTCCATGATCTTCCCCTAATTGAATTCAGAACCTAATAATCATGGATTTACTATTTTTATTAAAAGAGAAAAGGGAAAAGAAAGAGGAGGAAAAACTTAGTAGATCGGATTTGGAATGTTACCTTGCTTTCATGATTCAATAATCTTTTTATTAATGTTGATTCTCTCTTCCAGATCTGGATTCATAATTTTCTTAGGCTGATATTTTAATTTTCAGAATAGATTTGAGAAGAGAGAGTGTAATGACAGAGCTCCGGCGTAGCTACCAAATTATGAGATTTAGGGTTAGGTCTAGGGTCTTATTTATAGGAGTATTGGAGCAACCTGGACCCTCGGATTGGACCAAAAGCCATCAGAATCGTCCATGTCAGAGAAGAAGTTTCCAGATCTGTGGGTGGTTCGACCCCCCTTTGGGTGGGTCGACCCCTAAGTCGACCCCCCATGGTCTAAATTCCCTCTAGATTTTCCCACTCGTGAATTTTGATTTTTGAACTGATTTTCGAATTTTCTGGATATATTTATTTAATATATATATACATATAAGCTTCTTATATGTATACAAACTTCTAATGCTCATAACTTCTTTATACGATGTCCGTTTTACGTAAACTAGGTGTCTATTTTGACTAGAATTTCGAGGCAGACGCGATGGCACAGTCCATTTTACTTAATTCTGAATATATAATTAAGTTATCCTTGTTTTATTATCTTAAAAATGTAGCGTGTTACATTCTCCCACCCTTAGGAAATTTCGTCCCCGAAATTTGATAAGGGTAAAATCAATTAACCCCTCGCATAATAAACATCCATCATGTGTGCATCCAATTCTTGAAAACATTGTGCATTTGTGCAAAGAGAAGTACAACATTATAATGCATGTATGCCTAAGTGGTACCTCCTATGTGTATGCAAATTTTCTCAAAATCCCCTTTCAAAATATGATGCACACGTCCTAAATATACTGGCAATTCTGCGTGAATGCAAGATTTTGAAAATCAGAAGAAAAAAAACTTGTTCATCCAAATCTTCCCACAATCTTACTAAGTAAGAGCATAGTTCATCCAATTGTTGCATCATAATCCTACCAACCAACTTTATTTTTCAAATTTTAGAAAAATCTAATTTTCTAAATTCGATTTCTTATGTTACAAAAAGGTGGAAAATGGAAAACTCTGCATCTCCCGCTTTTCTTTTCAACCTTTTTCTGACCATATTTGGATTTTTATGTAACTATTTATAAAGATTCCCTATTTTCCTATCCAAGCACAGCCCACATAAGAAAATTTTCTTTGTTACTGATTTTCTTTTTCATAATATCTTGGAAAGTTTTATATTTATCCATCTTTTCTCATAATTTTCCATTTTTGTGGCCTTACTGAATTTTCTGTTTCCTTTTCAGTTGTACTATTTTTCTTTTCTCAACTTATTTAATCATCTAATCTTAGTTTAAATTTAAATAAGCCTCTAGTCTTTCAACTAAAACAGGAGAACAAACACCCTACACAGCTACTACTAAGGGCCAAGAATCTCGGGACTATGTCCCCCGCTGTCAAAAAAAATCCAAACCATGGGATCCACGACAAGTTCAGGTGTTACCCTATCTTCCCAACAAGAACAATATAATGGAACAATCCAACCGAAATGTAGTAATGGGTTTTACCCCTAACCTGAAAAGTAGTAACAGGGTCTAAACACTTACTTGCCCCTTTTTTATCTAGTAGTCGCCACCTGTCCTAACCATGTACCAACAGTTATTTCAAGCAACATCCTAGGCTTCCCAATGCTTACGCATTCTATGGGAACTCAATATTATTCCAAGATAATTCTCGCTTTTTACTTTATAGCCTCAAAACTTTTCCCGTCTTTACTAGGCACTAATCCTTGCCTACTCCATACTTTTTTGTAAAAAACATGGTTTGGCCCTTTTCCTTCCAAAAATTAAAAGTGCCAAAACTTTAATTTCCTCATGAAAACTTTCTTTTGCCAAACCATAAAAACATGTCATCTAAAAAATGTAAATCATCATTTTTTTTTCAAACCATAAAACTGAAGTAGATGCGGACAACTATTTTCTCCATCGGGTTTATGACTTGTTCTTACCTATAAGGTCGGTTTAGTCTCTTACTATAAGGTGCAAACTATAACGACCTGAGGAATTTGCGATCTTGGTAATCGACATAAACTCAATGTTGATTGTTCAAGCATCGGAAACACCGGATAGTTAATGAAAGAAGTTAGAGGGTGAGAATAGATAAGATAGAAAATTAGAATAGAAGAAGAAGAACATAGATACAACATTAGAGTAACACGAATCTCACAGCGGAACGAATAAAATATAATATACAACATAACTTGAAATCAAAACAGTATATGTATACAGTACCATTATCAAAGTACAACACTTACAACTCAGCGGAAATAAACAATAGCTATAATCTTGAAGCCTCCTGCTCCAGCTGTTCAAGTATATGTAAAATCCCAACTACTGGACTGTCTGTACAAAATTGGGCACCCAAGAGTTTAGGGAAAACAAAACAAAATAAACTTTGGGTCAGTCATGTGACTAGTGTGAGTAAACTCCAACCATTTATTTAACTTTAAAATATCCATTTAAAAGAAAGAATAATCGTAAGACTGACCCACACATAAACACAGATGGTTTTTACCTTATGATAACCTAAAACATTCTTTTATAATCCATATTCTTCTGATATTATAATAATGTCTAAATCAAATAAATATCAATCTAGTATAACACTTTCATCTCACGCTCTACATATATAATATACAATCTGAAATCGCGGGCTCTTATTGGATAATGAATTCCCGACTATGACAAGGTATGGAACCACCTTTCGATCAGTGTACTCTAGAAGCGATACACCGGAGTTCAATAAGAACATCTTGTAACTCAGCCACACATAACCGGCCATTCATTTCGCTTGAATGTTCCAAATATATTGTCACCTTACGGTTGGTATACCAACATAATCATTCCTGGGAGATACAAAATTGAAAGAAGTAACAAATATGAATATCCTCTAGATGTTGACAATATACCCTAATTGGGTGCGACCCACTTAGCCAAGCTACCTACCCGATTTTTGTCATTCCCAGTTGATGACGCTTGAGTCCATAACGTATCTTTAACAGATCATATTTCATTTACTTTGAATGCCACATCGTCATACCCATCAAACCACAAATTGATTTTCCCAAAAATACCACCGGTATAAGCTAAGAGAAATGAATTCCTCCGCCACCAACGTAAATACGTTTGAAACGATCAATTTGTGCGATGCACCAGATATACTCTGTCAGACACTCGTCCACTCAAGTTGTCCTGGGATTAGACAATCCGAAGGGTTATTCTGTAAATCCATCTTAGGAAACTTCTACTTAGGATCACCAGAATAAACCTTGCATAAACTCCATCTTCAATTGTCTTTGATATATTCGATTCGAAACGATAATGCCCATACGGAGTGGTTTTCAGATAATAAATCTGATCGCAGTCTCTCCGTACTGACAACAGAAATGGTCAAAACTTTGATAGTCGGTTATTTGACTATCAAAGGAAAACATATATTAAAACAACGGTCGTATTCCCAAATGGAAATCTTCCCGATCAATTATTATTTCATTTCCCAATTTCCCATTTATCATTTCCATATATTCATAAATTCCTTATTTTCTAAAATTAGAAAATATACTTTATTAACTTTGGAAAACGTTTCCATTTCTAATTAACGCATCAATATTTTCCCATCTCTATCAGTCTCTAATTGTAAACTAGTAAGAGAACACTTCCCAAATATAAACCCCAAAGGCCGAAACCAACATTAGATCGATACCCAGAAAGCCATTCAACTTAACTAACTTCCAGTCAGTTTCTAATTTCAGTAATTCCATTTAAATTCCTAATTCAAACCCCAAACTCCTTTATAATATTTTATTTACAAAATATTTACTTTAATCTAATTTTTCAGATAGAATGTGAATAATATTTCTTATATAATCAAAACAGTTTGATTTCGTATTTAAAAACAATATCTCAGACCCAAATTATATTTATATTTTTATTTGCAGAACTATTCATACAAATCTTATTTCATTTCCAACATTAATAATCTCATTGCAAATTTCCTTTATAACTACTACGTTCACATTCCATTTCAATTATCGGTGTTAAAACCGATTTTACTTCTCTATATAAATTCATATTTATATATTCAATTTATGAAATGATAAATATTTCCTTAATTTATAAACATCGTTTATAAATTATTCTCCTTAATTTATCTGTTAAAACAGATTTCTATTAAATATTTGCTTTAAATCAATATCATGTTACACCCATGTGCGAAGCACGGGTCTAAACCTTCCTAATGTAAAATTCTCTTTTTATAAAATTCTATACATTTTCCAAATATTTCTATTTATTATTCTATTTACTTTCCAAATAAATATTCCTTTTATAATTATATTTATTTTCCAAATAAATATTCCTTTTATAATTATATTTACTTTCCAAATAAATATTTCATGTATAATAGCTTATTTATTTCCTATAAATAATTCATTTTCAAAATACACTTTGAAAATTCCCTTTTTACATTCCAGTATTTCTTACGGTATTTAAAATACCAATTAAGCAGACTATTGTTATCATAATTGTTAGACCGAAATTTGGGCCTAACACCCAAACTATATGTGAAATCCTCACAAATCACAGATTACAGATAAAAAGCAGTAAAAACAGGGAACACACGAGATTTTTATAGTGGTTCGGCTCAATCCAAGCCTACGTCCACTTTATAGTTTCTCATATCCTGAGGAATTACAATTACAATGGTGTCTCACAATCTGTGAGATTCGATTATACACAATAACCTTGTGTTGTAATGAAGAAGAGGAGAAAAGAGATTGAATTTATGCACGATAGCCTCGTGTTTGATTGAGTTGAGGAGTACCCAAAGTCCTTGAATACTTGGTAATGGAGGTCAGGAGGTGTTAGTGCCGAAAAAAGTCCCTTGAAATGACCATCTCGTGGTGTATTTATAAGCGTGGAGGAGCTGCTGGGAGTCCTGAATCGGGTCGGATCGGGTGTGACGTGGTGAGCGGAGAGGACATCTCGGAGAGAGTGGAGAAGTGGCCTTCAAATCGTGCTAGGACAGATGGCAATCGATCCGGATAAATAGGAGGCGGCTATCCCTTAAGAAGCGGTCAAAGTTGGAGTGCTGCAGCAGGTCCAAGCGGATCGGTTCGGGTCCGATCCGAACCGGGGTGGAGCATCCGAACCGAAGACAGGGTGTGCACTTCTGTGCGGAGCAAGGCGGGTCGGGTCTTATGGTCCGAACCGAACCGAAGGAAATGCATTCCGGAGTTTCTAGTACAAAATTTTGCCAAGGGGGTCGGGTCTCCTCCTCCGATCCGACCCGGTTAGGGGTGATGCCAAATTTCCAAGTTCCTAGTTTCCGGTTCTGCATGCGTTCACGGAAACGGGCGTAACTTTCAAACCGTAAGTCCGATTGAGCCAAACCAAAGCTCAAACTGAAGCTAATTCAGAGATCTACAAGAGTTACAGAGCTCAGCTCCGTAATCGCTGTTTTCGGGCCCAAAAAAGGTCATCTGGTAGGAGTTTCGGGCCTTTCTTTGTTTGTGATGCGATTTCAACCAAATCATTTCATGTCTTCTAACGATATTCCCAACGCTTGAGTGTATTGTTGAGAAGAGATTCCATGTGTGACTGCTTTGACTAAAAAGCGGGTCAACATTTTGCCCCCCAGAACATATCTTGCTGGTTGAAGGAAGATGTGTTCTGGATAATCCAAGGCCACGCCGGGCCTGCCAGCTGCAAGTATAATCCATACCTACGAAGAAGAGAAAGCAAACAGGTGTGTCAAAACCTAACAAAACCGATTACACTTTCGAGCATAAACCATGCTTGGGCGTTTGTTTGAGCATAAACCATACTCAAGACACGTTCGAATCATCCTGCCAAAACCTAACGAAGGACCTAACCTTCCGGGTACAAGCCATACCAGGAAGTTCAAACTGAGCATAAGCCATACCCGAGTTTTATTGAGTTCCTTTGCCAAATCCTGACAAAACAATAAGCCGTTCCAGAGTATAATCCATACTTAAGAGTCCTAGTGAGTACAATCCATACCCATGTCGGGATAGAGCTATGCTTGCCAAGACCTGACAAGACAGTCTGTCCCTAAGCATAATCCATGCCTAGGGGTCCGAGATAAGTATAAGCCATACTTTAGTTGAGATTGAGAATCCTGCCACAACCTGACAAGATACTTAAATTGCCAAACATAATCCATGCTCGGAAAGTCCTTCCTTATTCAATTCAAAGTACAAAACCAAAGCAAATCCTGATTGGTTTGTCATCGAGTGCAGAGCACGATTTGGAGCTAAATCCTAACCCCGAACGTGTGTACTCCGATTTAGCCAATCGGAAAACCTAAAGAAAGCAAAGAGACATATCTTAAATCCTAAGAAATGCCGAAAACACAGAGTGATCCAATCCAGATCATTTGATGACGAGCCGATGGGAGCTCGTTCCAGGATCATTCCCTCTCCGGGGAGCAGGTGGTGGCAGCACAGGTACAGGTGTTGGTTGTTTCACATACTCGGGTAGCTCTCCACGTCTAACCCGTTCCTCAATCAGATCTCGCAAGTGTCTACAGTCATTTGTGTCATGACCGTCCATATCGTGAAATACGCAATATTTCCCAGAATCGCGTTCTCTTTGTGATGGCTCCCTCCTGGGAGGCTTTGGATAGGAGACGTCACCGTTTGTGTCCAGATAGATGTCTGAGAGTGGGGCATTGAGTTCAGTGTACTTTTCATATCTGGGCCCTCTCCGGGGCTGAGCGTTGCGGTCATTCTTGACGGCAGCTTTTCCTTTGCCTTTATCAGAATCAGACGGTTCTCCGTCTTTGAGCATGTTAACATCGAGAACTTTCTTCTCGGAGGTTGCGTCTTCTTCACGCAAAAACCTATCCGATTCAAGATAGAATTCACTGAGATTCCTTGGTGGGTCTCGGTACAAGGATTTCTTGAACTCCGAGTTGTCTAGAACGCCGGATACTGCCGCCATCAATACCATAGATGGCTCAGGTCGATCAACTGATGCTGCCGCAATGTTGAATCTTTCCAGAAATGATCGCAGAGTTTCTTTGGGTCTCTGCTTGATTGTAGTGAGTGACATGACATTTTTGGGTCGAGCGATATGGACCCGAAACTGTTCAATGAAGCGGGCGACCAACATGTTCCAGCTGTTGATCGATTCAGATTCTAGCTGCCGAAACCACATAGCAGCAATATCAGTCAAAAAGAGAGGGAAGCACTTTGCCATGACGTTTTCCGACGCCGATTGAACTTCCATATGCCGTTTATAGCGCATGAGATGCACGGTAGGATCCGTTCTGCCGTTGTAGGGTTCCAGTTGTGGAAGTTTGAAATCTGGAGGATTGCGGGAATTCCTGATTTCCTGTGTGAATGGATTGTGATTGACATCATCCATGTCGTTTTGATAGGTGCGGCCTCTCGAAAGGCGTTCAATGAGATTGGCGAGCCGGTCGCCTTCAAAGAGTTGTTGCAAGTTGCCTAGTTCGGAGCTGGTGCCCCCAGCGTTGAGCCCAGAAGAGTTCAGAGAGGTATAGGGAGCTTGGAAGGCCATCCGGTTCGGTTCGGAGGTGCCCCCTTGCTGCGGCTCGGAGAAGCGAGGGGGGTTATGGAGGGGTGCACGGTTCGGGTCGGATGTACCGATCCGATCAGGATCGCCTGTTCCGAACCGGGGAGCTTGATGCTGAAGTTGTGTGGGATTACCGATCCGAACCGGTGCGGAGGTAGGTCGTGCTGGAGCGAAGTCTTGATTTCCAGAGGGGAGGCTGCTGCCCCCAGGCTCATGTAAGGTGGTGGTTCGGATCGGGTCCGATCCGATCCGGTGGGGAATGTCTCCCATTTCCATCTGCGTTGAATTCAGATTTTGGCCCTCGGTTCGGATCGGACCCGATCCGATCCGGTTTGCAGCTGCTGCTGGGGCTATTTCCGTGCTATTTCCAGCGAGTTGTGTGTTGCCACTCGGCCTACTTTCCATCCGAGCGAAGAATTGGTCGATCATCTCCTGTTGTTTGCGGAGGAGATCATCTTGCCTAGCCATCTGGGTTCTCAATTCATCGAGAACGCCATCCATTTCATCTCTGGTTAAGTATGCTGATGGATTTTCATGAGAGGAAGCCTCCTGGCTTGCCTCGTTCCTTGTTCCTTCAGTGCCAACATCCTCAGCACGAGAGAAGGTTCCGTCTTTCTTTCGCTTGACCATTGATCCAATAGCCAAATAATCCGCTTCCGTTCAAGCTAGTAGAAGAAGTTGTATCGTGTGCCCCCCTACCTGGCGCGCCAAAATGTTAGACCGAAATTTGGGCCTAACACCCAAACTCTATGTGAAATCCTCACAAATCACAGATTACAGATAAAAAGCAGTAAAAACAGGGAACACACGAGATTTTTATAGTGGTTCGGCTCAATCCAAGCCTACGTCCACTTTATAGTTTCTCATATCCTGAGGAATTACAATTACAATGGTGTCTCACAATCTGTGAGATTCGATTATACACAATAACCTTGTGTTGTAATGAAGAAGAGGAGAAAAGAGATTGAATTTATGCACGATAGCCTCGTGTTTGATTGAGTTGAGGAGTACCCAAAGTCCTTGAATACTTGGTAATGGAGGTCAGGAGGTGTTAGTGCCGAAAAAAGTCCCTTGAAATGACCATCTCGTGGTGTATTTATAAGCGTGGAGGAGCTGCTGGGAGTCCTGAATCGGGTCGGATCGGGTGTGACGTGGTGAGCGGAGAGGACATCTCGGAGAGAGTGGAGAAGTGGCCTTCAAATCGTGCTAGGACAGATGGCAATCGATCCGGATAAATAGGAGGCGGCTATCCCTTAAGAAGCGGTCAAAGTTGGAGTGCTGCAGCAGGTCCAAGCGGATCGGTTCGGGTCCGATCCGAACCGGGGTGGAGCATCCGAACCGAAGACAGGGTGTGCACTTCTGTGCGGAGCAAGGCGGGTCGGGTCTTATGGTCCGAACCGAACCGAAGGAAATGCATTCCGGAGTTTCTAGTACAAAATTTTGCCAAGGGGGTCGGGTCTCCTCCTCCGATCCGACCCGGTTAGGGGTGATGCCAAATTTCCAAGTTCCTAGTTTCCGGTTCTGCATGCGTTCACGGAAACGGGCGTAACTTTCAAACCGTAAGTCCGATTGAGCCAAACCAAAGCTCAAACTGAAGCTAATTCAGAGATCTACAGGAGTTATAGAGCTCAGCTCCGTAATCGCTGTTTTCGGGCCCAAAAAAGGTCATCTGGTAGGAGTTTCGGGCCTTTCTTTGTTTGTGATGCGATTTCAACCAAATCATTTCATGTCTTCTAACGATATTCCCAACGCTTGAGTGTATTGTTGAGAAGAGATTCCATGTGTGACTGCTTTGACTAAAAAGCGGGTCAACAATAATCAATCACATATTTTATATCACATCATATGTCACAATATATGAAAACAAACAGTATTATAAATATTGAGGAATCTAGTTGGATCCCTCCAACCTGTTTCCCTGCATCCACAGATGTTAAATAATATAAGTAACATCAATTTCATTAAAAATGAAATATTTTGTTAAATAGAGTTAATATTTTATCAACGACTTATATATAACTATAGTTATATTTTCAACCAATTAATTAGCAGTTCGTCCAAACAATCAACACACAGGAATCAACCATTATTTATCAAATTCTAAAAATACGTTATAAAATGTAATTGTGCAGAGTTAGTGAGATTTTGAAATGACCCAAACTTCCCCGTAAAGGAAAGACTGGATTGCTTTGAGAACAATACACATTAAAGCACAAACTGAAGAACATTTTATTGCTGATTACAACAATTACATCAGAGTACAAGATATAATAGAGTATGAATATTTATTACACAATAGAAATACAATAATATCAGAGATTTAAAATACATCTAAATAGCAGCGGAAAAATAATACAAATATACAACTGAGAGGAACCACGGATACAGAGCTTTCCGAATACAGCTTCAGCTGTAAGCCAGGATCCTGTAAATATATCTGCAAAAAGCTACTCGACTGCCCGTGTGGAAAATATGGGCACCCGAGTTTGCCAGTGAAACAAACTTCAGGTCAGTCATGGGACTGGTATGAGAAATCTTAACTTAACTATCTAATAATAAGGCTAATCACAGTACCACGCCGCTAACGCGGAACGGGTTTACTCCATTGGATTGCCAGTGCATAAAATAAAGTAAGACGTTGAACAACGCAATGCTTTTTAGAAAAATGAAACCATTATAAGACCCAAGTCCCATCACACAATGCAACGCAAACCGGAGGATAGGGTTTTACCTTATAATGGTCAAAAGATGCTTGATACGATAAAACGGATTTAGTATTAGTGTGTATATCTATGGGTATATATATATTTCAAAAACAATTTCAATCATAATGTATTAATCATAGACGGCATAGTACTCCATCCTACTATGTTGCCATACTAGTTCTACAATCAAAACCGCAAGGTCGTATTGGAAATTGGATTTCCATCATGAGTCGAGGCTAGGGGCAAGCTCCTCTCCGATTCGAGACACTCTAGCAAATGCCTCAGGATTCCCCGCAGTGAACACTTGGAGCGGTAGGGCAGGTGCCCGCCTATCGGCAGTGGATTGGTTAGGCCTGAACACACGTTTCCCAGTTCCTTTGAACTTATAGTATGACCACTAACGGCCTATATAAAAAAAATCCGAGGCGCCTCAAAATCCATCATCCACATAAGTAAAATGCCAGCCAGTTTAAGCACTGACACTACCACTAGCTAGAAAGAAACGTGTGCACTCCCTACGGTCCATATCCCGTTTTTGACTCATACTGGGGTGTGAGGCTCGCGAAGTCACGATATACACAAAACTATGCCGTAATAAGCTATGCTTTGATCATCCCACAAGGCTCTGCTTTTCAACAAAAGCCTTGATCATTTGCATCTTGGCGTGCCACATTAACAATCCACGCCATGCGATCGATCACTATTAATATATACCAGGGTGTTAAGTAGAGAATAAATCCTCCACCACCAAACAGACATACATTAACAGAAATCGATTTAATTCACATGGAACGAAATCCAATGTCAGACACGCATCCATTTACTAGCTTATGCTCTGGGTCTGAGCGAAAACCAAATCCGAACAATCAACAATAGTCCGGACGGCCACCGCTGAAGCCCCTTCAAGGTAGCTACTCCCATCAAGGGTCTCTGTAGCAACACATTCATTCGATGTGAAGATCTTCGGTCTTCAATCACCGTCTTCATCTTCGACTCTTCATCGTCGTAGTAATTATTTGGAATGGGTTAAACCCGGTCTTCCCGAATAACTCACGTATAAAAAACCATGTACTATAAAACACATCCAACGCCACACTCCAATCCAGAATATTCTTAAATCTTTCTTTTAGAGTTTTATTAAGAACCCAATTTGGTTTTAAATATCAAAAGTCATTATTCAATGATTATTTAAATTTAAGCAATTAATCTTATCTTTAACTGGGTTAAAGAACTATTGTCATTCTAAAACACCGTTCACGATAAACCCAAAATCGACTTCCATAAAATAGGGATTTTTCACAGAAATCAAATCAATATATAATCGTTATAAATTTCTGTATCCGACCAATAATATAAATGGAATAACGGCAAAGCCTTTTAAATTCCATATGTAGTATCGGTCTTCTTTTATAGAAGCTTATCTCGGTTATTATTAATTCGAATTCCATTTAATTCAAATTTAATATATTAAATTGGAAAACTTGGCTTTTGGAAAATTCCCATTTAAATCTTAATAAAAGATTTATAATTTCCAAATCATATTTTTTTACTATCAGTTGGGTTAAAGAACACATGTCACTTAAAAACACAGTTCACAATAAACCCAACTCACATTTCATCTTATTTCAATTACTAATTATCATTGAAAACTTTAATAATCTAAATTAAAAGATTATTCTTTTCATACGGGGTTTAAGAACAGTGTTATTTAAGACACTATTCACGACAAACCCAAAATCCAATTTATTTCTTCAATTAAATATTAACATATTGGAAAACTTTATTAAATCTAAATTTAATGACTCATTCTAGTTAATAACTAGTTCATTTCAATAAAAATATATTTTTCTAAAATATATTATTTTTCTAAAATATTTACTTAAATATTCTTTTCTAAAATATTCTTTATTGCAATGTGACTCAATCAACAAACATACATTGCATGGAATCAACAATCATGACAAATAATTATTAAATGAGACGACCCCAAACCCCGTACTGACGGCGGCAAGGATAATCCTCGGAATATAACACAGAAACAGATAATAGCAGAACAGAATGTGAAAACCCGTAACTTCCCCGTAAAGGAAAGCGTCGGATAGTTCGAGAGCAAGCCACAACAAAACGCATACAGAAGAACATTTCATTGTATATTACAACAATGCATCAGATTACAAGAATATACAGAGTATAAACGAATATTACACAGAAATATCAGAGATTTAAATTACATTTAAATACATAGCAGCGGAAAATAATACAATACACAACTAGAATGAGATATACGGATACAAAGCTTTCCGGATATCGTTCCAGCTGTAAACCAGGATCCTGTGAATATATATCTGCAAAAGCGAAACTACTAGCAGCCCGTGTCAAAATAGGGGCACCCAGAGTTTAGGTTAAAACAATAAACTCCAGGTCAGTCATGTGACTGGTGTGAGAACTAAAACAGTTATTAATCTTTATTTTAAATCATTAGGTAAATCAAGGGACCACGCCGTATAACACGGAACGGGTTTCCTCCCAAGAATACCAGTGCATAAAACAGACAGCGCAATGCTAAATAAAGAAAATGAAGCTGTTATAAGACCCAGGTCCCATCACACAATGCAACGCAGTCGAGGATAGGGTTTTCCCTTATAACAGCCAAAGAATGCTTGATACGTTTAAAACAAATCATTTGATACTATTATAAGTGCATAGTGTATAAAACACTTCAAATCATAAGTATCAATCATAGGCGGCATGAGCGCCCCATCCCACTATGTCGCCATACTAGGCTCTACAAATAAAACCGCAAAGTCACGTATTTGGAAATTGGATTTCCGTCTATGAACCGAGGCAAAAGATAGTCCTCAACCGATTCGTGACTCTCTAGCCCGAGCCACAGGAACAGCCGCAACTGCCCCTTGGATCGTCAGGGCCGGTCCACCGATGTGGATTATTATGCCTGAACACTACGTTTCCCCACCCTATGGGGTGTAAGTCTGGTCCGTCCGCCGACCAGAATGCATCGGCCGAAACCGATATAACCGAGGCGCCTCGCAACAGCAACAACCACATAAGTCAAACTCGTCAGGGCGTGTAAAACCACTGACGCCACTTCTAGCTAGAAAGAAACGCAAGTCCTCCCTGAGGTCCGTCTCCCGTTTTTGGTTCATACCGGGTGTGAAACTCGCGAATTCACGTTACACAAAGCTGTGCCACACAGGCTGTGCTTTGATCATCACCACGAGACTTTGCTTTTCAACAGAAGCCTCGATCAATTGCCACTCAGGCATGCCACACAGGCAATTCACTCCATGCGTTTGATATCCATCAATATATAACCCCTGAGCTCGTACGTCTCAGAGAAGGGCGTTAAGCAAGAGAATAAATTCTCCGCCGCCAAACAGATATATATTTAATAGAGATCAATCACACAGACTAAAATCCAATGTCAGACACACAGTCCATTTACAAGTCCGTTCTGGGTCTGAACGAAACCGGAGGCACCTAGTACCTCGCATATCCATCGATCTCCAAGTACGTCTGGACGATCACAAACTGTTTCCATCTTCTTGGGTGTACAGCCCAATCAAGATCATCAGTAATCACCCAAACGACGTGAAGACTTCCGGTCTTCGACCATCGTCTTCATCTTCGACACCACGTCGAATCAGTTATTCAGAATGGGATAAACCCGGTCTTTCTGAATAACTCGCGTATATATTATAAAAGTGTTACACAAATACAACATACGCCTCATTCCAATTCAGAATATTCTTTTATTCAAATATTCCTATACTTTGGGAAAAGTTCCCATTAATTTTATCCAAGATAAATTCTTTGAATTTATTCTTTAATCTCCTTTGAATATCAATTCAAACTAGTCGGGATTAGCGAACCACACCGAAGTAATCATTTATTTTATTTCCCAATCCCAACCTATTCATCCCATGAAGTAAAACTGGTAGTACTTCATATCTAACACCACAGTGTTATCGGTAATTCAATTACCATTTCACGTTCAAATCTAATTAAAGATTTAACTATCGCCTGGAGTAAAACTGGTGATACTCCATTCTCGATCTTTTCAATCTAATTAAAGATTCATTAAAACTCCACTTAGTTTTAATCTTCGGCTGGGTTAAAGAATCAGTGTCATTTAAAACACGGTTCACGATAAACCCAAAATCACATTCCATTAATTATCGGGTTAAAGAACGAGTGTTATTTAAAACACGGTTCACGATAAACCCAAAAATCAATATCACTTCCATTCCAATTAAATATCATTCAATTGGTACACTTCATTAAATCTAACTAAAAAGATTTAATCTTTTCTCAACTGGGTTCAAGAACAGTATTAGTGAAGACACCATTCACGACAAACCCAAATCACATTCGATATTCAATACAAGGCTCTGAATAGAAAATATATCGGCTTATATTCAATATCAAACTCTACGACTAACAAATGTCGTATTGGAAATAACGATATAAATATATATCTTTCAAATTTCCATAACAACACCTGTATAATCACGAATTCCAACATCGAAATATTCCGAAGACAATTTCGATTCAAATCCACTCCAATGCAATCATTGGAAATTTTGGTTATTTTCAAAACCCTTTTCAAATTCAATTTATTTATTTAAAAATAAATAGAATTATAATTCTAGTTCAAAGCTAGCTCATTTCGATAAAAATCTATTTTTATCTTTTCAAACATGCAGTTTTTCATCCCAAATCTTCACAAATCATTTCTTATGATTTTACACAAATTATTACTATTTTTAATAATTTTATCAAGGCCTGTACAGTCGATTTCCATCAATGGCCATCGAACTGCACTTACAGCGACCTTTTTCAAATTTGATTTGGACATAATTCCAAATCCAACCGTTAGATTTCAAATTTCTAATATTCGTTAGAAAGCTCTTTTCGATACGAACCCAACGGTTCCAGTTTTAGGAGAATCCGACGGTCGGATCTCCCGCAATGTCCGTTTGAAATAAATGGTCGAAATTCACGAACTGCCGCGGCGCGTTCTATTCAGGCCATTATATTATATATATAATATATACTTCGTCGATTTTCTATTCAAAACGAATTATATAAATAGTTTTAAAATTCGTTTCAAAATCTATTTCCACTTTCATTTCAATTCAAAGCAAAATTGAATTCTTCTTTATAAATTCGTTTCAAAGTTCATTTCTATTCAATTCAAATTTCAATTCAATTTGAATTCATTTCAATCCACTTTCAATTCAATTTGAATTCGTTTTCAATTCAATTCATTTCGAAATCACTTTCAATTCAATTCATTTCGAAAACACTTTCAATTCAATTCACTTCGAAATCACTTTCAATTCAATTCATTTCGAAATCACTTTCAATTCAATTCACTTTGAATTCGTTTTCAATTCAATTCACTTTGAATTCGTTTTCAATTCAATTCACTTTGAATTCGTTTTCAATTCAATTCATTTCGAAATCACTTTCAATTCAATTCATTTCGAAATCACTTTCAATTCAATTCATTTCGAAATCACTTTCAATTCAATTCACTTTGAATTCGTTTTCAATTCAATTCATTTCGAAATCACTTTCAATTCAATTCACTTTGAATTCGTTTTCAATTCAATTCATTTTGAAATCACCTTTAAAATCGATATAAATATCGTTCACGTCAAAATGGCGTCAATCTAATCAACACGGCTTCATATATTCCTTTATTTTCAAATATTCTATTTCAAATATTTCTTTTTCAAATATTTCTTTTTCAAAACTGGAATGAGGCCCAATCAATTACCATATAAAATTAATTATATGGATTTTCATACAACACATGTATATAATAGCATTGAAAATAATCAACCATCAACCAAAGTGCACTACACTGTATAAGCATCAAATATAGATATTCAACGCTTATAACAGCCTGTCAATCAATCGATCGACATATTTAATCAATCAGGATGAGTGAACTTCAAATTTCATCCCAACACCCGTGTGGGGTTTCAAACAATCAAACACATATTTTATTTGTGCTGTTGGGCGATGTGTAAAATTTATCGACCCAATCAATGTCCTTCAAATAGGTGTACATAAACAAACCGTCTGGTTTGTAAATGAATATTTTATTTTATTCACTTTCACTATATTCATTCTCACGTTAAAAATTATATTTTTAACGATAAAACATTTTATTCCAACATATGAATTTCTATTATTCATTTACACAATAAAATGATATTTTTATTTTTTAACTTATTTTAGAAAATTTCGGCGGCATAACGGCACGATACTAGAAACGGGACGAGGCCTAGCCTTATCCCCGGTCTAGTGAAGGCCCACGCCATTCACACATCAATCAAATCAATTTCGTTTTGCAAACCACAAAATTTGGAGTAAGAGTCTAACCTAGCCTTACTCCTTCGCCTTATAACGGCGCACGTCTAATCCTAACCAATTTATCGATTCGATTTTTCACACCACAAACCACATTCAAACCAATATCGCAATCAATCACCAAACAGTCAAACAAACAAGTCCATGGTCTGTGGACGATTGTGTCGGGTGCTACTAAGCACCGTCTGCATCCTAGTATATATATAACTAGAAAAATTAAATTGAAAGGTGAGAAGTTCTCACATATAGCTATCCTAGCTCCTTGGCACTTCATTGATAGAAATCTTCATCGCTATCGCATCTCTGTCATCTTTATTGCCCGTAGCCACTACATGTATAAAAATCACATTTTTATATTTTGATATCTTTAAAATAAAAATCACATTTTTATTTATTCACTTTCAATTTAAAAATCATATTTTTACTTTGCTTCTCAATATATAAAAATCGAATTTTTACTTCGATGTTCAATATATAAAAATTCTATTTTTCTATCGAAGTTCAATATATAAAAATTCTATTTTTACATCGAAGTTCAATATATAAAAATTATATTTTTCTATCGAAGTTCAATAGATAAAAATCATATTTTTACTTCGAAGTTCAATAGATAAAAATCATATTTTTACACCGCCTTCATGATAATAAAAACCAAAACTTTACCCTTTAAAATCTTTTATACTTTCTTCACATAAAAATTGTCTCTTTCTTCATTTTTTTATTACTTCAAAACTGAAAATAAATCATGGTTTTATATAAAAACAAACTAAACAAAAACCATGTTTTTATATTTAAAAGATCTGAATTTTTATAAATTAAATTAATTAATTTTTTTTTTATATAAATAAAAAAAAACCTAAATTTTAAATAACTTAACCTAAATAAACTAATAAACTAATTAATTAAACAAAAACAAAAACTTACTGTTATTGGTTTCTTCAGTGAAGAGGGGGGGGGGTGTTCGACGTCGGACTTGGAAGTGGGGGAGGGGAGCTCGCGCTCGTCACGATGGTGGTGGGTGGCACGGTTCAAGAGGTGGCGGGCGGGGGTTCTTCGAGCGACGCGTGGTGAAGGCTGGGTTGTCGGGTTCGGTTTCGCAGACGAGAAGGAGGTGAAGCAGAAGGGGATTGCGGCGGATCGGTAGTTGGGCGCGCCACCTGGAGGCGCGGTGGGGGTCTGGACGTGGGTGGCGATGGAGGGCTTCCGGCGGTTCAACGATGGATCCATCGTTTTTTCTTTTTTTTTCTTTTTTTTTTCTGAAGATCTGATTTTTGAAGAGGGGGGGGGGGCAGCGGGTTAAAGGAGAAAGATATTTTTTTTTATTATTAATTTAATTATTTTAATTTTCAAAAAGTTGACTTTCACATACGACCTCTAAACGAGGCCCACCGCCCGTCGTCCATAGCGTTTTACCCCCATTCCGAACACAATGGGATATGTATCGCAAGCTGATTCGATTGTTACAATCAGTTTCCTTTTGAATTTTCATTTAAATCACTATATTGAATTTTAAACGTACATTTCAAATTACCGGGGTCACATACTAACTCTATAAATTCCATAAAAATATTTTCTAGCTTCGTATTGACGATACGGTCCTAACAAAACTAGTTTCGTCGAATTCTGAGACCGTTGGAAAAATGGCCATTTCCCAGTCGATTAAAATCAACTGAAACTGGTCAAACGCGTTTTCTTTTGCCATGCTCACATACTGATTCGAAAAATTATGAAATTTGGAATCTAGCAATAACTTAACATCACGGACCCAACAAAACTGGTTTCGTCGAAATCCGAGGTCGTTTGCAAAATGTCCATTTTTAAGGGCCTGAATTCCATAGCGACTATTCAGAATTTTCAATTGGACATATCTTTTGATTCCCGCTACGAACTTTTGATTTTTTGGATTCGTTGGAAAGATATTATCAAATAGATCCTATCATTTTTGGTTTCACTAAAATCCGGATTGTTTTGCACCCGGTACATTCAATTGAAGTTTGAAATCGAATTATCGAACTACCGCGCCATTTTCAATTCCTTTTATAATTATTTATATTCTAACGACGACGTATATAATTATATACGTCGAATTCAATTCAAAATAAATTTCTCGTCGATATTATTTAAAATAATTCATTTTAAATAATCAAAATTTGCTAAAATTGCCAAAATAAAAATTTTAAACTGGCCCAGATTTTCGGGTTGTTACAATCTCCCCCACTTAAAACTTTTCGTCCCCGAAAAGGAATAAAGTCGAAAGTGGTTTGATTAATAAGCTCTACGATCGATCAGGCTTCCATTTTCCAACTTTTCAGTTTCTGAAAATTTTCAAAATTTGGCTAACACCCTAAATTTTTGAAAAATTTCGCCATAACCTCCCCTGCACCGGGAGCATCGGGGAATTTCAAATAGCTTCCCCGGTCCTTCAGATCTCAAAAAGAAAAAGAAAAAGCCAAGCGGCTAGCCAATAGGCTCATAAAATCATCATCACCCAAACAAAACAGGAAATTGTGTAATAAACATGTACCTATTTGTCGGGCAAACAAATTTTATTCTCTGCTCTAGCCTCCTTGCTATGACCTGTTCAAAGATATATATGTATATGCAAGCAAATGCAACCAATTTTCAATATAATTCAATATGTGATTCAGTTAGGCTAAATGGCTAAAAATTAGCAAACAACTAAACAAACAACACAAACATCAATCAATTAGTTGTTTAGCTTTTCAAATTCATAATTTTAATACATATACAAAAATCATGTTTTTAATGCCAATTCACAACCATAGGCCCTATCTAATTTTTGGTTCTCACACCAGTCTAATGGAAATATATAGATATCACACCTTCGTCACACGAATATAAATTCTGACGATGAGTACTCAACCATCAGAATCATCTTCGGGCCACTAGAGTATGATTCTATATCTATCCAATATATTAAAACTTCGAATACACGTGGATCAGACGTATACGCAAAATCTTTATATACTGGACTGTCCAACTCAATATAAATAGATAATCAGATACGAATAATTGATTTAAATTTTCAAAACAAAAATTGTTTTCATTTGAAAATATACTCTTCACACTCGTTCTAGGATACTACTGATCCTATCTCTAACGAGTCATTCCCATTGGATATTACTAATCCAATATCTGATGAATTCTTTCGTATGGTTCTAATGTGTCTTGTTCTCTGGCTTTGTAAACCAAAGCTCTGATACCAACTGTGAAAACCCGTAACTTCCCCGTAAAGGAAAGCGTCGGATAGTTCGAGAGCAAGCCACAACAAAACGCATACAGAAGAACATTTCATTGTATATTACAACAATGCATCAGATTACAAGAATATACAGAGTATAAACGAATATTACACAGAAATATCAGAGATTTAAATTACATTTAAATACATAGCAGCGGAAAATAATACAATACACAACTAGAATGAGATATACGGATACAAAGCTTTCCGGATATCGTTCCAGCTGTAAACCAGGATCCTGTGAATATATATCTGCAAAACCGAAACTACTAGCTGCCCGTGTCAAAATAGGGGCACCCAGAGTTTAGGTTAAAACAATAAACTCCAGGTCAGTCATGTGACTGGTGTGAGAACTAAAACAGTTATTAATCTTTATTTTAAATCATTAGGTAAATCAAGGGACCACGCCGTATAACACGGAACGGGTTTCCTCCCAAGAATACCAGTGCATAAAACAGACAGCGCAATGCTAAATAAAGAAAATGAAGCTGTTATAAGACCCAGGTCCCATCACACAATGCAACGCAGTCGAAGATAGGGTTTTCCCTTATAACAGCCAAAGAATGCTTGATACGTTTAAAACAAATCATTTGATACTATTATAAGTGCATAGTGTATAAAACACTTCAAATCATAAGTATCAATCATAGGCGGCATGAGCGCCCCATCCCACTATGTCGCCATACTAGGCTCTACAAATAAAACCGCAAAGTCACGTATTTGGAAATTGGATTTCCGTCTATGAACCGAGGCAAAAGATAGTCCTCAACCGATTCGTGACTCTCTAGCCCGAGCCACAGGAACAGCCGCAACTGCCCCTTGGATCGTCAGGGCCGGTCCACCGATGTGGATTATTATGCCTGAACACTACGTTTCCCCACCCTATGGGGTGTAAGTCTGGTCCGTCCGCCGACCAGAATGCATCGGCCGAAACCGATATAACCGAGGCGCCTCGCAACAGCAACAACCACATAAGTCAAACTCGTCAGGGCGTGTAAAACCACTGACGCCACTTCTAGCTAGAAAGAAACGCAAGTCCTCCCTGAGCTCCGTCTCCCGTTTTTGGTTCATACCGGGTGTGAAACTCGCGAATTCACGTTACACAAAGCTGTGCCACACAGGCTGTGCTTTGATCATCACCACAAGACTTTGCTTTTCAACAGAAGCCTCGATCAATTGCCACTCAGGCATGCCACACAGGCAATTCACTCCATGCGTTTGATATCCATCAATATATAACCCCTGAGCTCGTACGTCTCAGAGAAGGGCGTTAAGCAAGAGAATAAATTCTCCGCCGCCAAACAGATATATATTTAATAGAGATCAATCACACAGACTAAAATCCAATGTCAGACACACAGTCCATTTACAAGTCCGTTCTGGGTCTGAACGAAACCGGAGGCACCTAGTACCTCGCATATCCATCGATCTCCAAGTACGTCTGGACGATCACAAACTGTTTCCATCTTCTTGGGTGTACAGCCCAATCAAGATCATCAGTAATCACCCAAACGACGTGAAGACTTCCGGTCTTCGACCATCGTCTTCATCTTCGACACCACGTCGAATCAGTTATTCAGAATGGGATAAACCCGGTCTTTCTGAATAACTCGCGTATATATTATAAAAGTGTTACACAAACACAACATACGCCTCATTCCAATTCAGAATATTCTTTTATTCAAATATTCCTATACTTTGGGAAAAGTTCCCATTAATTTTATCCAAGATAAATTCTTTGAATTTATTCTTTAATCTCCTTTGAATATCAATTCAAACTAGTCGGGATTAGCGAACCACACCGAAGTAATCATTTATTTTATTTCCCAATCCCAACCTATTCATCCCATGAAGTAAAACTGGTAGTACTTCATATCTAACACCACAGTGTTATCGGTAATTCAATTACCATTTCACGTTCAAATCTAATTAAAGATTTAACTATCGCCTGGAGTAAAACTGGTGATACTCCATTCTCGATCTTTTCAATCTAATTAAAGATTCATTAAAACTCCACTTAGTTTTAATCTTCGGCTGGGTTAAAGAATCAGTGTCATTTAAAACACGGTTCACGATAAACCCAAAATCACATTCCATTAATTATCGGGTTAAAGAACGAGTGTTATTTAAAACACGGTTCACGATAAACCCAAAAATCAATATCACTTCCATTCCAATTAAATATCATTCAATTGGTACACTTCATTAAATCTAACTAAAAAGATTTAATCTTTTCTCAACTGGGTTCAAGAACAGTATTAGTGAAGACACCATTCACGACAAACCCAAATCACATTCGATATTCAATACAAGGCTCTGAATAGAAAATATATCGGCTTATATTCAATATCAAACTCTACGACTAACAAATGTCGTATTGGAAATAACGATATAAATATATATCTTTCAAATTTCCATAACAACACCTGTATAATCACGAATTCCAACATCGAAATATTCCGAAGACAATTTCGATTCAAATCCACTCCAATGCAATCATTGGAAATTTTGGTTATTTTCAAAACCCTTTTCAAATTCAATTTATTTATTTAAAAATAAATAGAATTATAATTCTAGTTCAAAGCTAGCTCATTTCGATAAAAATCTATTTTTATCTTTTCAAACATGCAGTTTTTCATCCTAAATCTTCACAAATCATTTCTTATGATTTTACACAAATTATTACTATTTTTAATAATTTTATCAAGGCCTGTACAGTCGATTTCCATCAATGGCCATCGAACTGCACTTACAGCGACCTTTTTCAAATTTGATTTGGACATAATTCCAAATCCAACCGTTAGATTTCAAATTTCTAATATTCGTTAGAAAGCTCTTTTCGATACGAACCCAACGGTTCCGGTTTTAGGAGAATCCGACGGTCGGATCTCCCGCAATGTCCGTTTGAAATAAATGGTCGAAATTCACGAACTGCCGCGGCGCGGCGCGTTCTATTCAGGCCATTATATTATATATATAATATATACTTCGTCGATTTTCTATTCAAAACGAATTATATAAATAGTTTTAAAATTCGTTTCAAAATCTATTTCCACTTCCATTTCAATTCAAAGCAAAATTGAATTCTTCTTTATAAATTCGTTTCAAAGTTCATTTCTATTCAATTCAAATTTCAATTCAATTTGAATTCATTTCAATCCACTTTCAATTCAATTTGAATTCGTTTTCAATTCAATTCATTTCGAAATCACTTTCAATTCAATTCATTTCGAAAACACTTTCAATTCACTTCGAAATCACTTTCAATTCAATTCATTTCGAAATCACTTTCAATTCAATTCACTTTGAATTCGTTTTCAATTCAATTCACTTTGAATTCGTTTTCAATTCAATTCATTTCGAAATCACTTTCAATTCAATTCATTTCGAAATCACTTTCAATTCAATTCATTTCGAAATCACTTTCAATTCAATTCACTTTGAATTCGTTTTCAATTCAATTCATTTCGAAATCACTTTCAATTCAATTCACTTTGAATTCGTTTTCAATTCAATTCATTTTGAAATCACCTTTAAAATCGATATAAATATCGTTCACGTCAAAATGGCGTCAATCTAATCAACACGGCTTCATATATTCCTTTATTTTCAAATATTCTATTTCAAATATTTCTTTTTCAAATATTTCTTTTTCAAAACTGGAATGAGGCCCAATCAATTACCATATAAAATTAATTATATGGATTTTCATACAACACATGTATATAATAGCATTGAAAATAATCAACCATCAACCAAAGTGCACTACACTGTATAAGCATCAAATATAGATATTCAACGCTTATAACAGCCTGTCAATCAATCGATCGACATATTTAATCAATCAGGATGAGTGAACTTCAAATTTCATCCCAACACCCGTGTGGGGTTTCAAACAATCAAACACATATTTTATTTGTGCTGTTGGGCGATGTGTAAAATTTATCGACCCAATCAATGTCCTTCAAATAGGTGTACATAAACAAACCGTCTGGTTTGTAAATGAATATTTTATTTTATTCACTTTCACTATATTCATTCTCACGTTAAAAATTATATTTTTAACGATAAAACATTTTATTCCAACATATGAATTTCTATTATTCATTTACACAATAAAATGATATTTTTATTTTTTAACTTATTTTAGAAAATTTCGGCGGCATAACGGCACGATACTAGAAACGGGACGAGGCCTAGCCTTATCCCCGGTCTAGTGAAGGCCCACGCCATTCACACATCAATCAAATCAATTTCGTTTTGCAAACCACAAAATTTGGAGTAAGAGTCTAACCTAGCCTTACTCCTTCGCCTTATAACGGCGCACGTCTAATCCTAACCAATTTATCGATTCGATTTTTCACACCACAAACCACATTCAAACCAATATCGCAATCAATCACCAAACAGTCAAACAAACAAGTCCATGGTCTGTGGACGATTGTGTCGGGTGCTACTAAGCACCGTCTGCATCCTAGTATATATATAACTAGAAAAATTAAATTGAAAGGTGAGAAGTTCTCACATATAGCTATCCTAGCTCCTTGGCACTTCATTGATAGAAATCTTCATCGCTATCGCATCTCTGTCATCTTTATTGCCCGTAGCCACTACATGTATAAAAATCACATTTTTATATTTTGATATCTTTAAAATAAAAATCACATTTTTATTTATTCACTTTCAATTTAAAAATCATATTTTTACTTTGCTTCTCAATATATAAAAATCGAATTTTTACTTCGATGTTCAATATATAAAAATTCTATTTTTCTATCGAAGTTCAATATATAAAAATTCTATTTTTACATCGAAGTTCAATATATAAAAATTATATTTTTCTATCGAAGTTCAATAGATAAAAATCATATTTTTACTTCGAAGTTCAATAGATAAAAATCATATTTTTACACCGCCTTCATGATAATAAAAACCAAAACTTTACCCTTTAAAATCTTTTATACTTTCTTCACATAAAAATTGTCTCTTTCTTCATTTTTTTATTACTTCAAAACTGAAAATAAATCATGGTTTTATATAAAAACAAACTAAACAAAAACCATGTTTTTATATTTAAAAGATCTGAATTTTTATAAATTAAATTAATTAATTTTTTTTTTATATAAATAAAAAAAAACCTAAATTTTAAATAACTTAACCTAAATAAACTAATAAACTAATTAATTAAACAAAAACAAAAACTTACTGTTATTGGTTTCTTCAGTGAAGAGGGGGGGGGGTGTTCGACGTCGGACTTGGAAGTGGGGGAGGGGAGCTCGCGCTCGTCACGATGGTGGTGGGTGGCACGGTTCAAGAGGTGGCGGGCGGGGGTTCTTCGAGCGACGCGTGGTGAAGGCTGGGTTGTCGGGTTCGGTTTCGCAGACGAGAAGGAGGTGAAGCAGAAGGGGATTGCGGCGGATCGGTAGTTGGGCGCGCCACCTGGAGGCGCGGTGGGGGTCTGGACGTGGGTGGCGATGGAGGACTTCCGGCGGTTCAACGATGGATCCATCGTTTTTTCTTTTTTTTTCTTTTTTTTTTTCTGAAGATCTGATTTTTGAAGAGGGGGGGGGGGGCAGCGGGTTAAAGGAGAAAGATATATTTTTTTTTTTATTAATTTAATTATTTTATTTTTCAAAAAGTTGACTTTCACATACGACCTCTAAACGAGGCCCACCGCCCGTCGTCCATAGCGTTTTACCCCCATTCCGAACACAATGGGATATGTATCGCAAGCTGATTCGATTGTTACAATCAGTTTCCTTTTGAATTTTCATTTAAATCACTATATTGAATTTTAAACGTACATTTCAAATTACCGGGGTCACATACTAACTCTATAAATTCCATAAAAATATTTTCTAGCTTCGTATTGACGATACGGTCCTAACAAAACTAGTTTCGTCGAATTCTGAGACCGTTGGAAAAATGGCCATTTCCCAGTCGATTAAAATCAACTGAAACTGGTCAAACGCGTTTTCTTTTGCCATGCTCACATACTGATTCGAAAAATTATGAAATTTGGAATCTAGCAATAACTTAACATCACGGACCCAACAAAACTGGTTTCGTCGAAATCCGAGGTCGTTTGCAAAATGTCCATTTTTAAGGGCCTGAATTCCATAGCGACTATTCAGAATTTTCAACTGGACATATCTTTTGATTCCCGCTACGAACTTTTGATTTTTCGGATTCGTTGGAAAGATATTATCAAATAGATCCTATCATTTTTGGTTTCACTAAAATCCGGATTGTTTTGCACCCGGTACATTCAATTGAAGTTTGAAATCGAATTATCGAACTACCGCGCCATTTTCAATTCCTTTTATAATTATTTATATTCTAACGACGACGTATATAATTATATACGTCGAATTCAATTCAAAATAAATTTCTCGTCGATATTATTTAAAATAATTCATTTTAAATAATCAAAATTTGCTAAAATTGCCAAAATAAAATTTTTAAACTGGCCCAGATTTTCGGGTTGTTACACAGAATTATATAAATAGACCAGATAATGAACAAATAATACACTGGATAAATGTAATCATCAGAGTTACACAGTATACAGGATCATACTTAGTACAAATACAGTTCAGCTATACATAAATGTCTACAGCGGAAAACAAACATAATGTACAATAGGAGCTGAACAACATAAAAAGAGATAAATGATAGAATCCATCTTCAGCTCCAGCAATCCAGAAAGAGCCAGCTAAACCTGAATACAAGGCTGCCCGTGTAGAAAAAGGGGCACCCGAGTTTGCAAGTGAAACAAACTACGAGTCAGTCATGGGACTGGTATGAGAAATCTACTCAACACATTAAAATATGGCTAATCACAGGATCACGCCACTTTCGTGGAACGGGTTTACTCCATCGGATCGCCAGTGCTTTAAAATAAATAATTCTTTTAAACATCGCAATGTTTTTCATAAAAATGAAGCCATTATAAGACTCGGTTCCCATCACACAATGCAACACAAACCGGAGGATAGAGTTTTACCTTATAATGGCCAAAATATGATTGATACGAATAAAACAAAAGCATTTGATAATATTTCTAGTGTTTACATGTTTCAAAAACAATTTCGAATCATAACTATCAATCATAGACGGCATGGGTACCATATATCATGTCGCCATATATATATACAATCAAAACCGCACGGTGTCGTATTTGGAAATTGGATTTCCACCATGAACCAAGGCAAAAGATAGTCCTTACCGACTTCGAGACAATCTAGCCTACCATGTCTCAGGATCAGAACGCATCGACCCTTGGAGCGACAGGGCCGGTCTACCGATGTGGATTAAAATGCCTAAACAATACGTCTCCCCGCCCTATGGGGCACAAATGAGCCAACAAATGACTCCATCGGTCTCGGATCGACCGATATATCTGAGGCGCCTCACTATCCATCATCCACATAAGTAAAATGTCAGGCCGTGTAAAAACACTGACACAACTCCTAGCTAGAAAGAAACGCATGCCCTCCCTGAGGTCCATCTCCCGTTTCTGGTTCATACCGGGGTGTGAGGCTCGTGAATTCACGTTATACACAAAGCTACGCCACACAGGCGGTGCTTTGATCATCAATCACAAGACATTGCTTTTCAACAGAAGCCCTGATCACTGCATCTTAGCATGTCACACAGGCAATTCACACCATGCAACTGATGGCTATCAATCACATAGAATAAATTCCAATGGCAGACACACAATCCATTTACAAGTCCGTTCTGGGTCGGAATGAAGCCGGAGGCACTATATACCTCGCAAACCCATCGATCTCCACGTACGTCTGGACGATCACCACTCGTTATCCATATTTCGGGATGCCTCCCAATCAGGACATCAGTTACCATCCAAAAGAGGTGAAGATTTCCGGTTTTCAACCACCGTCTTCATCTTCGATTTCTTATCGTCGATTTAGTTATTCAGAATGGGATAAACCCGGTCTTTTTTAGCAACTCGCGTGTATAATAAACAAGTGCTACACAAACACAACATACGCATCATTTCAATTCATTAGTCACTAACCGTAAATCAGTAAGAGAACGATTTCCCAAATATTAACCCCGAAGGCCGAAACCAACATCAGATCAAAATCCAGGAAACCATTCGACTTAGCCAACCTTCAGTTAGTTTCTAAATTTCACTTCCATATCGTTTATAATATTTTATAACGATTTATCGCTATTTTTATTTATTTTAAAATAGCCAATTTATTCAAAACGACGCTTCGGGCCATAACGCGGCCGTGGCGCTGTTTTTCTTCAGATTTGATTTACACATATCTGAAAATCTAACCGTTGGATCTTCACAAAATTTATATAATTAGAAAGATCTTTTCAAAACGAATCCAACGGTTCCAGTTTTGGGAAAATCCGACGGTCGGATCTCCCGGTACAATCGTTTGAAGTTTCGATTTCAAAATACGAACTGCAACGTCGTTATTCGATTTAATATAATTATATATATATATATATAATCGATTCGGGCGCTGTTTTTCTTCAGATTTGAATTAAACATTCCAGACAATCCAACCGTTGGATTTTTACAAAGTTGGTGCCGTTGGAAAGATATTTCCAAAGCGAACCCAACAGTTGCGGTTTCGGGAAAATCCGATGGTCGGATCTCCCGCACTAATCGTTTGAAATCACGGTTTCAAAATACGAACTACAGCTTCGTTATTCGATATATTTCAATTTTATTTATATATTTATATCGATTCTTCGATTTCAAAGCTATATTCTTTTCATACATTTGATAAAAATGATATTTTTATCCAACAAACATTCACTTTGACACTCCACTATTTTTAACAACTCTTGTGTACAGTAGAAATGTGATTTTTATTGTAAAACAATTCATTTCAAAATACGATTATTTTATATAGTTCATATAGGTAATAAAAATATGATTTTTATTATAAAACAATTTATTTCAAAACAAGATTATTTTATATAGTTCATATTGATGATAAAAATAGGATTTTTATTATAAAACAATTTCTTCAAAATATGAATACCATTCAACACATGAATTTCAATTCAACGAATGAATTTCGATTCAACACATGAAGGTTTTCTATAGTTTATATATATAGATAAAAAGGTGATTTTTATATTTAAAACCCGAATACCATTCAATACATGAATTTCAATTCAACGAATGAATTTCGATTCAACACATGAAGGTTTTCTATAGTTTATATATTTATAAAGGTGATTTTTATATTTAAAACCCGAATACCATTCAATACATGAATTTCAATTCAACGAATGAATTTCGATTCAACACATGAAGGTTTTCTATAGTTTGTATATATAGATAAAAAGGTGATTTTTATATTTAAAACACGAATACCATTCAACACATGAATATGATTCAACGAATGAATTTCTATTCAACACATGAAGGTTTTCTATTCAACAGACGAATATAGTTTCAACATAGGAAAATAATTCTAACACATGAATATTATTCAAAATTTCGGCAGCATAACGGCAGGGTAGTTAAAACCGGGACCGTCCCTAGTACGGCTCCTCGCTCTACCTTAAAGCTTTGCAGCTTTTGACAATGGGGAATCATGCATCTAGTTCGCACGCAGGCGGCATGTATAATTTTTTTCATTTCCACAAACTAATCCTATGTGGTTTCAACCAAATATTTCTCAACCACAAACGGGTATTTTTCAACCACAATCAATCAATTTCAACCACAAACAATTCTAATCAACCATTCACAATCAACCAATTTTCACACCAATCACAACCAATAAATATCGTCCATGGTTTGTGGACGAGGGGCGTGTGTGTGTATATATATATATATATATATTTATATAAGCATTTCACTTCTATTTCAACACATATATAAATTTTACAACGCATACATAACTTATACATCGAACGTACAACTTATACAACGCTTATACAAGAGGTGTACAACGCTTATATAACTCATACATCGACTATATAATTTATACATCGTCGTTTTCCATATCGTTTATAAATTAGAAATCTCACATTGGGTTCCACTCCACTAAAAATAGCAGAAGGCTCAGAAAAATATGCGGTCTCTTCTAGAATGTAGAAGATGTCCACACAGTCACGATGTTTCCTGTTTCATCGAATTTCGTCGAAAAACGAAAAAGACATGATTTTTACAGTGGAATCAAAAATCGTAGCGCTTAAAACTGCTATAATATAGTTTATATTAAAAACAGCCGTACCTTTTCAAACCTGTTCAAAACTAGGTTTTGATTTTATCCCAATCCGCTGCACTTGGTTAAAATCGGTCCTCACCACTCCGTAGAGCTTCGAAGTAGCTTCCCACGCAGGGTGGTTTGACCCAGATCGACGACTCCAGTCGATGGTGGCGGCGCTCGAAAGTTCCAGCCTTCCTGGGCTTGGATCTCGCTGGATTCGCGATGAGGAGGGGTAAAAGTGGTATCGATGTGACGAGGAGGAGAAGGGCTTCAAAAAGCTTAACTGGAGGGGGGTCTAACTCGGCCTGGATTCGCCAGAAAAAGGGAGGGAAGGTTGGAGCGCTTGCCGTCATTCGTGGGGGGGGGGGTTTCTGGATAAAAGACGGGGAGAGAGAAAATAGGCCAACCATTTTTTTTATATATATATTTTTAAATTCTCAAAAATACCCCTTGTCACACACGAACTCCAATCCAAACCCAACGACTATCGTCCCTAGCATTTTACCACCATTCCGAACACAATGGGATATGTTTCGTAGGCCCATTCGACTGTTTCAGTCAGTTTTCCTTCAATTTAAAATATATAACATTCAATAATTGATTTGAACGTACATTTCAATTTGCCAGGGCCACAAACTGATTCGAAAAATTCTAGAAAAATAAATCTAGCTATGCTTTGACGATACGGTCGCAACAAAACTAGTTTTGTCGAATTCTGAGACCGTTTGTAAAATGGCCCTTTTTTGGTCGATCCAATTTAACTGTAATTGACCAAAACACATTTTCCTTTGCCACGCTCACATACTAGCTTCAAAAATTATGAAATTTGAAACCTAGCAATAAATTCAAATCCTGGATCCAACAAAAGTGGTTTCGTCAAATTCCGAGGTCGTTTGCAAAATGGCCATTTTCACGGGCTATATAATTTCTATAGCGACCTTTCTGAAAATTCATTTGGCCATAACTTTTGCTTTCCGCCATGAAACTTCGATTTTTCAGATTCGTTAGAAAGGTATTCACTAACAGATTTAAATATTTTTGGTTTCACTCAAATCCGTTTTGTTTTGCACCCGGTACAGTCAGTCGAAGTTTGAATTCAAATTTTGAAACTACCGCGCCATTTCAGGCCTTGTTTATAATTCAAAGTAATTATATTTATTTTCAACTTCGATTCAAACTTACTTTTCATCATTATTATTTAAAATATTTATTTAAAATATTTAAAATCCACTATTTTAGCCAATTTAAAATTTTTAAATTGGTTCAGATTTTCCGGGTCGTTACAATCTCCCCCACTTAAAACTTTTCGTTCCCGAAATGGAACAAAGTCGAAAGTGGTTTGATTAATCAACTCTACGTTCAATCTGGCTTTCATTCTCCAACTTTTCAGTTTCTGAGAATTTTCAAATTCTTCAAAAAATTTGGCTAACATCCGGAATTTTCGAAAAATTTCGCCATAACCTCCTTTGTACGGGGAGAGATTTGGAAATTTATTGGGCCGTATTAGGTACCCAATAAATCCTAATAAGCATACACATATTTATAGTGATATATTCTGGTGTTTACAGGGGAACGTGTATAGATAATAACTCTAGAGAATAAATTCTCGTCACGCTGTCAAAGCCTGAGGGAGTGTGTATTTTAATTGCTCCAGAGGATAAATCCTCGTCACCTCGTCCCGTGTGGGAAATAAATAATCCATGTGCCGTATCTAATAACTAGAGAGACATGATTATTGTCAACTCCAGACCCGTGTGGGGTTTTTATTAATCTGGCAATTTATCGTTAAAATTTTATATGGTCATATCAGTCATCAGTTCAACCTGTAAAATATAGTCATCGCCATACAAGCCTCTCGCTCGTATGGTAAATCTTCCGCCTCGTCACACAAGCTCCAAATGCTTATGTGGTATATGATGAAGTATGCCTATCTTCCAGAAGTATGCCATGTAATGTAGTTCAAAATTAATTGTTACTATCATATGGCGACGTTTATGATTACACACAGAACAACCAGCACTCCGCATTCAATGGCATTCACAGGAGTTGATATAATAATAAAATTGCGCATCCAACTCATTAAGGTTTACCTATTTGTCGGGCATGCAAATAAAATCTTTACTCAACAGCTAATCCATTTACCTGTTCAAACATATGTAATGCACATGTATATATTTCTATCTATTTTTAAATAAATTCAATGTGTGATATAATCGAATAAATTCTATCATTCATTCTATTATTGGTTAAATTAACTATCGTTTTAATAATTTAATTAATCCAATTTACTATCACACAATGCAAACAACAAGCAATTTGTTTTTAACTTTTTCAACCTTTCAAATATATATCTTTTATATATTCAAAAATTATATTTCTAAAACCAGACTATATATATTATCACAAATACGTTATTTAAAAACATATAACTCTCAACTCGTTCTAGGGCACTTCTGACCCCATCTCTAACGAGTTATTCTGATTCTGTTATACTCATACTAGGATATTGCTGATCCTATCTGTAATGAGTTATTCGTCCTAGAACACTACTGGTTCTATTTCTGACGAGTTCGTTAATATGTTATATTCCAAAACTAAGCTTAACCAAAGCTCTGATACCAAATTGAGACGACCCTGAACCCCGTACTGACGGCGGCAAGGGTAATCCTTGGAATATAACACAGAAACAGATAATAGCAGAACAGAATTAAATAAATAGACCAGATAATGAACAAATAATACACTGGATAAATGTAATCATCAGAGTTACACAGTATACAGGATCATACTTAGTACAAATATAGTTCAGCTATACATAAATGTCTACAGCGGAAAACAAACATAATGTACAATAGGAGCTGAACAACATAAAAAGAGATAAATGATAGAATCCATCTTCAGCTCCAGCTATCCAGAAAGAGCCAGCTAAACCTGAATACAAGGCTGCCCATGTAGAAAAAGGGGCACCCGAGTTTGCAAGTGAAACAAACTACGAGTCAGTGATGGGACTGGTATGAGAAATCTACTCAACACATTAAAATATGGCTAATCACAGGACCATGCCACTTTCGTGGAACGGGTTTACTCCATCGGATCGCCAGTGCTTTAAAATAAATAATTCTTTTAAACATCGCAATGTTTTTCATAAAAATGAAGCCATTATAAGACTCAGTTCCAATCACACAATGCAACGCAAACCGGAGGATAGAGTTTAACCTTATAATGGTCAAAATATGCTTGATACGAATAAAACAAGAGCATTTGATACTATTTCTAGTGTTTACATGTTTCAAAAACAATTTCGAATCATAACTATCAATCATAGACGACATGGGTACCATATATCATGTCGCCATATATATATATAATCAAAACCGCACGGTGTCGTATTTGGAAATTGGATTTCCACCATGAACCAAGGCAAAAGAAAGTCCTTACCGACTTCGAGACAATCTAGCCTACCATGTCTCAGGATCAGAACGCATCAATCCTTGGAGCAACAGGGCCGGTCCACCGATGTGGATTAAAATGCTTGTACAATACGTCTCCCCGCCCTATGGGGCGCAAATGAGCCAACGAATGACTCCATCGGTCCCGGATCGACCGATATATCCGAGGCGCCTCGCTATCCATCATCCACATAAGTAAAATGTCAGGCCGTGTAAAAACACTGACACAACTCCTAGCTAGAAAGAAACGCATGCCCTCCCTGAGGTCCTTCTCCCGTTTCTGGTTCATACCGGGGTGTGAGGCTCGCGAATTCACGTTATACACAAAGCTACGCCACACAGACGGTGCTTTGATCATCAATCACAAGACTTTGCTTTTCAACAGAAGCCCTGATCACTGCATCTTAGCATGTCACACAGGCAATTCACACCATGCAACCGATGGCTATCAATCACATCGAATAAATTCCAATGTCAAACACACAATCCATTTACAAGTCCGTTCTGGGTCGGAACGAAACCGGAGGCACTATATACCTCGCAAACCCATCGATCTCCATGTACGTATGGACGATCACCACTCATTATCCATATTTCGGGATGCCTCCCAATCAGGACATCAGTTACCATCCAAACGAGGTGAAGATTTCCGGTCTTCAACTACCGTCTTCATCTTCGATTTCTTATCGTCGATTTAGTTATTCAGAATGGGATAAACCCGGTCTTTCTGAGCAACTCGCGTATATAATAAACAAGTGCTACACAAACACAACATACGCATCATTTCAATTCATTAGTCACTAACCGTAAATCAGTAAGAGAATGATTTCCCAAATATTAACCCCGAAGGCCGAAACCAACATCAGATCAAAATCCAGGAAACCATTCGACTTAGCCAACCTTCAGTTAGTTTCTAAATTTCACATCCATATCGTTTATAATATTTTATAATGATTTATCGCTATTTTTATTTATTTTAAAATAGCCAATTTATTCAAAACGACGCTTCGGGCCATAACGCGGTCGTGGCGCTGTTTTTCTTCAGATTTGATTTACACATATCTGAAAGTATAACTGTTGGATCTTCACAAAATTTATATCATTAGAAAGATCTTTTCAAAACGAATCCAACAGTTCCAGTTTTGGGAAAATCCGACGGTCGGATCTCCCGGTACAATCGTTTGAAGTTTCGATTTCAAAATACGAACTGCAGCGTCGTTATTCGATTTAATATAATTATATATATATATATAATCGATTCTGGCACTATTTTTCTTCAGATTTGAATTAAACATTCCAGACAATCCAACCGTTGGATTTTTACAAAGTTGGTGCCGTTGGAAAGATATTTCCAAAGCGAACCCAACGGTTGCGGTTTCGGGAAAATCCGATGGTCGGATCTCCCGCACTAATCGTTTGAAATCACGGTTTCAAAATACGAACTGCAGCTTCGCTATTCGATATATTTCAATTTTATTTATATATTTATATCGATTCTTCGATTTCAAAGCTATATTCTTTTCATACATTTGATAAAAATGATATTTTTATCCAACAAAAATTCACTTCGACACTCCACTATTTTTAACAACTCTTGTGTACAGTAGAAATGTGATTTTTATTGTAAAACAATTCATTTCAAAATACGATTATTTTATATAGTTCATATAGGTAATAAAAATATGATTTTTATTATAAAACAATTTATTTCAAAACAAGATTATTTTATATAGTTCATATTGGTGATAAAAATAGGATTTTTATTATAAAACAATTTCTTGAAAATATGAATACCATTCAACACATGAATTTCAATTCAACGATTGAATTTCGATTCAACACATGAAGGTTTTCTATAGTTTATATATATAGATAAAAAGGTGATTTTTATATTTAAAACCCAAATACCATTCAATACATGAATTTCAATTCAATGAATGAATTTCGATTAACACATGAAGGTTTTCTATAATTTATATATATAGATAAAATGGTGATTTTTATATTTAAAACCCGAATACCATTCAATACATGAATTTCAATTTAACGAATGAATTTCGATTCAACACATGAAGGTTTTCTATAGTTTGTATATATAGATAAAAAGGTGATTTTTATATTTAAAACATGAATACCATTCAACACATGAATATGATTCAACGAATGAATTTCTATTCAACACATGAAGGTTTTCTATTCAACAGACGAATATAGTTTCAACACAGGAAAATAATTCTAACACATGAATATTATTCAAAATTTCGGCAGCATAACGGCAGGGTAGTTAAAACCGGGACCGTCCCTAGTACGGCTCCTCGCTCTACCTTAAAGCCTCGCAGCTTTTGACAATGGGGAATCATGCATCTAGTTCACACGCAGGCGGCATGTATTTTTTTTTTCATTTCCACAAACTAATCCTATGTGGTTTCAACCAAATATTTCTCAACCACAAACGGGTATTTTTCAACCACAATCAATCAATTTCAACCACAAACAATTCTAATCAACCATTCGCAATCAACCAATTTTCACACCAATCACAACCAATAAATATCGTCCATGGTTTGTGGACGAGGGGCGTATATATATATATATATAAGCATTTCACTTCTATTTCAACACATATATAATTTTTACAACGCTTACATAACTTATACATCGAACGTACAACTTATACAACGCTTATACAAGAGGTGTACAACGCTTATATAACTCATACATCGACTATATAATTTATACATCGTCGTTTTCCATATCGTTTATAAATTAGAAATCTCACATTGGGTTCCACTCCACCAAAAATAGCAGAAGGCTCAGAAAAATATGCGGTCTCTTCTAGAATGTAGAAGACGTCCACACGGTCACGATGTTTCCTGTTTCATCGAATTTCATCGAAAATCGAAAAAGATATGATTTTTACAGTGGAATCAAAAACCGTAGCACTTAAAACTGCTATAATATAGTTTATATTAAAAACAGCTGTACCTTTTCAAACCTGTTCAAAACTAGGTTTTGATTTTAATCCCAATCCGCTGCACTTAGTTAAAATCGGTCCTCGCCGCTCCGTAGAGCTTCGAAGTAGCTTCCCACGCAAGGTAGTTTGACCCAGATCGACGGCTCCAGTCGATGGTGGCGGCGCTCGAAAGTTCCAGCCTTCCTGGGCTTGGATCTCACTGGATTCGCGATGAGGAGGGGTAAAAGTGGTATGGATGTGACGAGGAGGAAGAGGGCTTCAAAAAGCTTAACTGGACGGGGGTCTAACTCGGCCTGGATTCGCCAGAAAAAGGGAGGGAAGGTTGGAGCGCTTGCCGTCGTTCGTGCGGGGGGGGGGGGGGGGTGGTTTCCAGATAAAAGACGGGAATCAAAAGTTATGGCCGAATGAATTTTCAGAAAGGTCGCTATATAGAATATATAGCCCTGGAAAATTGATATTTTGCAAACGACCTCGGAATTCGACGAAACCACTTTTGTTGGGTCCGGGATGTCAAATTATTGCTAGGTTTCAAATTTCATAATTTTTGAAGCTAGTATGTGAGCGTGGCAAAAGAAATTGTGTTTGGTCAATTTCTGTTAAATTGGATCGACCAGAAAATGGCCATTTTTCAGACGATCTCAGAATTCGACGAAACTAGTTTTGTTGGGACCGTAGCATCAAAACATAGCTAGATTTATTTTTCTTGAATTGTTCGAATCAGTTTGTGACCCTGGCAAATTGAAATGTACGTTCAGAGTTAAAAATTAAATGTTTTATACTTTAATTTGAAAAATAACCGACTGTAACAGTAGAATTGGCCAACGAAACATATCCCATTGTTTCCGAGATAGGGGTATTTAGCTAGGGATGACAGTCGTTGGACTTGAAAAGGTGTTCGTTGGAGAAAACACTATTTAAAAATATAATATATATATCGGCCAATCAGAATTTTTCTTTCATAAATTAAAAAAAAAAACCCTGTAACCCTCGAAACGAACGGCGACGCGTGCTCCATTCTTCCCGACGAGATTAAGACCGCCTCAGCCTCCTATCGCCGCCGCCACTACCTGTCGTCGAACCGCCTCCGCCTCCTCTTCAAATCCGACCCCAGCACCTCCTCCCTCGACGCCTCCTCCGCCAGAATCGAGCCCGCCAACTTCACCGCTTCCCATCACCGCCCTGATCGCCACCGACCACCGAGCTGCACCAAACCACCACCGACAGGAAGCCTGCTCGAAGCTCTTCCACGTCAGCACCCCCGATCGTCACCACGTGCCACGGATTTCGCGAAAACCCCAAACCTAGTTTCGAACCAAATAGAAAGGTGAGTCCTTTTTGATGTCTGCACTTTGAAAAATCATATCTTTTTGGTGTGTTGATGAAATTCAATGAAACAGGAAACATCGGGACCGCAAGGAAGCTCTCTACCACATAGAAGAAGCCGCGGATTTTTCTGAGTCATCTACGATTTTTAGCACTCCGCAAACCAAAGTGAGAAATATAAATTAAATGAATTTGAATGGAAAATGTCGTGTATAAATTATATAAGCGAAATATAAATTACACACGTGTTGTATACCTCATGTACATGCGTGGTGTAAGCTATATAAGCGAAGTATGAATTATACATGCATAGAATAATTGATATATGTGTTGAAATGCAAGTGAAATATAGCAATAATATATATATACTCCCCTCGTCCACAAACTATGGACGATATTTATTGTTGTGAATTGGTGTGAAATATTGGATGAAAAATACGAATGGGTGAATAATTGTTTGTGGTTGATATTGTTTGGTTGTGGTTGAAAAATACCCATTGGTGATTGAAATGAACTGGAAATATTTGTGGAAATAAAAATAAAACATGCCGCCTGCGTGCGAATTAGATGCATGAATCCCCATTGTCAAAAACCGCGAGGTTTTAAGGTAGAGCGAGGAGCCGTACTAGGGACGGTGCCGGTTTTAACTACCCTGCAGTTATGCTGCCGAAATTTTGAATAATCTTTATGTGTTAGAATTATTTTCATATGTTGAAATTATCTTCATGCGTTGAAATTAAAGTCATGTGTTGAAACTATATCCATGTGTGGAAATGTTCATGTGTTGAAAAGTGATGTGTGAAAATTAAATTCATTTGTGAATGAATGAAGTGTTTAAACAATAAAAATCACCTTTTTATAATATATATGATGTAAGTAAAATATTCGCCTTATATATAAATAGTTTCAACAATAAAAATTCCATCTTTCTTATATGAACAACATAAATAAAATATCCATGTGTGGAAATGCTCATGTGTTGAGAAGTGTGTGTAGTGGAAAAGTTCATGTGTTGAATAAAAAAGATCGAACAATAAAAATTATATTTTTATTGAAACTATGAAGTGTTGAAAACATCCATTTGTCGAATAAATATTTTAAATGATAAAAATATCATTTTTATCATATATGTGATATGCTAAAGATATGCGGACGTTGAAATAAATATTGGTGAATGAAATATTATTTTTTAACATGCATAGGAACTAAATAAAATAGTCATGTGTTGAAATCTATTTTAGTTCGCCAAAATTATCATCTTTGAAATGTGAAGCATTAAAAATAGCCACTTTTTCAAATAAATGTGCATGAGTTGAAATATACATTAACTAGCTAATGATGTGATTTTAGCCTATGCATGCAACATTAGAATGAATGGTGTTTTTAAACCAAAGTAAATCAAATATGAAGTTGAATGGAAAATGATAAGTGATTAAAAAAAATTGTATATATGTACATGCATATTTATTGAACAGGTTATAGCAAAGGGGCTAGAGAAGAGGAATAAAATTCTGTGCCCGATAAATAGGTACACATTTACTGTTTTGTTTGGGTGATGATTTTATGAGCCTGTTGGCTAGCCGCTTGGCTTTTTCTTTTTCTTTTTGACATGAGACGCCCGTGTGGCTATTTGGGAATTTTCCCAGCCCCTCCCGTACAAAGGAGGTTATGGCGAAATTTTCCAAAATTTAAAGGCGTTAGTGAAATAATTGAAGTGAAAACGATATAGGAATTTTTGAATGAACTATATTTATATAAATATATAAGTATAAATAAAATTAAAACGAAACGTGGCCGTGCAGTTCGTGTTTTGAAACCGTGATTTCAAACGACTAGTGCGGGAAATCCAACCATTGGATTTTCCCGAAACCGCAACCGTTGGGTTCGCCTTGGAAATATCTTTCCAACGACACCAACTTTGTGAAGATCCGACGGTTGGATTGTCTGGAATGTTTAATTCAAATCTGAAGAAAAACAGCGCCAGAAACGATTATATATATAAATATAATTAAATAAAATCGAATAACGACGCTGCAGTTCATAAATTGAAATCGTAACTTCAAATGGCTAGTGTGGAAGATCCGACCGTCGGATTTTCCCAAAACTGAAACCGTTGGATTCGTTTTGAAATGACCTTCCTAATGATATAAAATTTGTGAAGATCCAACAATTAGATTTTCAGATATGTGAAAAACAAAATTAGTGAAAAACAGCGCCAGTGCATCGGCACGACCTGAAACGTCATTTAATTAAATATGGCCGTTTTAAATTAAATAAAAATGGCGATATATCGTTATAAAATACTATAGACGATATAGAGTGGATATAAACCAATTTCGCTGTGTTTGCTTGATATGTGATGGTTGAATGTATTTGACATGAAAATTATAACTAAAGAACTGAAATGTGAATGTTGAATAGTCCAACCATGTGAATAATTGATTTGAAAATCTAAATATACGTGGGTTATTTGAAAAGGCCAAGTTCATCTCATTTCAAATAATCGATCGACGTTGAGAAGTCGAAGAGTCGAAGACGGTTGAAGACCGACGATCTTCACATTGGATGGATGGGCGCTACTGATGCTCGTGATTGGAGTAGCTACCATGAAGGAACTGAAGTATTAGCCGTCTAAACATACTGTTGATGGTACGGATATGCGAGGAATTGGTGCCTCCGGTTTCATTCAGACCCAGAACGGACTTGTAAATGGACTGTGTGTCTGACATTGGATTTTGTTCTGTGCTGATTGATCTCTGTTAAATATATATCTGTTTGGCGGTGGTGAATTTATTCTCTTGCTTAACGCCCTTCTCTGAGACGTACGAGCTCAGAGGTTATGTATTGATAGAAATCAGTCGCATGGAGTAGATTGCCTGTGTGGCAAGCCTAAGTGGCATATGATCAAGGCTTCTGTTGCAAAGCAAAGTCTTGTGGTTGATGATCAAAGCATGGTCTGTGTGACGTAGCTTTGTGTATAACGTGAATTCGCGAGCCTCACACCCCGGTATGAGTCAAAAACGGGAGACGGACCGCTGGGAGAGCACGACGTTTCTTTCTAGCTAAGGTGGTGTCAGTGACCTAGTAGCCCTGACATTATATATACTTTTCACCTGTGTGGTTGTTGGAATGCGAGGCGCCTCGATTATAGGTCTGTAAGGACCAGGAAACGTGTGTTCAGGAATAACTAATCCTCAAAAGTAAGAGAGGACCAGCCCAGCCGATTCCAAGGACCAGAGTGGGATCCTGGGACATTTGCTAGAGTGTCTCGAATCGGAGAGGAGCTTGCCCCTTGCCTCGACTCATGAAGGAACCCAATCTCCAATACGAAATATGCGGACGTGATTGTATTACTAGTATGGCGACATAGTAGATGGTAGCTATGCCGCCTAGGATTGATATTTATGATGAAATTTGCTTTTAAAAACATATATGCACTAGTAATAATATCAAACACTTTTGTTTTATACGTATGAAGCATTTTTGGCCATTATAAGGTAAAACTCTATCCTCCGGCTTGCGTTGCATTGTGTGATGGGACCTAAGTCTTATAATGGCTTCATTTTATAAAAATCATTGCGATGATTTAATCATTTACTTTATTTCATGCACTAGCACTCATTGGAGTAAACCCGTTCCGCGAAAGTGGCGTGGTCCTTTGATTTGCCTTATCATTGTTGTTAATAAGTTAAGTAGATTTCTCATACCAGTCCCATGACTGACTCGTAGTTTGTTTCACCTTGCAAACTCGGGTGCCCTCATTTTCACACGGGCAGCCTAGTTACAGGTTTCTGACGCACTTTTGGCTCATGGCGAGGCTTGACTACACCGTGCTGACTTGGATTTTCTCCGCCATTATTGTATCTGTATTATGATTCCGCCATTGGCGATGTAGACTGATATTTATTTTGTGTACTCTTTATGTATGATTCCGCCTCAGGCGATGGTGACTGACTATGTATCATTATGCACTAAGTTGTATCCTGTACTGTGCCTCTCTGATGTGATGATATCTATATGATTCCGCTGTCATATGTTTGTAAATTATTTTATTTTATGTTTATGCTATTATCTGTGATCTGCTAATGATGATTAATGTGTTATATTCCAATGATTATCCTTAACACCGTGTCACGGGGTTTTGGGGTCGTCACAGCTGGTATCAGAGCTTTGGTTAACCTTAGTTCTGGAGTCTAACACATTAAACACTTCGTCAAAATAGAATCAGTAGTATTCTAAGGCGAGTCGCTCATTAGAGATAGGACTAGTAAAGTCCTAGAATGAGCCGAGCAGAATAGCAAAAAAAATGATCAGTCCATCATTATCTTTCCGTAAATTTTCTGCTTAACTATGCAATAAACTATCATTTCTGTTAGCTGACTCTTTTCTTGCTTATACAGAACTTGAAAAATGGCTACCAGAGCAGCCGCCGCTAGAGGAGGCTGTGCTGGCCGTGGCAGAGGACGGGGAGAAGCCCCAGTTCAAGAAGGACATTTGATACAACCTCCGGCCGCTCAATACTTCGAGCTAGACCGTGTAGCTAAGAGATATAAAAACCTAGGAGGCAAGACCTTCTCGGGAACTGGCACAGTAATAGAGGCCCTTGCATGGCTCAAAACATGCGAGAAAATTCTTGAAGGCCTAAGGCTTGGAGACCAAGATAAAGCTATTATGGGCGCCTGGCTTATGCAAGAACAAGCTGAACTATGGTGGGAATCTCTCACCGCCGGGAATAGAGAAGCTGGAAGAACATGGGATGGATTCAAAGAACTCTTCAAGGAGAAATATGTCCCAGAACAAGAACTGGAACGAATGCACGATGACTTCGCCAACCTCTAGCAGGGGGATCTTTCCGTGCAGGATTATCTGAATAAATTTACACTGTTGTCGCCCTATGCTCCGGAGCTCGTCGCCACTGCAAAGTCCAAAAATAAGAGGTTTATCCTTGGGCTAAGGCGACAGTATCATGATAGAGCCATGGACGATGTCAAGCTGGAATTTAACGAACTGGTGGAAATGACATGCAACTTCGAAGACCTAGACCATAGGCATCTGGAGCAGGATCGCGCTAGAAGCCAAGCCGGGAACAAACGCAAGCCTGCCGGGAATCAAGCTGAGTCAAGACAAGCAGCATCTTCAAAACCTCAGACTGGCAAGCCGCCAAGAGGAACCTGCTTTAACTGTGGCAAAATGGGGCACTTCTCTAATGTGTGCACGGCCCCAAAGAGGCAGAAGACAAATTCACAAGGTTCAAGCCAGGGTTCTCAGAACCCTCGCTCCTGCTTTAATTGCCGCAAGACCGATCATCTAGTCAAAGACTGTCCTCTGCTGAAGAAGGCCACAGTTGCTCATGTGTATGACGGGTCGAGCCCGCCAGCTGCTTCCGATGGAGCAGGTAAACCCGATGTGTTGGGAGGTACCCTTACAATTAAAAATATTCCTATTTCTGTATTGTTTGACATGGGTGTGTCGCGTAGTTTTATTGCTAGTAACACAATGCACAAATTAAAGTTAAAACAAAGAAAGCTCAAAGAATCGGTTGAAGTACATAACCCGATAGGGGGTTCTACTACCCTCAGTTCGTGTTGTAAGGTGCCTACTTCTTTCTCCCAATTCCAGTTTCCTTTCAATTTAATCGTTATGGATTTTCCCGAATTCGATATCATTCTCGGGCTAGATTGGTTAACGAAATACGAAGCCGAAGTGAATTGTGCAGAAAGAATCGTTAAAATTCGAACGAAGCTTGGATATATTACGGTACCCTGTCATGGTTCGAATCCAAATAGAGAAGAATTTTGGTCGGCATTAGAACTTATCCCCACTTCCTTGGAAAAGATTCCTATTGTCAGAAACTATGCGGATGTGTTTGAAGAAGTTGAAAACTTACCTCCGCAAAGAGAAATAGAATTCCGAATCGATCTAATTCCCAATGCCAGACCAGTGGTACATCCAATTCGCAAAATGACTCCGAAGGAAAAAGAAGAATTAGGCGATCAAACTTGTCAACTGTTGTGGAAGGATCTAATCAGACCTAGCTTTTCTAATTGGGGTGCAGCTGTTGTGTTTGTCCCAAAGTCAGACGGTACTCTTCGATTATGCGTTGATTACCGAGACCTCAACAAACAGACGCTCAAAAACAAGTATCCATTACCCCGCATCGATGATTTGCTAGACCAATTGAATGGGGCGAAAGTATTTTCCCGAATGGACCTAGCCACAGGTTTTCATCAATTGAGAATAGCAGAAGAGTGTGTTCTTTTGACAGCTTTCAGAGGTCCAGACATATTTTATGAATGGTTAGTAATGCCGTTCGGCCTGTGCAATGCTCCAGCATACTTTGTCGATCTAATGAATAGAGTGTTCGGGGGAGTTCTGAATAAATTTGTCCTCGTCTTCATCGATGATATTTTAATCTACTCCAAATCAAAACCCGAGCATGAAAAACACTTAGAACAAGTATTGGAGATTCTAAGAAAGAATGTCTTTAAAGCCAAATTCTCTAAATGTGTCTTCTGGCAAGAAGAAGTGAAGTTTCTTGGCCATGTCGTGTCAGAGAAAGGGATTTCTGTAGACCCAAGCAAAATAACAGCGATTCAAGACTGGAAACAACCCACTACTCCCACAGAGGTTAGAAGTTTTATGGGGTTGGCTAGTTATTATCGAAAGTTCGTTAAGGATTTTTCGAAGATATCCGGTCCGTTAACGAAGCTCACGAAGAAGCATGAGAAATTTAAGTGGACTTCCGACTGTGAAGAAGCTTTCCAGGAATTGAAATCGAAACTGACCACTGCTCCAGTGTTAACCATTATTGATGGTAATCAGGATTTAACGGTTTGGACAGATGCTTCTATTAGAGGTCTTGGTGCAGTGTTAATGCAAAGAGGCCAAGTGGTCGCTTATGCAAGCCGCCAACTGAAACCACATGAGAAGAATTATGTAACTCATGATCTTGAGTTGCTAGCTATCGTTTTTGCATTGAAAATCTGGAGGCATTATTTATTGGGCGAGAAATTTATACTGTACACAGATCATCAATCATTGAAGTATTTATACACCCAGAAAGATCTGAATTTGAGACAGCAGCGTTGGCTAGAATTTCTTGCAGCATATGATCTTGATATCCTGTATACGCCGGGGAAGGCTAACGTAGTAGCGGATGCGCTTAGTAGGAAAACCGCAATCGTTGCCAATCTTATAATTACGCCTGGATTGATTGATAAGATTTCAGCCCTTCAAAAAGACGATGAATTCATTCAGAGAATCAGTCAGAGGGTTAAGGAAGGTGAAACCACAAGTTTCCGTATTGACAATAATGGGGTTCTCAGGTTAAATAATAGGATTTGCATCCCAAATATTCCAGGACTTCGAAGAGAAGTGCTAGACGAATGCCATAAATCCAAATTTTGCATCCATCCTGGGGTGAGTAAAATGTACCACGATATCAAACGCACTTTCTGGTAGAGGGCAATGAAAAGGGATATTTCTTTGTATGTTAGCAGATGCCCTACTTGTCAATTGGTCAAGAGCGACCAACAGAAGCTAGCTGGATTGTTGCAACCGTTGGAAGTCCCAGGTTGGAAATGGGAACAGATTTCCATGGATTTCATAGATGGCTTGCCGCGAACCAGGAAAGGTAATGACAGCATTTGGGTAATTGTAGATCGCTTCATGAAGACTGCCCATTTTATACCTGTCAGATCCAATAGAACCGCTCAAAGTCTAGCACAGATATATTTCAAAGAAATCGTTAAGCTGCATGGAATTCCCATCAGCATAGTCAGTGATAGAGACCCGATATTTGCTAGCAAATTCTGGGAGGCTTTCCAGACAGAATTGGGAACGAAACTGAATATGAGCACCGCTTATCACCCTCAAACAGATGGCCAAACTGAGCGGGTGAATAAAATTCTAGAAGATTTATTGCGGGCTTGTATAATTGATTTTGGTGGGTCATGGGAAGATCACTTGCATTTGGCAGAATTCTCATATAACAATAGCTATCAAGCAAGTTTGAGGATGTCGCCATTTGAAGCATTATATGGCAGACCGTGCAGATCTCCAGCATGTTGGGTAGAACCTGGCAATAGACTTGTGTTAGGACCCGATATGATTAGAGAAGCATCTGATAAAGTCGACTTCATCAAAAAGCGATTGAGAACCGCGCTAAGCCGACAGAAAAGTTATGCAGATTCTAGAAGAAGAGATTTGACATTTGCTGTTGGTGACCATGTTTATTTGAAAGTTTCTCCGATGAGAGGAGTAATCAGATTTGGCAAAACTGGGAAGTTGGCACCGAGACTTATTGGTCCCTTTCCTATACTCGAACGAATTGGAACTCTTGCTTATAGGGTTCAATTACCAGATTGGTTGCCTGGAGTGCATGATGTATTTCACGTATCTCAACTTAGAAGACATGTGCATGATCTGGATCTTGTTGTAGAAGAAGCAGCGCAACAGGATATAGACATAACTCCAGAATTAGCACTCAGAAGAGAGCCATTAAAGATTGTTGGCAAAGAAACTAGAGAACTAAGAAGCAAAAAGGTTCATTTAGTTAAAGTGCAGTGGAGCAGTGATCCTAGAGACTGTACTTGGGAGACTGAGGAAAGCATTAAGCAAGCTTACCCCAAATACAGAGTGGATATCTCTGACTAACTCCGGTGCAAGGTACCTTTACAATACTTTGCATTTACATTTTATTTCCTACTTTACGGTTGTTTCCTTTTCGAGGACGAAAAGTTTTAAGTGGGGGAGATTGTAATAACCCGGAAAATACAGGCCAATTTAAAATTTTTAAATTGGTGATTTCAAAGGAATTTGAACAATTGAAATAGAATATTTCAATAAAATAGTGAATTAGAAATAGTGAGTCAGTTTGAAAATTTGAATTCAAACTTTGACTGACTGTGCAGGGTGGAAAATATAACGGATTTTAGCGAAACCAAAAATATTTAAATCTGTTTATCAATACCTTTCTAACGAATTTGAAAAATCGAAGTTTCATAACGGGAATCAAAAGTTATGGCCGAATGAATTTTCAGAAAGGTTGCTATATAGAATATATAGCCCTGGAAAATTGATATTTTGCAAACGACCTCGGAATTCGACGAAACCACTTTTGTTGGGTCCGGGATGTCAAATTATTGCTAGGTTTCAAATTTCATAATTTTTGAAGCTAGTATGTGAGCGTGCAAAAGAAAATGCGTTTGGTCAATTTCTATTAAATTGGATCGACCAGAAAATGGCCATTTTTCAAACGATCTCAGAATTCGACGAAACTAGTTTTGTTGGAACCGTAGCATCAAAACATAGCTAGATTTATTTTTCTGGAATTGTTCGAATCAGTTTGTGACCCTGGCAAATTGAAATGTACGTTCATAGTTAAAAATTAAATGTTTTATACTTTAATTTGAAAAATAACTGACTGTAACAGTCGAATTGGCCAACGAAACATATCCCATTGTGTCCGGGATGGGGGTATTTAGCTAGGGACGACAGTCGTTGGACTTGAAAAGGAGTTCGTTGGAGAAAACACTATTTAAAAATATAATATATATATCGGCCAATCAGAATTTTTCTTTCATAAATTAAAAAAAATAAAAAAACCCCCGTAACCCTCGAAACGAACGGCGACGCGTGCTCCATTCTTCCCGATGAGATTCCGACCGCCTCAGCCTCCTATCGCCGCCGCCACCACCTGTCGTCGAACCGCCTCCGCCTCCTCTTCAAATCCGACCCCAACACCTCCTCCCTCGACGCCTCCTCCGCCAGAATTGAGCCCGCCAACTTCACCGCTTCCCATCGCCGCCCTGATCGCCACCGACCACCGAGCTGCACCAAACCACCACCGACAGGAAGCCTGCTCGAAGCTCTTCCACGTCAGCACCCCCGAACGTCCCCACGTGCCACGGATTTCGCGAAAACCCCAAACCTAGTTTCGAACCAAATAGAAAGGTGAGTCCTTTTTGATGTCTGCACTTTGAAAAATCATATCTTTTTGGTGTGTTGATGAAATTCAATGAAACAGGAAACATCGGGACCGCAAGGAAGCTCTCTACCACATAGAAGAAGCCGCGGATTTTTCTGAGTCATCTACGATTTTTAGCACTCCGCAAACCAAAGTGAGAAATCTAAATTAAATGAATTTGAATGGAAAATGCCGTGTATAAATTATATAAGCGAAATATAAATTACACACGTGTTGTATACCTCATGTACATGCGTGGTGTAAGCTATATAAGCGAAGTATGAATTATACATGCATAGAATAATTGATATATGTGTTGAAATGCAAGTGAAATATAGCAATAATATATATATATATACTCCCCTCGTCCACAAACCATGGACGATATTTATTGTTGTGAATTGGTGTGAAATATTGGATGAAAAATACGAATGGTTGAATAATTGTTTGTGGTTGATATTGTTTGGTTGTGGTTGAAAAATACCCATTGGTGATTGAAATGAACTGGAAATATTTGTGGAAATAAAAATAAAACATGCCGCCTACGTGCGAATTAGATGCATGAATCCCCATTGTCAAAAACCGCGAGGTTTTAAGGTAGAGCGAGGAGCCGTACTAGGGGCGGTGCCGGTTTTAACTACCCTGCCGTTATGCTGCCGAAATTTTGAATAATCTTTATGTGTTAGAATTATTTTCATATGTTGAAATTATCTTCATGCGTTGAAATTAAAGTCATGTGTTGAAACTATATCCATGTGTGGAAATGTTCATGTGTTGAAAAGTGATGTGTGAAAATTAAATTCATTTGTGAATGAATGAAGTGTTTAAACAATAAAAATCACCTTTTTATAATATATATGAAGTAAGTAAAATATTCGCCTTATATATAAATAGTTTCAACAATAAAAATTCCATCTTTCTTATATGAACAACATAAATAAAATATCCATGTGTGGAAATGCTCATGTGTTGAGAAGTGTGTGTAGTGGAAAAGTTCATGTGTTGAATAAAAAAGATCGAACAATAAAAAATATATTTTTATTGAAACTATGAAGTGTTGAAAACATCCATTTGTCGAATAAATATTTTAAATGATAAAAATATCATTTTTATCATATATGTGATATGCTAAAGATATGCGGACGTTGAAATAAATATTGGTGAATGAAATATTATTTTTTAACATGCATAGGAACTAAATAAAATAGTCATGTGTTGAAATCTATTTTAGTTCGCCAAAATTATCATCTTTGAAATGTGAAGCGTTAAAAATAGCCACTTGTTCAAATAAATGTACATGAGTTGAAATATACATTAACTAGCTAATGATGTGATTTTAGCCTATGCATGCAACATTAGAATGAATGGTGTTTTTAAAACCAAAGTAAATCAAATATGAAGTTGAATGGAAAATGATAAGTGATAAAAAAAAAATTGTATATATGTACACGCATATTTATTGAACAGGTTATAGCAAAGGGGCTAGAGAAGAGGAATAAAATTTTGTGCCCGACAAATAGGTACACATTTACTGTTTTGTTTGGGTGATGATTTTATGAGCCTGTTGGCTAGCCGCTTGGCTTTTTCTTTTTCTTTTTGACATGAGACGCCCGTGTGGCTATTTGGGAATTTTCCCAGCACCTCCCGTACAAAGGAGGTTATGGCGAAATTTTCCAAAATTTAAAGGCGTTAGTGAAATAATTGAAGTGAAAACGATATAGGAATTTTTGAATGAACTATATTTATATAAATATATAAATATAAATAAAATTAAAACGAAACGTGGCCGTGCAGTTCGTGTTTTGAAACCGTGATTTCAAACGACTAGTGCGGGAAATCCGACCATTGGATTTTCCCAAAACCGCAACCGTTGGGTTCGCCTTGGAAATATCTTTCCAACGGCACCAACTTTGTGAAGATCCGACGGTTGGATTGTCTGGAATGTTTAATTCAAATCTGAAGAAAAACAGCGCCAGAAACGATTATATTTATATATATATATAGATATAATTAAATAAAATCGAATAACGACGCTGCAGTTCGTAAATTGAAATCGTAACTTCAAATGGCTAGTGTGGAAGATCCGACCGTCGAATTTTCCCAAAACTGAAACCGTTGGATTCGTTTTGAAATGACCTTCATAATGATATAAAATTTGTGAAGATCCAATGGTTAGATTTTCAGATATGTGTAAAACAAAATTAGTGAAAAACAGCGCCAATGCATCGGCACGACCTGAAACGTCGTTTAATTAAATATGGCCGTTTTAAATTAAATAAAAATGGCGATATATCGTTATAAAATACTATAGACGATATAGAGTGGAAATAAACCAATTTCGTTGTGTTTGCTTGATATGTGATGGTTGAATGTATTTGACATGAAAATTATAACTAAAGAACTGAAATGTGAATGTTGAATAGTCCAACCATGTGAATAATTGATTTGAAAATCTAAATATACGTGGGTTATTTGAAAAGGCCGAGTTCATCTCATTTCAAATAATCGATCGACGTTGAGAAGTCGAAGAGTCGAAGACGGTTGAAGACCGACGATCTTCACATTGGATGGATGGGTGCTACTGATGCTCGTGATTGGAGTAGCTACCATGAAGGAACTGAAGTAGTAGCCGTCTAAACATACTGTTGATGGTACGGATATGCGAGGAATGGGTGCCTCCGGTTTCGTTCAGACCCAGAACGGACTTGTAAATGGACTGTGTGTCTGACATTGGATTTTGTTCTGTGCTGATTGATCTCTATTAAATATATATCTGTTTGGCGGCGGAGAATTTATTCTCTTGCTTAACACCCTTCTCTGAGACGTACGAGCTCAGAGGTTATGTATTGATAGAAATCAGTCGCATGGAGTGGATTGCCTGTGTGGCAAGCCTAAGTGGCATATGATCAAGGCTTCTGTTGCAAAGCAAAGTCTTGTGGTTGATGATCAAAGCATGGTCTGTGTGACGTAGCATTGTGTATAACGTGAATTCGCGAGCCTCACACCCCGGTATGAGTCAAAAACGGGAGACGGACCGCTGGGAGAGCACGACGTTTCTTTCTAGCTAAGGTGGTGTCAGTGACCTACCAGCCCTGACATTATATATACTTTTCACCTGTGTGGTTGTTGGAATGCGAGGCGCCTCGATTATAGGTCTGTAAGGGACCGGGAAACGTGTGTTCAAGAATAACTAATCCTCAAAAGTAAGAGAGGACCGGCCCAGCCGATTCCAAGGATCAAAGTGGGGTCCTGGGACATTTGCTAGAGTGTCCCGAATCGGAGAGGAGCTTGCCCCTTGCCTCGACTCATGAAGGAACCCAATCTCCAATACGAAATATGCGGACGTGATTGTATTACTAGTATGGCGACATAGTAGATGGTAGCTATGCCGCCTAGGATTGATATTTATGATGAAATTTACTTTTAAAAACATATATGCACTAGTAATAATATCAAACACTTTTGTTTTATACGTATGAAGCATTTTTGGCCATTATAAGGTAAAACTCTATCCTCTGGCTTGCGTTGCATTGTGTGATGGGACCTGAGTCTTATAATGGCTTCATTTTATAAAAAGCATTGCGATGATTTAATCATTTACTTTATTTCATGCACTAGCACTCATTGGAGTAAACCCGTTCCGCGAAAGTGGCGTGGTCCTTTGATTTGCCTTATCATTGTTGTTAATAAGTTAAGTAGATTTCTCATACCAGTCCCATGACTAACTCGTAGTTTGTTTCACCTTGCAAACTCGGGTGCCCTCATTTTCACACGGGCAGCCTAGTTACAGGTTTCTGACGCACTTTTGGCTCATGGCGAGGCTTGACTACACCGTGCTGACTTGGATTTTCTCCGCCATTATTGTATCTGTATTATGATTCCGCCATTGGCGATGTAGACTGATATTTATTTTGTGTACTCTTTATGTATGATTCCGCCTCAGGCGATGGTGACTGACTATGTATCATTATGCACTAAGTTGTATCCTGTACTGTGCCTCTCTGATGTGATGATATCTATATGATTCCGCTGTCATATGTGTGTAAATTATTCTATTTTCTGTTTATCCTATTATCTGTGATCTGCTAATGATGATTAATGTGTTATATTCCAATGATTATCCTTAACACCGTGTCATGGGGTTTTGGGGTCGTCACATATTGGGACTAGTGTAGATCAAATATCATCCCAACACCCGTGTGGGGTTTCATCCAGCAATCAGATAATAAATTATTTGTGCACTTGGACGATGTGTAAAAATTATCAACCC